>JBAMJV010000989.1:0-221970 GCA_037951105.1 Echinarachnius parma | reverse complement strand
ATCTCACACACACACACAACACACACACATCACACATAATCCCATAACAATACAATAGTGAAGGATGTTCCATCGCGTAATTAATCCAGCTTGACACTATGGCTTCAGTAAACAAATAAAGAGATACTTATTATATAGAACAATTATCCCCCTCACCCCGCCAACAAAAAAACTTATAATATATGCAACGTATGTATATATAACAACGAGAATAAATGAAATTCTCCGTGGGAAAACTATAATTTTTCCACGGAGTATTTTTTGTATACTTATACAATTCGACTCCGACGAGTACATATTATGTGTGTTTATAATTTTTCATTGTAATTTTCTGTTAGTGTCTTGCGAAATCAAGGCCAAAAATACCGATTGTATCACCAGTCAGTGCGAAGGGCATGTGCAGCGCGTGCGGACAATGTATACTCCTCACAAAAATTTCCACAATCCAAGTTGGCTCATTCATAACTCCCTTATAACTTAATACCGTTTATGAATGTGGTGGAGCATTGTAAGCTTTATCTCCTTTACATGAATATGACACTTTGCTATATTTGTTTATCTATGGAAGTGCATGACACTCGAATATGGGGCAAAGTCAAAAGGAAATTGTCACAAACTGCATTACTATGGTCAAAAGTGTACCCTCCTTTTGTTGGGAGAATAAAGTGTTCGAATAATGTTACGTCGGTCATGCGTGAATAGCAATGGTATTATAATTTTAATTGAATATGAAAGTGTCTTAATGATTTCGAGGGGTGCAATTACGTTTATCTATGTTTTTAGGAAGATGTTTTGTGTTTATTGAATGATTGAGATAATTATCATTATGTTTGATTTGCAAAAAGATTGTTGCAAACATTTCCGGCAATTTGAGTTTGAGCGTTCATTCTCTCCTAGTTACTTATTTTCTGTTCATAAATTTGGTATCATGGGAAAGCTTCCTTACACCCCTTTACATTGGTATGACATTTTGTTATGGATTTTGTATCATGGAATGTGCATTACATCGCGAATATGGGCAAAGTCATAAGTAGCATGTTGCCAAAACGCATTGATTTTGTCAATATGAATTTATCATGTAATGAAGAATAAGTGATTTTTTTAATGATGTTGAGGCGATAATGCATGATGTCAATGGCGTATTATCATTTCCTCCTGGAGGATGGAATGATTATAAGTGGTTAGAATACAACTATGATTTTTACTGTTGTTTGACAACGTAAAAGTGACGTTTGTTCTGTAATTTGGCTGGACAACTGACAAACTTGCCGGGCAATAGTGTGTAAAAGTCAAACTAATGATAATTTCTCATAAGTCAACAAAACACATTACACTCTTCCTAACAACATACACAAACGTTATTGCACCACCTCAAATTCATAAAGACACCTTTTATCCTCCAGAGAAACTTATCATTCTCCATTGACATTCACGCATGACCGATTTAACATCATTCAGAACACTTTATTCTCCTAAAAAAGGAGGTGTCACGCTGTTGACAATATCACTGCATTTTGTGACATTTCACTTTTGACTTTGCCCAATATTCGAGTGTCATGCACATTCCATGATAAAATATTCATAGCAAATGTCATATCAATGTAAACGGGAGAGAATACAAACACCATCGCTATTACCGTCAACACCATCATCAGTATCACATTCAACAACAAGACAATACCATCAACAACAAGACATAGTTGACTACCATCAACAACAAGACAATACCATCAACAACAAAGGGCATGCAAATAAAGATGACTGCGCGTAATGATTTTATTCTGAGTAATATGTCTATATATAATTTGTCTACAATATCTGGAACATAGTGTATTTTGTCAGTTTTCTATCTTTGCCACAAATCATCCATATTGTTTGTTATTCTTAAATTATTATTTATGATAATTGATCCTAGTTACTTCACTGTTCTTGTTAACATTGGAGAGCTGTCATTTCATAAATAGGTAGAAAACACTTCTATTTATCCTAATCTGTACACGTGCTAATAAGAATATGAAATGTAAATGCTCCATATTTGGTTGTGACAATGCGTAATTTGTCTTCAAACAACATTTTTAGTAGCTACATAGCTACTTATTATATATCAATAACAATTTTAAGGGACTTAGGGCCCTTTGTAATTAATCCCTCCACCAATTGACATGTGATAACCTCTGCTAAACAAACTGAACAATAATCGATGCATTATATAACATTTGTAGATGGTGTATTCAAACGATTAACATGTGTTATGTCTGAAGACAATTATGATAACCTCCTGGTAGATTCAGATGAACCAATAACTGTGCGATTAGTCTTGTTTGATTCGAGTTGATTTGGTTTAATTATTCTTAACATTTTAAAGGAAAAGTACAGTTTTGGTCAAACTGATTTTTTAGTATTATAAAACTTGCAAATTATTATTAAAAACTATATCAGAGTTATAGTTCAATGATGCTTGACTGGTAGTAAACATATACGTTTGTTAAATTACATGGGTGTTCTCATTTGTTTTAAAGCAAGGGCGCCTTCCAGACCACCTTCACATTTCAAAAACAAAATTCAACTAATAAGTATGTAATGTTTATACAAATAATTAGTCAATAGAGAGATCAATCAACAACTATTTTTATTAGACTTTGACCAAATTTTGAGAAAATAAGTTGTTGGCCCACATTAATTCAATCTGATATACTGATGGATATTTCAGCTGTTTCCGAACCAAATTTTGATCAAACAAAGTTTATTCTGTCATTAAAATTGTTTCCTCATTCAACTTGTACACTTAGTTTTTAATTACCTTATAACAAAATATTTATTGAAAGCGCCCCTTAATACCAAAAATCGACTATCCCTTTAAACAGACCCTAAAGCATGCAATTATACATGATGGACATAATTTCCTGCACATAATGAGTAAAATAATATTGTTCTTTATATCTTTTCCAATAGAGCGATCATTTTGAAATACCTTGCGTTTAATCAGCAATATCAAAAGGACTAATTCATGCTGTCATGATATTATTCATAAGGGTAACACTTTATAATTTCTGAAGATATGACATCCCTTACTTAATGTGATGCATGGTATTCATATTGAATTCTGGTTTGTTTTGGTAAATACGATGTCTATACTAAATGGTACATTAATATGAGCCATGATTAACCCTTGTTTATTAAATACACGATCTTCTATATTAAAATGGTGTAAAATAGATTCACAATTACACGCTTGGCTAATTATTAAGATATGTTGTAATGTACTAAACTTTGAATGATGATGATAAACTAGCAAGAACAAGCTTTATAATGAATTTATTCAATAACATAATATATGTCACTTGTGATTTCTTAGTACTGAAAGTTTCAAAAAAAGGGAACCCAATTCATAGAAATAAGATTTTGTACTAAAAAAAAATACTTCACATAACCCATGTAAATTCATAATCTTATATATTATGCCATTTATTCATGTTTATGATATGATACTGTCATCCAATACTGACTATGAGTGACTTTTCATGAGTTATATAAACAATACACATTTTAAATACGCACAAGGAGCGTAGTTCTGTTTCAGTACAATCACGACAATGCAAAGAGTAAGATCAAAGCGTGTTTTCCTTGATTCATAGTCTTCGAATGACCACTTACCTGTCTATACGCACATAATCATGCATATAATGATCGGGTAAATTAATGTTGCTCGGTGGTCAGATGCTGATCCGGTTCATTGTATTAATGGTTTTTACAAAGAATAAGACAATGCTATCAAAAAGCAAAAAAACAAAGAGCAGGTATCGTTGAATTAATTTGACTTATTTTTTCTAAATAGGATCTTATATATCGTGCAACCAAATAATTGACATTGCATATTTATCATGTTTGTAATTCGATGACCGCAGTCATTGACGTCGTCTGTCTAGTCTGTTTCTTGTGGTTTTCTGTTCGCTCGTTACAATCCCGGCTTTAACGATGTGACTTCTGTATAGGTAAAATGAGCGAATAACATACAACAATCGTAAAGAGGGTTAGAAAGACATAAATGCATTCATGATGACTATATCAACATTATGTTGAAACAATAAACATAACGGAACATCTCTGCCACTTCTGGAACATTATCCCATCGCTACTCGATCCAAAGTTTATATATATCCAAATGTTATAATGTACATGTTAGACCAACCTTGATTTTATCTCGATGGATTTTCTTAGTAAAATCAGTAGTTATAACAAATGAAATGAACTATTACACAATAATTAACATCGTGCCCTCAGTAATTACTGACTAAATATTCTATAACAACGCTGACCTTGTACTCGCACATTTCTAAGTTAACAGGTACTCCAAATGAACTATCAATTATAATTGTCCTGTTTCCTGGGAAACTATACTCACCGAGATAAAATTCCGCGCTCAGTGGTTCCCCAAAAGTGTCATCCGTGACGCTCACCCGGCAGCCATACCAGCCCGTGTAGGCGACTTCTACAGACCGGAAGTGAAGACGGAGACCGGTCGATGTTAGGCTTACTCCGTAATCCAGTTCAGCCTGTAAAGCTGTGTTAAACCAATCAATAATTACATCATGAAGCTTTTGGAGAAGATACCAGGTACGTAGTTAAGCAACGTATTAACAAAAATATGTTATCCTATGCAGCCGTCCCAGCCCGAGTAGGCGGCTCCTTAGAAACATACGTAAAGTCTTTCATTGCCTTTGGAGAAGATACAATGTTCCTAAGACATGTATTTTACAGACTGTCATGCCTGCATGCAGAACGAGATACAATCGATTGTAAGTTAAAAATAATTGTAAGTCAGATCATTTGTTCTAAATGCGAAATCGGATTGATTGAAACGCGCAAATCAATCAATTGTAACGTACAATCGATTGTATCTCTTTCTGCAACGGGGCCCTGGTGATATACAACATGTCCCAAAATTAATTAAAACGGGATTTTCTGCAACGATAACTTTAAAGATAGTAGATCAATCAGAATGATATTTCAGGGTATGAAACTATAACTTATTACCTACATCTTTCTAAAAACATCTAAAAACACAACCTTTCCCCTTTAATATGGTACTAAATAACCTAAACAATTATCATATATTAATATTTTTTTCCTGACAGTACCATTCTTTTTTTAGAAATACTGTAATATGTAAACATATTGCAGCACAGGCATACATTCGACACATGTAATAACTAAAACGGGGTTATAAAGGGAAAGTTTACACAAGCATCCAATCGGATTGATTTGTATTAATGCGTACAATTCTATTATAGTTGTTCTGTTATACCATCACATGTTATGAAGTTGAAAATTGAATCTAATTGCAACAGGAGTTACTATTTGTGGAGTAGCAACCTATCTAGGTTCTACAGTTCTACTCCACAAATAGTAAGTCCAGTTGCTTAGATTCAATTTTCAACTTCATGAACATTCTCCTGGATGAATCAAAATCTTCACTATCGTATCACATGTTATGTTGAAAGCCACCTGAGAGGGCAGCAAACAAGATGTTAATTAAACCTTTGACAAATCATTACTCTCGATTGGAGAATCCAAAATCTGCTCAACTTTCGCTGTGGGGTTTATGATTTTGTTTTCCCTTCACCATATCGGCTTTAATGGTTCTATAAAAACTTCTCCTTTATACATGTTATATAACAAGCTTACCAGAGGTGAGTTCCTTGCGATGGATCAACCACGTGACCTGAGCATCTCCCCTGTTTGGAAAGCACTCCAGGTAGACCTCAGAGCCCACAGCGACCGTCATGTTGCTGGACTTCCGGGTAAAAGCTAGCTGCGTGGGAAGGCTGTCTGGCCGGAAAGGAAACCACTCTTCCACTTCAGGAGAAGACGCAAAGTTGACGTTATTGGCACGTAACCAAGGAATGTAGCGCGCGAGGTCGGTGTAGTAGCCATACTTCCCTTGCGTCGCGCAACCCTCGCCTGAGCTGACGATCCCTAGCTGGTACCAACGACCGTCCTCATACTGCATGGCGTACGGACCACCGCTATCGCCTTTGCACGCGTCTTCCTGCCTCATGAGGTACCCAGCACAAAAGAGATTTATTGGGATAGGAAAATCCGTCGTGGGCAAGCAGCGATCGCGAGGGATGAACGGCAGTAGCACATCCTTCGGAAACCTTGCTGCTTGTCCCTCCAGTTTCGTTCGGCCCCAGCCCGTGACGCGACCGTCATTTTCCGGGCGAAGAAGACGTGTAGACAGGGATTGAGGGGCAAGGCATATCGGTCTTACGTAGTTTGTAAACTTACGCAGAGGGCGTAACATTCGTATCAGAGCAATATCATTCGAGAAATAGGTGTTGTTGAAATCCTCGTGTATGCGAATCTCGGTTGCCTCTCGGACATCTTCAGAGTCGTCCGCTCTCTCTGAGTCGAAGTCTCCGAGGTAGAGCTTGATTTCATCGAGCCGTGCGCGTCCATAATCCCGGTTGCGAAGGCAATGCGCGGCCGTCAGTACCCATTCTTGATCGAGCAGAGTCCCACCGCACTCGAACTTCCGTCTCCGAACCGACCATATGCGAACCATGTACGGTGCTGAACCTCGCAGGACATCTTTACCGCCGATACTTCTCCCAATGTTTTCGTCCTCATCTACGCCATGGATCATAGCGTCACTAGACGATACCGATGCTGATGACCAATCAAGTGCTCCAATGGGTGTGGTCGGTGTGGTGGTCGCGCCACTACCCTGGTCAACAACCGTCTTACCACAAACTGTGGGGAAATTAAAAGAAACAACTCGTAATAAGCACATGGGAATTACCTGATAGGCTATACATTATGTTGGTATCGGTTCAAATAGTATTACGGGGGCAACGCGTTTAACTACGAGGGGCCACATACAAACTATCCGCTAAAATGTAAAATTAGTTTCCTAGAATATGCTTTTAACAGCCGTCCCGAACTGGACCCTACATGCCCTCTTATTATAGGCTTTTATGTTATTGCAAAAACACGCGATTCCATTGACAAAGAACTCTTCTTGAAAGCATCATTTTTAAGTTAAGATTGAAACATTAATATAAACGATAAGCACGTGGTATGTTATGACATAAGTGAGTAGTGGCGTTACTCGACACTCTCTAACAACAAGTTAATAAAAGACCGCCATAATGCATGCTGTATGGCCGTATTCGGGGTCAAGTCACTCCTTACGGACATGGTTAAACAGATTGCGGCCGTCGTTTGCGTACTCACGTAAACATGATTACCATCTCTTTTCCATAATATCTATTTTACCAGAATCTCGTCTGCTATCAAACATTGTCAAAAGGTTAATTCCATTTCATAACCTTTATGTTATTGAGCCTCCATAACTGTAGCCTTTTAATTTATCATGAAGTTCGATCGTCTTCTTTCCGAATGACACACACATCGTTATTAATGAAATGCATAAACAGAAGAAAATAAATACAAACCTTGGGATATGTCTATCTGCGATGGCTCCGAAAGATACAACCACGCATGCGCGTGACCTTTGACCTGGCCGCGTTGACCTGCCCGTAAAACACACGTGTACTTCCCCTCATCTTCCTCTGTAAGGTACCGCAGAACCAAGTTATTTCCTAGAAGCTTTTTAACAAAACAAAAAACAAGTAAATTATTATCTCAGTTATTCACGAGGAATATTACATAATTATGGTCTATACGTACAATTGAAAATGCCAAACACCCTGTTCAAACTGACAAGACCAGTAGCGTAAGCAAAAAATTGTTTGGGGGCTAAACAAATCCCTCCCACGGTAGGGAGCTTTTGCATGTTTAGATTTGAAACTGTGCAATCTGGTGCAAACCTAGGAAGGAAATTCGGACTTGACGCTATTTACTATAATTATGTGGGTAAGTGCGTCGTGATTCTACCGGCTGGAAAACAAAAAAAATATATTTGTATTATGAAGAAAACATTATTATAAAATATGCACCAATGAAAAAAATTTGACAGTTCAAACATTGCACCAAACGCCACAATATGTATTACAACAACATGAACAAGGTATACAACACGTAAACAAGACCGATCCCCCGAGGGAGTGAAGCGACCAAAAGGGCATAGATAGGGGAGCGTTTGATGGTGCTTTTGCAATCTGGTGCATACCTAGGAAGGAAATTTGACTTGACATGAAGTATAATCTGAGTTTTCATGTTTCAAGAAACACTCTTTTAAAATCACTGGTATTGTATTAGAAATAAGACATGATTTATTTATTTAATTTTTTTATTTAATTTTTATTATTATTATTATTATTACTATTATTACTATTTATTATTACTATTTTTTTATTTTTTTATTTTTTTTTTTTTTTGGGGGGGGGGGGGCAAGAGCCCCCCCCCCCCCCCCCCCCCCCCCCCAAGCCCCCCTACCAGTATAGTACGCCAGTGGACAAGACTGAACAAAAACCGACACCAAACCGACAACTTCGGGTCGTTAACGGTTATGTCGAATAGGTGTCGAAACAGTCGAATTAATGTAAGTTTTACGGGTACCGAGCTCAAACCGACAGCAAAATGAACCCAAATCGACACCAAACCGATCCCAAGATACGGTTTCAGGAAGGTGATCATTTACTGTCAGTTTCAGATCAGTCTGTTATCGGGGTGATGTCGGGTCTGATGCCGTTTGGGATCGGAATTGCAATTCGTCGAAGTGATTATTTCGTTCATGTTTTAAAAATTCCACTCGAGTCCAGTTCCGTAATGAGCAAACAATTTGTTTGCTAACCCTAACCCTAACCCTAACCGGTGTTGACATTTTGCAAATTTGTACTTTAAATTATGCGAGCTGGTGCATACCTAGGAAGGAAATTTGACTTGTCATAAAGTAGAATCTTATTTATCATGTCTCAAGTATCGAATTGTAAATAAGCCATGATTTAATTATATTTGGGGGGGGGGGGGGGGCGGGGGGCTTGTGTGGGTATCGACAATATTTGTATTAAAGCATATTACGACAAGTTTCGGTTTTTCGAATTTCCCTTTCGTATGTTCACGTTTAAAGTGTTCGGATTTTTAACTTTTCAGTCATAATTGTGTACAAGGTCAGCGCTATGAGTTAACAATCACTTTGCATTTTTGCTCATTGCTCGGCATGCATTAGAACATCCATTTAACGTGGAATGTTCACAAATTACTCAGTGGACAAATCAGATCACAGAAATGTGCATTGTCGCAACCATTCACCAGTTTCGCATATATGTCAACGAAGTTACTAGTTCCCTTACAATTTATTTGCGGAAAATATAACTTACTGTATACTTGCCCTGCGATGCGGTATTTAGAGGTCTGTCGCTCTTCAACCACGTGACCGTATCAGTTTCCAATTTCGGACTGCAGTGAAACACGTGACTTCTCGCACTAATCACTACGTCACGTGGTGTTGTCCTGAAGGTAAGCAGTGGATTGTAACCTGTAAATCATCAATAAGAATATCATTAAAACTTGCATATTCTCTTTTCACCCAAACCATCCATTTTTTTTCTTGTCGGACGCTCTACACCAATTAAAATCGTGAAACTAATAATGAATTTGTTATTTTTCGGAACACTTCAGGATTATTTGACACAATGGTATCCCAGTCTGTTACTCAGTAAGTGTGAAATCATATCACTTGCATTATTAGTCTTTTTATTCGAATAATTCTTACAACATGTCATGCGTGTTGTCCAGGGGGGGGGGGGGGGGGGGGGGGGTACTCAGATTATAGTCGGACGGGGGTGTGCGGCTGAGACCTCCAAACCCATACCCACATCTAAGGGTCCTTTTGCGAAAAATGGACCCATGTCTAAGGATTTTTTTGATGAAAAGGGGACCCATGTCTAAGGATCTTTCTTGAAAAAGTCACCCTTCCCAGCGGCACATCCCCGTAAACCCAATATACGTGAGTACCCCGATGAAATTTGACTGCCTGTTGAATCTCGACAGCTGCTGCATGCATGCTTAGCGCGCGTAGGTGTTTAGCGGTCTTCGATCTTAGGCCAGAAGTCACGGCGCGGGTGCTTGGTGCTACCAGCTGACACTCATTCCTCCATACAGGATCCTATGCGCGCACGTACGGCGTCGCGCTTGGCCACTAGTTACCTATTCGTTTTAACCCCCCGAGTGTCAATTCTATTGATTATATTGTTGTTAAATGCTCACGATAGGCCCGTGTGAAATGAACTGTATGTCCACCTTATACAGTACCTCTCACCAAGTTGAACGACGTCATATAATCTATACGTAGTAGATGAATGGGGGATCGGACTAGTCTATTCAGCTACTTTTCTCTAAAGATCTCGGCAAATTGGATTTTCTATTTGGCACTAAGACGTTGACATCACTAATGAAGCATTCAGATTTTGCCTTCGAGGTGGTTTAATCTGTTCAGATATGATACATATCCGGCAGTTAGTAGGCAATGGAGGTCTTATACATCATCAAACATGGGGATGCTTCACTAGCTGCTGGTCTCCATTTTGAATTAGGCTAGCTTGCGCGCTCTGCCAATATGTATTACGCACCGTGCGCAAGGAGTTCGTAAGATGGCACCGCGCATCTGATTTACGAATCAGAACTTCCTTTGATACTTACTAAAATTGGCCTCGGCTCTCAGACACTCCTGGTTACCAGACGAGACTACGCATGCGTAGATCCCCTCGTGACTACGCTGGTAGAGTGGGATCGTCAGGCTCCTGGGTCCAACAGAGATGTCATCCCCTTGAAAAGAAAATAATGATGAATGGATTTTAAAAAAAAATTCTAACGATGTTAGATTCCACACTCATTATTTTGAATAGTTAATTAGCATAATTATAACAATTTAAATTTCGAACGTTTACTTATTAAACACGTGATATGGCGCAGGATTTGTACAGCGCATGCCTTCAAATGGTGAGGTCCTGATTTCGAATACATACTAAGCCAATTTCGTTTTACCTTCAGCAAGACACGACTAAATTCTTAGGTATAACTTTGGATTCAAAGCTTACTTGGAATGATCATGTAAATATTATTACAACGTCAATTTCAAGGGCAGTTGGTGTTATTGGTAAAATTAGGGACCTTGTACCCGAGAAAACACTTTTTACATTATATAATGCATTAGTGTTGCCTTATCTTACATACTGCAATGTTGTTTGGGGGAATTGTAGTATAACCAAGATTAATATGATTTTTAATGACCTCTATATATGTGTCGAAATGGCCCCTCTGTAGGAATGGAATGTGTTTGTAAAACATTTAAGTGTACATCTTCAACATGTAGCCTGGCTAGAGAGCTCCTCCAGGCGTTAATAATCTGCACCCAGAGTGTGTGTATCCCATGACAGAGTTAACAATAAATGATTATGTCAAGCGGATCAATCACATTTGGTGGTATTATTTCACCCGAAATGACATAATAATCGACGTGAAAAATTATGATTGCGAGACCACTGTTTCTGAGGAACGTTATTTGAAGTACTCATAATTATCTTCTACATTGTATAGTTATCAGACACGGAACTTGTTTTGATTATTTCAACGTGATCCATTAACTTTATAGCATTTTCCTATAACTGATATTTGAGACTCCAATAATATACCAATCGTATTGTAAGATTATTCTGATTTTTGTTATTTTTCTTACGAAAGGTAGAATGTTTACCTGAACATGCATGTAGATTTTATCCCGGATCATTCGCGTGATATCCGATTGTGATACAATGGACGAGGCTCTTGAATACAATCGAACATTGTTCTAAAACGCTTTTCAATGTAATTGTAACAATATCCGTAAAACAAGTTAGGGAGATATTTGACAATTCAAAAACCACTTTATTCTTCTGTTACCATGATAGCCAAACATCAAGGTACACGAGAAGTGTTAAAGCTCTAGGTGATTTTGGTTAATTCGACAAAGTTAATGAATCGCTTTCACCGACATGCAACAGGTTAACGCAACAATCATAGGCCTATCGTTACCACTTGTAAGTGCACGTCCATTCTTATACCACAGAAGCTTGGCCGTGGCATCCAGTATGTTCACTTCACAATTCACACTGACGAGCTGATCAAGACCTGCCTCGACATCGATCGGACGTTCGATGAAGCCGAGCGTTGGGTCGCACTCAGATGGTATTGACCCTCCTCGTTCTGGGGATATGACAGGTTTGAATGCATATTACTGTTACAAAATACGCAAGGTTTTTAATAACGACTGCGTCGGTGTATTTGTGTTTAGGAGATACGACCAGTTCAATAAGACACTTTTTTTTGGAAGAAAAACATTTGTTTCTGTCCAAGTCTTCGCCCATATAAAACTTCAACTTCTGCGATGTCACATACCAGTAACCATTAATACAAACTTACAATGTCCTACATAATTGTTGAAAAGCCCATTTAGACTCGTTTACCATGTGATTTGATAGTAAACGTCGGCAAAAAACAACGAAACCCAGCTGTAACAATTGCAGGCTTGCCTGGGAAAATGTCAAACTTTAACTTTAAGATAGGGGTGAAATGTATGGATCATTTGATTATACGAGTAAAGGTTCGGTGTTATGCATTTAAATTTATAATAGATATCATAATTTCTCTCCTCAGCTACTTTAATTACTGATAGTTAACTCTAGATACTTATTGATAATGTATTTTTACATGAAACCAGGCATGCAAACTCGGAAAGCTGCGTTGGACCATTGCTTATATCTAGTAAACAACAAACACATGCAAAATATGTTTAAGTTTTATTGAGACGTACCAAAAGGCTCAAATAACTCAAAGATAAATAGATAAATATACAAAGATATATACAGATAGCAAGGAGGATTGGTAGGACGCAAATAAACAAATATTGGTATTTGTGAATTCAAGAGTAGTTGGATTGTACCTTGACATACAATGGGCGTTCCGAGCCATTCTCCGCTAGGACTGCACGTTCGTCTCTTATTCCCGCCAGTCTGTGCGTAGCCCGGTTCACACTCGTGGGTGCACTGCGTGCCCGCTAGATACGGGGAGGAGCAGGGGCCAGGGTCGACGTGAGGGGGCACTGCCAGCGGGGGGCACCTCGCACCTGCATTCCAAATAAATAGGGGGCGTTGTAGCTGTTGTCATCTTTTTCATTGTATATGAAATATCATGAATATACATAGATATATAGTATGCCCTTGATTATTTGAATTGATATATCAACCGTTGATTTTTTCCGTATGTATTCATTTATTTAAATTTGTAAAATTACATGATCATCGAAGCAGGCAGGTTTCCCTCAATGTATAATGTCGGGTGAAAAATAGAAGGCCGTTAAAGGGACAGGTCCACTTTTACAAAACGTCTAAACAGCTTTCAGTTGACGGATGGGGATCAATGTAACACGCAAACAAAAAAATCAGAGCGAACAGCCCTCTAATTTGGATTCTACGAATGAAAAACGAATGCGTCCCTCCATTTAAACTATATATCGGTCAATAAAGGAGTTCAACTGATTTAGCATAATATTACAACAATATAGTACTAATTCTTGTAAAGGTATTGTGAAGCCGACATTTGTTAACGTATGTCACGGAAAAAGATCTCAAAAAGAAAGAATATATAATTACATGTAGTCAATTTAAGCGATGTTTGGGTATTTTGCTTGGTAAACGCTCACACATTAGTACTTATGCGCGGGTCACGTAGCTAGCGCGGGTCACGTAGGGGTCATGCATACCGATCTGGCACTCCGTGAAATCTATGTACGAACTTACTCATCGGCCGAAAATACGTATGTACTTAATTAACCGACGTCCCTCAGTTTATTCAGTTTTAGGTCTATAACTCCACGAAAAAGAGATTTCAAGCCCTAATTTGTTCAGGCATGCTATTAAATGACATTTCCTTTCATATAAGACAATAACCTCGCAACTTTTGAATTTTGGCTTGCAAAAGTGGATCTCTCCCTTTAATCCAACCTTTGACAAATATTGTTCCTACCATTTGTTAGGTCGGAACCTTTTTCACGAGGTGCTTATCTTCAGGTGAGAATTATTTCTAGTTTGGAGAATATTAATCAAAATAATAGAGATCATGCAATCATGGTTTTTAGCCAATAAACTCCAAATTAATTACAGTAAAACATGTTGTATGATATTTAGACCACATAATTTAGATATTAATGAAGATTTGATAAATATAAAATTAAATAGGGTTATAATAGAGCAAGTCAAGTGTACTAAATTTCTTGGTGTACTTATAGATGAAAAATTAAGTTGGAATGAGCATATTTCTTTAAAGATTTCGTGGATAGTTCGAGTATTAAATAATTTGAAGTATATTCTGCCTTTGAGAATATTAGTAAATATATATACTAGTATGTTTTTATCACATTTAAGTTATTGTAATATTGTACGGGGCAATTGCTCATTTTATTTATTGAATAGACTGTTTTTATTACAGAAACGGGCTGTTCTTGCGATTACTAAATCACATTATTTAGCACATACACATAATTTATTTTTTAAATTGAAAATATTAAATATATATGATATAAATAAATTGCAGATTGCATGTTTTATGTATTCATATTTTTAAAAGTTATTACCTCCACTTTTTAATGGATATTTTAGATATAATAGGGATGTCAATGTGTACAAAACAAGAAACTCACATAAAATATATACTCCGTTCTGTAAATATAAATTTTCTAGATCAATTATTAGTTATCATGGTGCGATAGTGTGGAATGATTTGCCTGATGAATTAAAACAATGTCCAACTCTATACAATTTTAAAAGGAAGTTTAAAGGATATCTGAATAATAAGTCATTACAACAGATCTGTTAATTTATACGCCTGCTTTTTATGTGTTTTTATGTGTTATGTGTGTTGTGTCTTAAGTAATGTATATTTTGATAGTCATTATAATCATTTCAATAAGTTGTAGTTAAAGAAGGGAAAGGCCTTGACAGGCCAATGGCTTTTGCCTTTCCCTCACATCCACTACGGCTTATTATTATTATTGCTATTTTCTCATGTTCTAGTATTGCTGTGTGTAGATTTAGATCTTATATGTTTTGTATATGCTCTTGAATATTGTTTTCTATATTGTTTCCAATGTATATATATTTTGATGTATTTTTAAAGTGATGTGAAATAAACTGAACTCAGATCCAAATTGCATGGCTCCCCATTTTAAACACGAATATATCCGAAGTTAAAACATGGCTTAGCAGCCTTCTCCTTCTCAACAGAAGACCTGTTGCATACCTAGGCAGAGCTCCACTTCATTGAGGTCCCATCTGCCTCCAGGGAGACATACTATCTCGTCCACAGCAGGGATGAGTCCATCTTGGCATTGAACTGAGCACCTTCTGCCGGGTCTCGGCTCACATCCCGCATGGACAGAACCAGAGGTGAAGTTCAGAGGACACAACATATTTTCATCTGGATTGCAAAGAAGGAAGGGAGAAGGGGGGAGGTATTATTAGAAACAGTGCTTATGTTTCGGAAATAATATCGCTAGTGATATTCGTTTGTCTCGCAATGTATGGTCAAACTAGGAATCTAAAGATCATGACGTTTCGTGTGCCGCTGCAACACTTTGTTAAATGATATAATATAATGTAGACAGTCGGTTTGTATGCTCTACCGTGGCTCCAAACTCACAATCTCGCATAAGTGAGTGCGTTCCTGATAGGTCAACAACGGACCACGTCGATTGGCCGGTGCACACGGGCACTCAACCAATCAACGGTACACTGTTTCGGCCCGCCTGCCGAACCAGCGTACGATACGTCGCCATGACACTACCCCGACCAACCGGCCCCCAACGGCTGATTCCAACCCACGGTAGAACCGGGCCACCTTCTTGCTACAACGCTCATATCTACGTATCAATTTCAGGGCAGGGCGCCCGTATGTTCAATAATAGTAAATAGATAATCCATTGCGGATATAGTATCGGAAATAATATCGCTAGTGATATTCGTTTGTCTCGCAATGTATGGTCAAACTTATGTTCACTACTAACGTGATCGTGTTTTACCATTTCTTTACCCAGTAAAATAAACATGTACGATTTATTCACAATTGTTTGACCATACAATTAATTAATTGCGATATTTATTGCAAGATGAACATTTTGAATATTCGTGCGATTTACGGTGAATTTAATTCCTTTTGACAATTAGTGCATGGTAGAACAATATAGGAGCTATTTGACTAATTGAATCGTATTAAAAAGGTGAAATTCCCATGGAAATGCTTATGCATTATACATTATAATGGGCAACTTTTAGTATTCTCTTTACAGCCGCCTACACATTTTGTTTGTTGGTGATTTATTGAAAATGCTGTTTATATCGATCGGAAATTAAACTAAATCAAGTACAATTATATATTAGACTTATGTAAGCAGTTCAAATATGAAGACGATTTGTTTCCTTACTGCTTTCCGTAAAGTATTTCACATCTTCTAGACATGTGTATATACACTCAACCAAAAAAGTAAGTCCCCCTAGCATTTTTTCATATATCTCAAAAAGTATCTTACTGATTTTGATCATTCAAACGGTAATGGATATGGAATTTTCTTACGCAAAAAATGAATGGTATGTGTCTGCCAATTGATGGCATCGTTGGTGTGAAATCATGAATTTTATGACAAAAGGTGTGACAAAAAATCTTGCACTTTTGTGATTTGTGTCAGCTTCTACACGAATAACAAGAGAATCACTCATGTTTCTGAACTTCCAAGTATCATGTACTACATGTCACTCTATGTTTTACTTTTAATAAGCATCACAATGAATGGAGTGTTCAATAAGTGATAGGTCCACAATCTGCTTTGATTTCATATTTCATATTGAAAGGCCTATTTTTTCAGAAAAATGCATGCTTTGAAAAAAGGTTCCAATAAGAACAATGCAGCAGTAACTGATACATAATAGATAGAATACATAACAGATTTGTGCGTCGGGTCATCTTCAATGAACATGTTTACTCGTATACAAATGTACCCAATATGCCATATAAAACTTTAAAATGCAACTTTTTTGTTTGCACTTTGTATCAGAAAATATTATTTTGATGATGAAAACGTAATTTTATGACAACCATTTAACATTCACAAAGGAAATTGCGCATCCATTACCATTTGTGAGATCAAAATCGGTAAAATGCTTTTTGAGATATATGAAAAAATGCTAGGGGGACTTATTTTTTGGTTGAGTGTATAATATACTAGACCTTGGCACATGTCACATGATCTTTAAGAACTGTACCTATAATGCATAACCCGTCTCCTTCCAACAGATAGCCATCTGCGCATGCGCACGTCCTGCTTCTTCTGCCTCTGGGTAGACAGAGACCGGAGCACCCGCCCCGTATCCCGTCAACCTTCGCTGAACATCTAGTGGGAGTGGTTCCTGACGAAATAATAATGGATAAAGCATACTATAAAGCAATCATGGACATCGCGATTATAAAAAGGTTTTGACACAAATATTTTAATGACACTTTCTAGACCGAATTTCCGTGTCGCAAAGTAGGTCTTGATTCAAAGTTTGCATATGTTTAATTTATTTATTAATTCGTCCATTAGTTCGTTGATTGATTGATTGATTGATTGGCGCACCAATCAATCATTCAATCAATCAATCAATCAATCAATCAATCAGTCGATCCATCATTAACAATTTCATGAACTCAGTCATGCATTCAGGAATTTAATCTTTTCTAATTTGTTCATTCGTTCGTTCAATAATTGAGGAATCTAAATACGAAAATATGTTCCAACCAGAAGGCATCGCTGATCTCGTCACAGCGAACACAGAGTTTGGTCTGGCGTAGTCCTGCGGACCTATGGTTGCATTTTCCCTCCCAGTCATCTTATAGGCCTTCATGAGACTGTGCAGGTTCCAATCGGCCCAATAGATAAAGAACCCCACAACGGCGATGTCGTATGGGTGAGCATCGTAACCGAAATCGATGATAACGCGGCGTTTTCGACCGCGGAAGTCGATTGACTCAATCTTATCCACCCCCGCGTCGCACCAGTATAGACGGCCGCCTGTTGAGAGGTGAACAAACCTAATCATGAATGCAATACAAAGTAAAGAATAACTATGGCAGCTTGTATTCCTATTATAGTTTCCATCAATTTTGGAATGATTTGGGATCCATAAGTTCCAGAAATTGTTTCATATTATTACAGCTAGCAGTACATGTATAGTCCGCAGCTTTGGTACGCATATCACATGCACAGCATGAATGTGAACCTCATTCAAAATGTAAAACATAGTTTGAGACAAAAACATGTCAGTGGCCTAATTAAACTGGTCATAGGGGACCAGGGCCAATATATTCAGGTATACCCGCATTGATACGGTTATCCAAAGCGAGGCAATTCGACAACCTGATGTCAGAAGACATAATAACTGTTCGGAATACTCATTGCGGACTGTTGCCATACCACTGGGGGATTAGCGCCATACGGCTACGTTTAACTTATTCAGTTGGAACGATAATATCAGGGTCAATCTATCAGTTTATAACCGACATTGATAGTCGAAAGAGAGACCATACGACCATCTGAGCCCAGTCCAGATAATAACTTATCGAGATGATCTACATGATCTAGTAACGTGCGGATTGTATGCCTCAACAGTCGGTGTAGGGCCTTAAAACCGATAATTATATATGTATGACTGTTCAGTTAGGACAATGATATAAGGCTTAATATACCCTGGCCAGCTTGGTAGTCGAGAGCGAGACCATTCGGCCACCTGAGGCCAGAAGACACGATCACGGATCGGGAGGAGCCATCCATGTAGGATCGTTCGATGCGAGGGTTTTCTCCCCAGTCTGTCCAGAACATCATCCTGACAAAAGAGGCGAATTAAAACAACATTAGAGATGATGATGGTGGTGGTGATGATGATGAGAATAATGATGGTGCTGCAGTTGCTGCTGATAATGATGGATGGTGGTGGTGATGGTAGTGGTGGTAGTGGTGGTAGTGATTGTGAAAATTACGATATCGATGAGGATGATCATTATGAGGATGATGATGATGATGATGATGATGATGATGACAACGATGATTTTGCCGATGGTGGTGGTGATAATGTCGATATTGATGAAGATGATGTTGATGGTGGTGATGACGTTATCAATGATGACGTTGATGATGATGATGATGAAGATGATGATTTGACGGTGGTGGTGTTGGTGATGGTGATAATGTAGATATTGATGAAGATGATTTTGATGATGGTGATGACGTTAACAATGATGATAATTATGATTATGATGATGAAAGTGAAGATGCTTTGATGGAGATTGTGATGACGTCGGTATTCCTAACCTCGAACGTGATTGTGGTGATGATGACGATGATGATCATGATCATGATGATGAATAACGAGGATAATTTAGATGTTGATAGAGGTGGTGGTGGTGGTGGTGGTGATAATAATGACAACCTTGATAATGATATGAATGATAACGATGCTAAAATTTGCTGATTGTTTTCTAATCTTACCAAAAAACATCAATGACTTTTCAGAATAATGTTCAAGTGAATTAGCAAAGGTCAAGGTTATTGCAGTTACACACCCATCAGCTGGATGCAAGACAATAGCCCTTGGAATCTGCAGCCCCTCTATTAGAGTCTTGCGGTTGGACCCATCTAGGTGCGCTACAGAGATTGCGTGAGTTCCACCATCAGTCCAGTATAGAAGCCTGGAGATCGGGTCTATTGCAACTCCATCCGGAACTGCATAGGAAGAGGTAAATAGAAAATGAATATGTATATATAGACAGATGGAGAAAGAGGGAGAGAGAAAGAGGTTAATATGAAAGGCAGAAGGGAGAGGAGGTGGGGAGAGGAGGAAGGCAGACATACACAAGTCAAGTCATGTGTTTGTTCCCCAGGGGTGTCGATCCTGGGGGGGCAGGGGGGGCGGTCGCCCCCCCAATGAAAATATTAGGGGGGCGAACATATCATTTCGCCCCCCCAATAATTCCGAAAATGAGGTAGAAAAAAATCGAGTGATATAATGCCAAAGAGGGGAAAGACACATTTATCAATAATTAATCTTCAAAATAGCCATTTTTTAGTTTGAAAAGGACTGTAAATCTCTTTTTTGCCGCGCGCGATTTGGGTTGCGGGAACTCACCTTTTGAAATGTGTTGGGCAGCGTAATTCGCAAACGCACACCTCAAACAAAGTGTATTAAACCTTCATCTATAGATAGCACACCGTCACAGAAAATAAAATAATCTCGGTACATATGCGCTGAACGCAAATCAAATTGGAATATCATGTCCCCCCACATTTGAAAAAGGAGCAGATTGTCCTCCTCCCTTTGTCATTATGTATGTTTGGTTCCATACCTATATACTTCATATTACGTGAAATTTCTGTCTCAGGTGTGCACCAAATCGCACAATTTCACGCCCAAAAATACAAAAGCTCCCTACTGTGGGAGGGGGACACCCCCTCCCACACCCTCCCCCGCTCGGTCGCTTCGCTTCCTCGCAATGTCTCCCCTTCACTTTTGAGAAATTGTTGACGCCCTTGATTAGTTTCATGGGAGCTCAATGCCCTATACTATATCGATGGCTCTATGGTATACATGACCACGTGGATCCATGCATCTCATGCAAGGCTCAGTCTTTTCCTCGCTATGCCCTTTAAAAATACGTTATGAGTAGGTTCACTATTTTATACAATTTTAACACTCATGCTAGGAGCAAATGTCTGAAATCTAAAAGCTTCCGGGGGCTCCGCCCCCTGGACCCCCATTATTGTCCCCAAATGTGGGTGCCCCCCAAAGTCAGGTCTTCGAGCCATCAACACACTTTCAATGAGCGTATAATAAAACTTCCGGGCATGCCAATGGCTTTTAGCTCTCTCAGTGGTCACTCTGGAAAATTTTTCAAATTTCGCCCCCCCAATCTCAAAAGCGGATCGACACCCCTGTTGTTCCCTGTATCATTTCAACAAGGTGGCGCAACTGTAAAACAAACAAACAAGCAAACAACTACGGCGAGCGAGATACTTATAGAGTATAGAAGCTATGACGTCATACAAATCTATTTTTAGATTAGGCAATCAGTGTTATAGTGCTCTGGTTCATAAAGTTATGAACCAAAGTAAAAAGCACTAATAACACTGATTGCCTATTGACAAAAACATCTTTCGGATGGGGATATCTCAGCCAATACTAAACATATTCAATTGATTTTCGGTATTTGGACATTATTTGTGATGCTCTTTCGGAAAATGAAGTTCAAATTAGAAAAGTCTAAAAATAGACTTTTGATGACGTCACACTTCACCACTCTATAGCCTTTGTAGTAAACTTTGCCATTGCTCGTTCGACTCCCCGCGGGATGACATGGATGATATGATGATAGCAACGGGAAGGCTGGACTGCATTGTCTTGGTCCGCCACGCACTGTCGCCCCCGAGCACAATCGTATAAATAGGCCACAATATTATTGCTCGACTTTTACATTCTGACTGGAGCTGTTAGATGCAATGTTTTGTTGTTATAATACAGAGGCGTCGATCTGTTCGGAAAAACACAATGCATTGGGGGGGGGGGGGGGGGGGGCGAGCATTGTTTGTGAACAATAGCTCGCCCCACCAATGTATTGTGTTTTCCGGACAGATCGACGCCGTTGTTATAATAATTCTGTGGTCAGATCCTTATGATTGTCAAAATATAAGTTGTATACATGCAACGTATAAGCTTCGGTATTAAGTAAAACAAATTAGCAAAACAGAACATTGGGTTTCGATAGGAATTTAACTCCAGACCTCCGGATTGCTAGACTGGTAATCTATCCATTGAGCCACCAGGCCCTATTGCATGGTGGCCCTTCTCAGAAACCCTTTTCAGCATTAGTGTATTCCTACTTTGGATTTGGTTAAAGGCAATGACTTCCTGATCACTGCCTTCATCAGACACACTGACATCCAACGACGCGCGACTCAGCGTCTTAGCTTCGACGTCCGTCCAGTACACCTTCCGGTCGATAGGGTCAAAGGTCACAGCAATGGGATTCTTCAGTGAGTGAACGGAGAGGGCGCTACGATGGGTTTGTAGGTTGTGTAAGTCGATCTGGAAAAGGGTTCGTTGGTAGGTATCAGTGACTAGGAGGAAGTCTTCTTCAACCAGATCTAAGGTAAATGAAAGCACAAAGTAGAAGAAGTCATTTTGGATAAGGTTATTATCCTCAGGCGATTAGTTCCAATGTCGCAACGTTTGGATTTTCAGCGAATACAAAAAGAGGTCGCTACGATGAGGGTACTGACAACAGGCTAGCCCCAACATGGATGCATGAAGTAATTTCATTGAAAACATACATTATACTTATCATTATACCACGCTTGAATAGTAAAGCACAGCTTCAGATATTGTTTAGGAGTTAAAGTCGTTACAGCAATACAGTGCTTTACAAATGCTTCAAGATGAAAACCCTTGTCTTAACAATGCTAAATGTGATACAGCAACATAATATAACACCAACATGAATTTAAAACCTCTGATGTGTTTATTTTTACAAATGGGTAGGTTCGGATTCAAATTGCATTACTCATCCATTGTTTTTTACATCAAATTTCTTAATTTTTAGGATATGTCAGTTTTAAAAAAAATATCAGTTTAGTATTGATTTTAAAATTTGGTTCTTTTGCAATCATCAGAGTTCCTCTACCTGACAAAATATTTTCGTTACAGCGCCTTCTAAACAAGAACTTTACGACCTTTTAAGACTTCCATATTCTAGCAATTCAGCAATATGATTGCCCACCTGATAGGCACGTGACCCCGTCTTCTGCTAGTCTATATCCAAGGCTACATTTACAAACATAGCCGCGGGTACTGGTCCGAGAGCTGAGGCAGAGCTGGTCACATCCACCGTTGTTTACCCGACAGGGACCTGTAGAGTAGCAACAATTGTCAATTGTAATAATTGGTATTTTATCTCTCTTAATGAATTGGAGTGGAAATTTATTATTGTATAAGTCATATTAAGCATCACTTCGTTTGAGGTGGAATCCACTCCTAAAAGAAAGTTAAAATGTCCACTCCAGAATGAAAGTTGAAAAGGTCAACTGGATTAAGAGTGCATTCCACTCCAAACGAAGTGATCTCTAATGTGACTCTGTATTGGAGTGGATAAGGAGTGTAATCCACTCCTTAAACAGAGTGAAAGTTTCCTCTCCAGAATTAGAGTTAAACAGGTAAATTCTAGGTTAGGAGTGGATTCCACTCCAAACGAAGTGATCCCTAATATATATGACTCATAAAATAGTGGATTTCCACTCCAATGCATTAAGAGAGACATGCATAGTAACAATATTGTTATGAAGGGTAATGCCAACTGTACACTACAATATATTTACCTTTAACTACTACACCCGACACGGACCTGTAGAGTTTCGAACATTATGAATATTCATGCATGGTATTGTAATAACACGAATATTAGAAAGTCGATGCAACACATATACCACTTGTACTGCTATAGAGAATACATTGGTAATAATTTCTAATCAATAATGCATAATTAAATAAAAACAAATCACGTTGATAGTTCCTGCAGTAATTATATTAAAGGGATAGTTGAGTGTTGGTAAAGGGGGACACTTCAACAAAACTTCTTTTTTGTGAGAAAATGAAAAACTGACTGTCAAATTTGAAAGAACATACAATTTTAATGACAGAATAAACTTTTTTTGAACAAAATCGGTTCAGAAACGGCGGAAATATCCATAAACATATTTTTATTCAAAAATTCTTCACCAGGGTATATTTTGACTTTTTAGAAACATTTTTTTAAATGCTACTTTGAAAAAAATCTGAATAGGTTTTTAAAAAGTTGTTGATGATATCTCTATTGAATCATTATTTTAACAAAACATTAAATACACAATTTTGTATGTAAAATGGCTAAAACCAAATTATTTTTTTAGAGAGCGCTCTCTTGAGTTGTAACGGCTCTTTTTGAATGATAACAGGGGTTTTACTTAGTCGTTTGTAATTGTGTATACTTTTCGAGCATGGTGAAGTTATAACTATTATTTTGTACCGTAATGGTGCAGGTTTTGGTTACTAAAGTTAAGTTTGACCAATACTCAACTATCCCTTTTATACCACAACTAACAATACTGTAAATATTTATATACTCTGCTGCTATATATAAATGTAATAATGAGATAATGTAAATAACCATAATAACAAACTATATCATTCAAGATAAAACAGAATTAAAACAAAAAAGATGCTTGACACCTTGTGCGTTACATTGGACGTGTCACTTCCCGAAAAGTATCTTAACAACATACAGAGTGTCCCAGAAAAAACGAAACCGGATTTCGATTATGGCAGAAATTTTCTGACATAATGAATAATTTCTTTGATGAGATAATTATACATTAATGGAAAGCTCTGTTTCTCTTCTTTCATTTGATGTACAACTTATGGCACATAATTCACGTATGACTGAATTAAAACAATGGAAATTGGTGTTACCAACATTTCATTTGCACGCAGAAATTGCAAGTTTGGGTGAGTTTTTAGGGTAGTAAACGTACTTATTTTGAAAAAGGACAAACATTACATACAAATTCATATTTTTATCTTTTATGACACCTCATGCACAGACAATAAATGATGTATGCCAGAGAACAAGTACAATGAAAACATGCCTGATTTCTGCCCAATTGAGTAGATAGTTAAATAAGAAGTCACTCAGCTTTCCTGACTTAGCAGTGACAATGGACTTGATGCATGAGTGAATTTACACAAACATGGGGATCAGGGAAAACATGGGAAACATGCTAGATTAGGAAAGTTACTCATTTGGGCTAAAATCAAGTAATTTTTCATTGTACTCGTTCTCTGGCATAAATCATTTATTTTGTAATCATGAGGTGTCATATAAAAATACAAATATGAATTTTTATGCGGTGTTTGTCCTTTTGCAAAATAAGTACATTTACTATCCTAATAATAACTCACCCAAACTTGCAATTTCTGCGTGCAAATGGAGTTTTGGTAACACCAATATCCATTGTTCTAATATAGTCATGCTTGAATTATGTGCCATAAGTTGTACATCAATTGAAAGAGGAGAAACAGAGCTTTTCATACATGTATATCTTATCAAAACAAATGTATTCATTATGACAGAAAATTTCTGCCATGAGATCCGGTTTCGTTTTATCTGGGACACTCTGATATTGTATCCACCCAAAACATGTCATAGCATCAAATGGTGAAGCAATACAAATTGTTGGTTTCCATGAATATATTTGAGAATGTATAATGTATCTTACTATGCACTATCTTCTGCCTGGAATTGGCATATGTCGTGATGCCGAAGACCTGTTCCCCCGTACTGTAAGATCCAACCATTTCACCAGTGTGTACGTTAGCAGAAAAGATATCCGTACGACCCAGCTCGCTCCAAAGCAAGTAATCCTGTATCGTCAAATGTTTTGAAATATTATAAGCTTTTAAAGCTAAATGACAGTAGTGGGAAACGCCCCACACACACAACATAAATGTACGCTCTTATTACCAACCATGTGAAATAACATAATTTTTCTAATATGTGATTATACAAATTTGGCCAGGAAACCGCCTACTAATTAATATATTTGCAAAATTATAAAACTGATTTGCCGCAAATCGATATCGCCAACGCGGAATCGCGCATACGCTACGTGCCTACGGGGCCATGTGGTATCCGGTATACGGGCTTGTCGATAACTCCAACCCAGCGCTAGCGGCGCGGACAGGTGCGAACGGGCGGTGGATTTATACATTTCACGGGCGGCCAATGGATTTCTTCCGATATTTTTGCATTGAACGATGCTTAGGTTCGGATTTTACAACACAAGCTCTTTTTAAATACGTATTCAACAATATTGATCAATTATTTTGGCTAATATAGATGTTTTCGCTTCGGTAACTTTCCCCAAACTGTTATTTGGCTTTAACATAATCCTGTAATCATGGTAATAAATAGCACATAATCAGGCAATAATGAGGCAAAATTGTTAACGCTTATGTGAGTTTCGTTTTATTTATTGGCATTATTATTTTGTTTTAAGTATATTGAAGATAAATATAGTATATTTGTAAGTTACAATTTGTGGAATTTAACATTATTATTTAATTATATACATAAGTATTGCATTCATGTATGCATTACTCGAATATTCATTGAAATCCAGACGAATTGTTGTATTAATGTATGCACTATAAGACACTACACATAATGAATAGTCTCTGAAAATTTGAGCACAATCGGTCAGGAAATAAGAAAACTATGGCTCTTTGAAAAGAGCCATGTATTTCTTTGAGTGACTCAAATTGGCAACGCACTCTGGCAAAGTTGTGGACAACTCCCCATACATTTTGTACACAAAATTTCAGTTTTGTTCAATTTTCTCAAAATTTATGTTTACCCTTCGTTCGAGTTCAACATATGTTTTGTAGAATGCTTTTATAAATAACATATCATGAGTTGGAGGAATGGAAAAATGTGACTATGAAGAAAATAGTAAAAATGGGAACATTTGTGTACAAAACATATGGGGAGTTGTCCACACACTTAGCAGAGTGCGTTGCCAATTTAATAAATGGACATCTTCAAAGAGCCGTAGTTTTCTTGTTTCTTACCCGATTATGCTCTAACTTTCAGAGATTAATCTTCTTAATCTCTTCAAGACTATGAATGCAACATTTCGCTTGGGTTTCATTGCCCTTTAATTGGTAGCATGATAGAGACGTAAGGCAATGCATACAATTATAAGTAATTCAAAAAATTTCTATTTCACGATACATTAACATAACAACACAAAACTGAATTAGATAATACACAAGCAGTAACATAATGGCATTATCATGTGTAATTGAAATAACTAAAAGTAACAAAGATTTAATTTTTGTGGAAAATGGTAATGAAACTGATGCTAGAGATACATGGTAGTTGGAGTATAATTGAAATAATTGGTAGCAGGGATACGTACCATATTAAATGTAAATTAATAAATCTATGATTACATTATAACCTTATAATAAAAACTAAATGATTGCTATAATTGTGATTAACAGGAGTATCATACCTTGAAGAGAGTGATGTCGAAGAAATTCGCGCGAGGTTTTCTTAGGATGTTTACCATGTTTTCTCCATCATAGTCCATGCTTTCGATGACACCGGATAGCCTGTCTGCATAGTATAATCTGTACAGAGTGATACATTAATTAAATTGTGTTAATCACGAAGAAAATAATGAGTAGACCAAGTGGCGAGTAGATACGGAGGCATGAGAGGGGGGATGGGGGAGTACCCCTCAATATTCTGACAAAAACAAGAACAACGTAAAGGGAATAGAGTGTGCATCGCAATAAATAGCGTGCTCCTAATCAGTCCGACCACGCTATGACACTGTTGGTGACAACATTAAAACATTGCTGCGTCACAGATTATCATTTTAAGTTAATATTATGTAATAATAAATATACTAGTTCCAAATGATTATTTCTTGTCAGTGGTTGCTATAAATATTTGAACTATAGGACATGTGGGATACATAATACAAAAAAAGTATATTTATTTCAAAGTAGTGTTGCATGCGAACGGTATTAATGTGCATCTAGATAAGTGTGTAGCTACCAGTAAACTTGCACCCAACCCCTTAATCAACATTGATTGTATTACCTCTGTTTGTCACAGTCTATGGCGAGTCCGGTCGGAATGAAGAAGGGGACGCTTATTGAGCTTGTTGCTATGACAACACGCTCTGTCCCATCTAGCGATGCCCGTTCGATCTGACCGAGTCGGTTTGTTGACACCCAGAAGAGCAACCTGTAAAGAAACATTCACACATAAAAATGTTAAATACTTCACTTCACTTAACTTATGCATTTCACTCCAAAGGTAGGTTGAGTGGTGGCATCCGCATCGCGATTTCCCGCCATTTATTGCCATGTGGGGTAGTTTATATTTCGATTGGTGTAGTCTGCTCATCTCTTTGGAGGTTGCGTGACATACATACATCGTACAGCAGTGTATTCATTCATGAACAACCACAAGCTAATTGGAGAACTCTACTGTATTCATGTTCCGTCTTAACTCATATAACTGAGGCCTTGTTACCAAACTGACCATTATTCAAAGTGACTTTTTTAACATTTTTCCAAAAGTTATATTTGAGACTTAAATCATACACCAATTATTATCGTGTGGTCCTTCTGAATGATGTGTAGTAGTTTTAGAGGAAAGAAATATGTTTACCTCGTTAAAAAGTTAATTGATTGTTAAGACTACTGCCCATTGATTTTGACTAATCGAAAAGCCTTCTGGAACGCTTTTGTTAAATTCATCATGCTGTATCCAAAATCAAATTATGAGGGATACATTCGAAACATCAAAACCTACTCGATTTTCTGATACTAAATGGATCAATTTAATAACCAAAATAAATTTTGTTTGTATCAAATCAACCCTACCGCAGTACACATACAATGTTAATGTGTATTATGACGTTGATAGTAAAAGCAATGTTTCTTTCGGATCCAAAACGACCCCGCCAGCTGTCCAAAAAAAAATCCCAAAGAAGTGTGGTTCTATAAGAGCCGAACGTACATATAATAATTAATAAAACTTCAAGATGAATTATGAATTTGACAGAAAAATACCAACTTTTCTTTTGGATCTAAGACGATCCCGCCAGCTTTTTGAATGTCCGAGAGAAGTGTAGTTCTATAAGATCCATCGTACTTTGAGACTTCTACTGTCCCTCTTGCGTAGTCTGTCCAATACAGGTGTTTTGTCACCCAATCCGCTGCTATGCCTGTATTATTATAAATTGTGTAATTGTCATAATAAACTCAATCAAATCGATACCAACCACTATAATTAAAATTACACTTTGTGTTTAGTGACACTAATAATTACGCAGCAACATAAAACAATGTTTGTCAGTGAGCTTCAACATAAGAATTCAATATTTCTGCGGCAAACCAGTACGACTAATTTTGGTTAAATGTTGGCACCATGTCATCATTAACGTGGTATGATGTGTTTTTTTTATTGACAGGAATCGTCAGTATAGTTATTTGGATCATACTTAAGTGCCCCAAGAAAAACAAATCGCGAAAATAACAGATTTATTTGTTTACTATTTCTGAGCATGCTTGCCCTAAAAAACAAAAATGTAGATCATGTAGATGAAGAGAAATGTAAGGGTACTCCTTCACTTTTGATGTCATTCCAAAATAAGACTGTAACAAAAAGAGAAACTCTAACCTTAACCCTAACCCTAAATGTGGGGGATACATGTTTAGAGTTGGTGGCTATACGCAAGTAGTCTTGTTTGCAGCCATATTTTGGAGAACGTGAACACATGCGGAACGAGCAAAGTAACCTCGAACAGATCTGCTTCCTCCAGACACCAGGTCGACTTTGACATCCTGCCGCACGGTGAGTCTCTTTAAAAGTCGCCCAACTGCCACACTATGGAACGCTTCACCGTCTTCCACATCTACTGCGACGGCCAGAGGTCTCGGAAGACCTTCGACACACTTGGACGAGTTCGATGCGGCGAACTGGGATATATCGGGCATGTTGATGGAGTAGAAACACAGCTTGGAGGCGGACGCCACAAAGAATCTTGGTGGGCCAACTAGTCGTTCTGGAAAGTATTATTTATAGACATATTGGTAAATAATGAATTACATTAGAATAGATAATTCTCGTATCGACTAAACAACATCAAGATCATCATGATCAATGCTGGCACTTTGCCAAGGCCCAAAGTCTGAGCTGTATACAATTCGACTTACAAACTGGCATCGGCAGCCGCAGCCGCTAGGCCTAATCGGATCTGTTTGCTCCTCTGTCGATTTTCTCTAGTTAAGTGTTGAATTGCTCTAACTCAACGAGTGCTAAATTAAAAGGCAATGATCGACTTGATCAAGTCCTTAAGAAAGGTTTACATGGATATCCCCCATTTAAGGAATACAAGTAGTTATGGAAGACTGAGCTCATGTACATACAGGTATTCAACACGTATCTGTTGAGTTCATTACAGAACGAAATCCATAGATCTGATTTTATGAGTATTGTGACTAGAGCTGACCATTGCACTCTGAGGTCTAAGCTAAAGTTATCGACCAATCCGGTACCGCGTTAGTATCAAACACATCTATATTTTACGCGAATGTTTAATGTGTCTGTGTGTGTGCCTATTCGTGTGTGCGTGTGTGTGTGTGTGTGTGTGTGTGTGTGTGTGTGTGTGTGTGTGTGTGTGTGTGTGTGTGTGTGTCTGTCTGTGCGTGGTTGTTCACGGTGTGTTCACGGTGGAGGTCAGTTCACATGGCTGAGCGCGTACGGAACAGTGACGTGACGGTGACGCCCATTGGTCGAATCTCACATAATGTATCCAGAGATGCGTGTAGACTAATCAGCAGAACAGATTCAAAAAGGTCAAACGGATGCAGGTCATCCTGTACGCTCGACCACTCTGATGTTATTGAGACACGAAGCTGCTCAATCGAAATTCCATACACATTGAGTTAGCAATAATAAGCTACATAGTTAGCGATAAATCCACATTAACTTTTAAAACAGAATGATCATGCATGTCAATACAAAATAAGATATGGATTATTTAAACTTCATACGTATTTCTTACAGATAAGCACGTTTTTGTCCTAGTAAATTCAGTGAATTTAATGCCTTTTGTAATTATGCTTTTCATATATTACCTCTCTCGCACGTATGGCCATCCGCTGCGAGCAGTTGTCCGCTACCACAAATACAGCTATATCCACTTCCGCCGTCTCCAACACATATGTTTGTACAAGGGTTGCTCTGGCACGGTGCTGTTTTCGAAAGATGTTAATTTATCGAAAACCTGCATCATACATGTGTTAAGTGGCCATTTCCGCAACCATAGACGAAATTCCTTATTATATTTTCTCGTAGAGGTTAAAGGGATACCTGTAAAGTGTCAGATATTGCACAAAATGACATTTGAGACTTCAATCCTATATCAATATCATTGTAAAATACAATTGAAAGATTTGTGAAAGTTTGAAAGAAAACAAACACTGTTTACCTAGTGAAAAAAACGAATATTGAATATTTTATCACCAAATACTGATGGCCTCCCGTAGATTTGTAGCAGTAATAATCATCCGTTTGATCTTGACAATATCCGCACCCGTGTATACAGCTACAGACAGTACGGAATTCATGGAATATGCGCACGCTAGGCTCAAAGTTCAGTGGGTCGGGGAAATTTCCCACGCGCTCTGGCAGGACGTGTTCAGCGACGACAATTGTACTTTTTATCAAAACCGTTAGCTAACGCTTTTGAAATAATGATTTTCAATGATAATTTTCTTCATACTAAAGGGACATTTGAAAAAATCGATCCCTATTTTATTCTTCTCTTACCATAAGCTAAACAACACGGCAGAAGAGAAACGAGGAAGCTCCAAGTATTTTTCGTGGAGTTAGACACTTTACAGGCATGCCTGTAAACATCAACGGATATAAAGCCACTTAATAACATGTTAAAATACAATTTCGAGTAGAATGATGAGCGAAAACAGGTCTCCCAAACATCAAATCGTTAGTGTGGATTTTGTTTTCCATTAAATTGTATAGGAGACATTCCTTTAATTGGTCATGAAGCTAACACAAATAATGGTATCAATACAATGTGAATGTTGAGAGTCATACATGAAGACATACTATGTGATCCATTTATTCTATACTATTTTTCCAAAGTGATATATGCGACCTCAATCATACACCTGTAACATTGTACGATTCTTCTGATTTAGAATGAAATGTAGTATTTAAAAAAGAAAGACTATTTACCAATTGAAAGCGAACATTAATACGTAATATTTATTGCATTTGCCCATTGCATTTTACTACAATTGGAAAACGTTCCTGGAACGCTCATCATTCAATCATGAATTAAAAACAAATATTCATGATAAGAGAGACAGTTAGAAAATCAAAAGCCATTTCATTCTTATGTTACCTGGTTACCAACATATTAGCCAAACAACAAGGTTGCACAATATAAATGTAAACGCTTTAAATGATTCTGGTTGATTTTGGCAAATGTAAAATTTCAGTTCCATACTTGATGATAATTATTATGACATAGGACATTATAATGACACAAAATGACAACAAAAGCTATGCGCCAATAACCATGATCTTAAGCCTACTGCCCATTAGGCGATCTGCGCTTGCGATCTAGCCCGAGTTGCTAGCGATCTCAGTTCGGTGTGAATCGCACCAGTTCGCCGCGAGTCAGCCCGATCTCATTGCGTACGCGATCATGCCGGTGCCCACTATGCGATCTCACGGCGACTTCCTATTGTCCCTATTTCCACGCATGCGCGCATCGTTGAGAATTAGAGACAGGTATTGTTCGCTCTTGCTTGTCTTGACATCAAAATACGCTTTGCGAGTTTTTTTTAATAAACCCAGTGCCCACCTTGCGATCTGCGCCTAGCGATCTTGCCCGAATAGGAGCGATCCCCTGAGATCTGTTGTTCAGTCGCAAAGTGGGCACCAATGGCCGCACCAGATCGCTGTAACTCGCGTCCGCAAGGGTGGTGTCGGTTGCGGTCGCAATGTTTTTGACATGTTTAAAAATTTCGTTCTCGATCGCATGTCGGGCGGGATCGCACAAAAAAAGCCATTTGGGCAATTGTTCATATTTCCTGATATCACGAATTCAATCCTTGATATCAGGAATTCTGTTTTCAAATATCAATAATTAAATTCTTGATATCAGGAAATAAATTAATGATATCCAGAGTTCGATTTCTTGATAGAATTCGATTTCTTGATGCCAGGAGTTGAATTTTTGAAATCAGGAAGTATCATTGGTTAGCAACAGAAAATGGTTTCTTGATATCAAGAATTCAATGTTCAGTTATGCGAAACTGCTCTACAAAGGCGCCCTGCAAGAATCAAGAATTCTTTTCTTTATATTTTTCTTGAATTGTTGAAATCAATAAATGATTTGCTGTTGGTAACTCTTGATATCAAGAAAAGGAAATAAATGTTCAAACGGCTAGCCATGCCTCGCCAACAAATTCAGAATAAAAAAAAGCGTGAATTCCTCGTTATTGTATTCCTTGACAATGGGTGGAAATAGGGTCCAAGCTATGACCCCAAGGAGGCCAAATTGAAAAGATCGCGTACACAATGGAATTAGGCTGACTCACTGCGAACTGATGATTCCAAGGTCGCTAGCCCTATGCGATCTTGTCCGAATAGGAGCGATCCCCTGAGATCTGTGTTAAGTCGCAAAGTGGGCACCAATGGCCGCACCAGATCGCACCAGATCGCCGCGAATGCGATCGAGACCGACCTGGTCGCCAGATTTTTGAACATGTCAAAACCCCGGCGACCGCAACCGACACCACCCTTGCGGACGCGAGTTACAGCGATCAGGTGCGGCCATTGGTGCCCAATTGGCGACTTAACCACAGATCTCAGGGGATCGCTCCTATTCGGGCAAGATCGCTCTAGATCGCTAGGCCCAGATCGCCAGATGGGCACCGGGCTTTACAATATGCAGGTGGCTGGACGCCGGGCGAGTAGGCTGCGATGCTGTATCTTCGGGATGACGATCCGGCAGCCGCGGTCGAGATAGATAACAGCTCTGCGCCGCTCCCCTTCTGTATCATCAGTACGCTTCCGGATTTGCTTCCCGTAGCGTAAATGATTTCCTTGATAAAGAATAAAACATGTACAATACGATTATTATATTTCCCCTTGTCTGCTCAAGATGGGCATCAAACTTCTTATATAACAAGTCTTTCCCTACCATAAAAACACACATTCATGTCATTGTCACAGTGTTAACACACAGTGTACCACGGTAAAACATAGGTACCATAGGGAGACTTACCCCAGATATCGTCAGGTCGAATAGCCCGTGGTCGTCCTGGCTCTCGTAGAGAATCCTGCGATTACCTCCATCGACATCGCTCATTTCGATCCGGTCGCTAGACGGATCTGCGTCGACCCAGTAGATTCTTTCCAGATGAAGAAAATCATGACAAAATTTACACAGTTTTTGTTTCAATTGAGATTTTAACGAAAACATAAGGCACCGTGTAAAGAACGCGTTTAAAAAGCCACTGGAAAGTCTAAGTAAAATCATAATCCTGACTACGCCCATGATACTAATATGCTTGATTAATATGTCTGTCTGATAGTCTACCGCTATTCCCCTTGGTCGGACAACCCCTGCTGACCCTGATACATGCTAACTTGTCTGTTTAATAGTCTTCAGTTATTCCCCTTGGTCGGAGAACCTCTGCTGATGATGATACATGCATACTTGTCTATTTAATAGTCTACCGCTATTCCCCTTGGTCGGACAACCCCTGCTGACGCTGATACATGCTTACTTGTCTGTTTAATAGTCTGCCGCTATTCCCCTTGGTCGGACAACCCCTGCTGACGCTGATACATGCTTATGTGTCTGTTTTATAATCTTCCGTTATTCCCATTGGTCGGAAACCCCCTGCTGACGCTGATACATGCATACTTGTCTGTTTAATAGTCTACCGCTATTCCCCCTGGTCGGACAACCCCTGGTGACGCTGATACATGCTTACTTGTCTGTTTAATAGTCTGCCACTATTCCCCTTGGTCGGCCAACCCCTGCTGACGCTGATACATGCTTACTTGTCTGTTTAATAGTCTGCCGCTATTCCCCTTGGTCGGACAACCCCTGGTGACGCTGATACATGCTTACTTGTCTATTTAATAGTCTACCGCTATTCCCCTTGGTCGGACAACCCCTGCTGACGCTGAAATATGCTTACTTGTCTGTTTACTAGTCTGCCGCTATTCCCCTTGGTCGGCCAACCCCTGCTGACACTGATACATGCTTACTTGTCTGTCTGATAGTCTACCGCTATTTCCCTTGGTCGGACAACCCCTGCTGTTGCTGATACATGCTTACTTGTCTGTTTACTAGTCTGCCGCTATTCCCCTTAGTTGAACAACCCCTGCTGTTGCTGATACATGCTTACTTGTATGTCTGATAGTCTACAGTTATTCCCATTGGTCGGACAACCCCTGCTGTTGCAAGATACATGCTTACTTGTCTGTTTAATAGTCTACCGCTATTCCCCTTGGTCGGCCAACCCCTGCTGACGCTGAAACATGCTTACTTGTCTGTTTAATAGTCTGCCGCTATTCCCCTTGGTCGGACAACCCCTGCTGATGCTGATACATGCTTACTTGTCTGTCTGATAGGATACCGCTATTTCCCTTGGTCGGACAACCCCTGCTGTTGCTGATACATGCTTACTTGTCTGTCTGATAGTCTACAGTTATTCCCATTGGTCGGACAACCCCTGCTGTTGCAAGATACATGCTTATTTGTCTGTTTAATAGTCTACAGTTATTCCCATTGGTCGGACAACATCTGCTGAAGCTGATACATGCTTACCTGTCTGTCTGATATTCTACAGTTATTCCCATTGGTCGGACAACCCCTGCTGTTGCAAGATACGTGCTTATTTGTCCGTTTAATAGTCTACAGTTATTCACATTGGTCGGACAACCCCTGCAGTTGCTGATACAAGCTTACTTGTCTGTCTGATAGTCTACAGTTATTCCCCCTGGTCGGACAACCCCTGGTGACGCTGAAACATGCTTACTTGTCTGTTTAATAGTCTACCGCTATTCCCCCTGGTCGGACAACCCCTGGTGACGCTGAAACATGCTTACTTGTCTGTTTAATAGTCTGCCGCTATTCCCCTTGGTCGGACAACCACTGCTGACGCTGATACATGCTTACTTGTCTGTCTGATAGTATACCGCTATTTCCCTTGGTCGGACAACCCCTGCTGTTGCTGATACATGCTTACTTGTCTGTCTGATAGTCTAAAGTTATTCCCATTGGTCGGACAACCCCTGCTGTTGCAAGATACATGCTTATGTGTCTGTTTAATAGTCTACAGTTATTCCCATTGGTCGGACAACCCCTGCTGTTGCTGATACAAGCTTACTTGTCTGTCTGATAGTCTACAGTTATTCCCATTGGTCTGACAACCCCTGCTGTTGCCGGTACATATACATGCTTACTTGTCTGTCTGATAGTCTACAGTTATTCCCATTGGTCGGACAACATCTGCTGAAGCTGATACATGCTTACCTGTCTGTCTGATATTCTACAGTTATTCCCATTGGTCGGACAACCCCTGCTGTTGCTGATACATGCTTACTTGTCTGTCTGATAGTCTACAGTTATTGCCATTGGTCGGACAACCCCTGCTGTTGCTAGATACATGCTTATTTGTCCGTTTAATAGTCTACAGTTATTCACATTGGTCGGACAACCCCTGCCGTTGCTGATACATGCTTACTTGTCTGTCTGATAGTCTACAGTTATGCCCATTGGTCGGACAACCCCTGCTGTTGCTGATACATGCTTACTTGTCTGTCTGATAGTCTACAGTTATTCCCATTGGTCGGACAACCCCTGATGTTGCTGATACATGCTTACTTGTCTGTCTGATAGTCTATCGCTATTCCCTTTGGTCGGACAACCCCTACTGACTCTGAAACATGCTTACTTGTCTGTCTGATAGTCTACCGCTATTCCCTTTGGTAGGACAACCCCTGCTGACGCGATCGTCACCCTGGCGTCACCAGCCAGGTTGCTCCGCTCTACCTTGGGATGCAATCCAGAGTCGGTCCAGAACAGGAACCTGGGCAAAGTGGAAACAAGTTTAGTTATAACCTTTGTATAGCGACCACCGAATGGAAACAAGAAAAGTCAAACCATTGTGTAGCGACCACCAAACGGTAAAAAAGAAAGGCGACCACTGAAGACAGGTGACTCCTATGGACAGCTTCGATAACAATGTTCCTGCAAAAATGTATATCATATAGTGCTACCATAAGGAAACAAGAATATTGACCATTGCAGACAGGGGACCTCTATGAACAGGTTTCATGAAACAGTCAAATCTGTGTATAGTGACCACCAAAGAGAAAAAACAAGCACGTTGCCACTGCAGACAGGTGACCTTTATAAACAGGGTTCATAGCATTGCACAGTCAAACATGCGTTGAGTGGACACCAAAGGTAAACAAGAAAAGTGGCCATTGCAGATAGATGACCTTTATTGACAAGGTTACATAACATTGTATTTCTCTGTATGAGATACCTTTTGCTAATCACTGTAGGCAGTTTAGCTGCTATACACAGGTGGACAATAAGACAGGTTTGGGTGTATTTCATCAACATACATGAATTAAAATTGGTTACATATGTACGTGTTTCAACTGTCCTCATGGTCACATTTGTATGTACCGTTTCTACACCAGTAACGGATCACCTACCCACATTGATGCATGAAGACGTCTGTGACTATCTAATTGTTTTAATTTTCATAACTGGAAGAGGAATGTGCATCTAATATCAACTTTATCATCTCCTTTTTAAAAGTGATAAACCTCAGTTCCATGATCATCGCGCAAAAGTGAGAAATTAGCCTTCAAAATAATGTCATCTAGTGACAAAATGTACAGATTTCAGATTTTCAAGAAAAAAACGGGGGAAAAAAATAAAATATTTTTTTTAATAAGATGTTTAAAAAACAAAAATATGCCGACGGATCTAGAATTCCTACATTGTAAACACAGGAAGATGTTCTGGTATACACCCCACAGCATTTTCCGGGTGTTTGGGTGCAGGCTTATAGTAAAAATAGGCAAATTTTAATGTATAATTACAGCAGAAATTATCTACACCAGTAACGGATCACCCATTTTCAAATCCTTATAAAAACAAAACAAAAGATCAGAATTAATTTTGTTTTGCTGTAACAATGTATTTCACTAGAATCTGTGATATTTCTAACTTGAAAATCGAAAATTACTTGGATATTTTGGTAAAATCGCATTTTTGTGTGATTTTTGCTAACATTTCATAAGGATCATGTGTGGCAGAATTCAACTCCTCATAACTAAATAAGGAAGCACGTTTAAGAAGTAACATTTTTCCTGGATATTAATTGCTAATTTGCTAAAACTTTGATGAAAAAATTAAGATAATTGGTCAATTATTTTTTTAATAAAGCCAGGTGATCCGTTACTGGTGTAGTGGTGATCCGTTACTGGTGCAGCGTAAGGGGTTAGTAAAACGCGCAGTGATTTGCTTATTAGTGACGGAATGAGTTTGAATTTACAATATTCGTAATCTGCACTATTTTAGCTTTCCAACGATGTATGATAGTCCATAAAAAATATTTTGTCTTAGCAAGAAATTGTATCCACCAAAAAGTGATCCGTTACTGGTGTAGCTACGGTACCTACACTGAACACTCTTAGCATATACAAGTCACCAGTCACGCACAAACAAATAAATAATCAATAACTCGCAAGTTAGATCAAATGATTTAATACCACAATGGGTCTATATCCGTGTCGTCGATTAGGACGTTATAACTCAATGGCCAAATATTTATATTTCTGTGATAAAAAAACGGTATCCTCAGTGAGAAAACAATGTGTCTGTTGTTTCATAGCAGATAGATGAACAGCTTTAGTGATTATATGAAACGACGAACAATAAAACAATTATCAACATACCCCCTAAGTGGATGGACTGCTATCCCCGTTGGTATGTCCAAGTCCTCGTCGATGACAGCAAAGTTTCGCGATCCGTTGGCATTGAGCACGATTATCCAATCGTACGATGCATCAGTGTAGTATACGTTACCCGTCAACCAGTCGACAGCTATACCGAGAACTAACGATGATGTCCCGCTGGACAGAGCACCAATGTCATTGATTGGTAGTGAACTTGTCAGATTGCCTAGACAAAAGACAGTATGCTCATTATCAATCAACTTAGCAGGTCGTTATGAGCAGGGGCAGGGGCAGAAATCTTGGAATCATGATGCAAAGGGCAGTCGACTGCGATCCCTAGAACTAAGGAGGATGTCCCGCCGAACAGAGGACCGATGTAATTTATTGCTATTTCACTTGTCAGATTGCCTAGAAAAGTATTATTGTTATCATTTATCAGGTCTGTAATAATGACAATGAATTAAAACGTTCCAGCTTAAACAGGGGCTCAGTCACAGCAATATTGTTATCATAAATAGGCAACACGGCATTGCTCTGGTGACATTGCATTGAAGGTGTGTCGTCTCGTTATTGTTGTAGTAACAGTTGTGTTGTGGTATAAGTTTAATAGCATATTTAGGATTAGGATTACAATTTGTGCTGGGTTTGCGGGTTAGCAAGAGGGTTGGAAATCTATTTTGGCCTATTGTCGATTCATCATAGAGCAAAAGTCACCAGAAGAAATGCCATGAAACCGTTGTAATAATCGAATTTTCTTTGAGTCGGTCAAATAATCTAGGGCTCATTTCCACATAACAGGGTGGAATTGATGAGTTGGAAAACATCCTCTGCTCAGTGGCCATTGCGGCGTAGCTAGGAACTTTTCAGTGGGGGACACCAATAGGGTGCGCATTTTCATAGAAAGAACTGATATTCACCCAACAAGCTACTCAAAGTTATTCTGTCAACATTTTAGGTGTGTGAAAATAATGATAATCATTGACCTTAAGTTACATCATTTCGTAGTTTTCTCGTCCCTTGTTTGTTTGTTTGTTGTTGTTGTTTTTTTTGTTTTGTTTTGGGGGGGGGAGGGGGGAACCTAGGGACACGTGACTCCAGCCACCCCCCCCCCCCCCCCCCCCCCCCCCCCCCCCCTTACTCCATGTATAGCTACGCCATACGTACCCTAGTACTCTGGGTTGCTACTCCCTGCACGATTGGGCTTTTTATTTTAAAGTTTTGAAGGCTTATCGCCGCTCTTAAGAGTCTAATTTTCTTCAAAAAACCTCTTTAGACCTATGAGTAAAACATAGCCGCTCTTTATGCCTATGAGGAGAACATAGCCGCTCTTTAGACCTATGAGTAACACATAGCCGCTCTTTAGACCTATGAGTAAAACATAGCCGCTCTTTAGACGTTGAGTCTTTATAGTAGCCGCTTTAAAGACCCATGGATTCGCAACGCCGTTTCTTGCTCCAAAGACTACCTTATACGATCGCCCTCTGTAGAGCCCGGCCCAAACCCGGGCGCGGCCGCTTGCGCGTCCACCGGTCTATTCGCCATTCGTTGCGGCAAGGAACAGGCTTAAGTTCTCATTCAGCTTGACGGCTCCCTAGATCTTATGTTTATCCCCTCTCATCCTCTCCCTATATAATAGACCCCTGCGTTGCAGTTCCCTGATGCACACCCCCGTTTTGAAGTTGACTGAGGCATACCCCGCTCCTTAGACACCCGTTTTGAATTCGGCTGAGGCACACCCCCGCCAACAAAATAATTTGAGTCCAGTCCGGGCACAGGACATAACCTTTAACGGAAACTACCCAACCGAAATTGACAATCTCGCTATGAAGTTTCATCCTAACATATGTAAAATATGCAGTTTGTACTGCATTCTTCGGTCCACATTATATTGAAAGTATGCTGCCTCTTTGTGGTTTCCCCTGTGTACTGACCCGTGACGATGGCTTTTAGATGACTGATGCTCCAGATGATCTTGTGCTGCCCATAGCTGACGTCAAGCGCAGTCCAGTTGCCAGACTGTGCTGCCAGTAGGCCACCTACAGGGATCGGTTGCTGTAGTAAGTGAGCCGTCACCAGTGCTTGCCAGTTATCCACCATGGTGTTGACGACCACCGGACCGGTACTGCGTGTCTCTGTCCAAATCACACGATGACCCAAGGCATCGACATCAACTGTCATGAATAAAATAACACATGGTTGCAATATGACTAGCTTAAAGGGATCTAGTAACTTTGTTGACATGTGCAAAAGGTAATGAGTGGTTGAGGCAATGTATTCACTAACTCATTGCACTCACTTTGTACATGGTTTTGACGATCCAGTGGATAATTTAACATCTGAACACTTCAATCGTAAATATCTTTTTAACGAAAGGGAAATTTGAAAAACAAAAACCTGTCCCATGCTTTTATTGTTAATATTAATACAACAAGGTATAAGGGAACCGCTAGAATTCCAATTGGATTTTGAGGATTTGGACAATGTTACTAAGTCACTTTAACAAGTAAGCATAAAAACACGTTCTACTTATATAAAAATTGCCGTCCAAATAATTCGAGGACCTATTAATGATTAAGGCAGCATTGACTACATTGCTGTAGGCTATATACAAATACATGTGAACACATTATCACCAAATGTATTATTGCATTGAGTAGACCTTTAATATTAAATGTAATAATGCGAACTCACTTACTTGATTCATACGAAAGAACAAAGGCCTTGTCATTTGCCTGTTCGCCTTCTGACGTCACAAAGGATATCGTCAAGACGTTACCAGTGGAGTCAATAGAGGGAGGCATTGTCCCATCACCATGGTTACAATACTCGTCGATGAGAGCAGTGCCAGCCGTCCCGCGTCCGTTGTAAATAAGAAGTGAATCAGTTCTACAATACGAACATACATAATATTTATAAATTGTATATCTTGGATTTTGTACATTCCACAGAGATATATAACATTTTATGGATTAAAAACTTACATATCCCTCAATCTTGATAATGATAGTACGTTCCTGCTCTCCTTTGATCCTAGCAGAATATCCGGTGGATAACTTTATTTTTGTCTTCGACGAAGATTCTGCTATTAGATCGAAAGCTCAGGCCCCATATATCGGGCGTATCAAAAAAAGCGTTACACTTTTGAAAAAAATTGTCAACATTACATTTTTATATATTTATAAGATTTGTTCATGTTGATGGATGCCCCATGGTCTCATCTATCAAGTGCCACTAACAAAACAAATTTTCGTTCACGCTTGGGCGAACACTGACAGTTTTTGTACAGAGTGTCAAAAATGGCTTGCGCCAAATTGAAAGAAGAGGGACAATTAAACCAGCAGACAGAATAAGTACTCCCATTCAAACAAATTGCTCTTTGCCATAAATTTAAGAATGTTTTATTGATTGTGTAATAATTTTGTGGCAATTTTCTATCATAATTTAACTGATTTCATTGTTTTATATGCATGGGTGAGAATCAATAATGGGTAATTACTTCAAGATCTTTTTTAAAGCACAGACACATCAAAACCACATGCCAGTCATTCATTCAAAAAGTACCAAATCAATTAATCTTCAAATCATTCAACCGATTCATCAATCAATCAATGAGAAATCAACCAATCAATCAATTAATCAATCCATCCATCCATCCATCCATCAATCCATCATTTAATCCATCCATCAATCAATCCAGCAATCCATCAATCCATCCATCAATCCATCAATTCATCAATCCATCGATCAATCAATCAATCAATCAATCAATCAATCAATCAATCAATCAATCAATCAATTAATCCATCCATCCAACCATCCATCCATCAATCCATCAATCCATTAATCAATCCATCAATCAATCCATCAATCTATCAATCCAATCAGCCCATCAATCTATCAACATGAATATTCGTTCATGCATGCTTCTGGGTCATCTTTTGTATGTGTCACACTCAATGAAAGGATTTGCATCGTTAATGAGGACATGCTGGAAATTGTGTCACTAACGATGCAAATCCTTTTATTATCTATCAATCTATGGCTTATTTATTCTAACCCATGCATAAAGCAATGAAATCATTAAAATTATGATAGAAAATTGCCACAAAATGATTACACTATCATAAAATAATCTTAAATTCATGGCAAAGAGCAATTTGTTTGAATGGGAGTACTTATTCGGTCTGCTGGTTTAATTGTCCCTCTTCTTTCAAATTGGCGGAAGCCATTTTTGACACTCTGTACAAAAACAGTCAGTGTTCGCCCAAGCGTGAACGAAAATTTGTTTTGTTAGTGGCACTTGATAGATGAGACCATTGGGCATCCATCGACATGAAAAAATCTTCTAAATATATAAAAATGTAATTTTGAAAAAAATGTTCAAAAGTGTAACGCTTTTTTTGATACGCTCTGCATATTGCTCGTATCAACTAGATGTACGTAACAACGTTGTGGTTCATAACAAGCTTAACTTAACTTGAAAGTGCCTGCAGAAGGAGTACAGTATTTTAAATGACGACCCCAATCATTCTGATGGCTATATTGCGCGGAAATATATGTAATATTAATACTAATAACAATAGACCAGCATTTATATTGCGCCACCATACTAGAAATTATAATCTGAGGCGCATTGTACCTGTCCTGTACATTGTTACTCTAGCTGTAGCCGAGCTGCCTTTCAGGCGCATCAATAATTTTAAGGAATACATTCCTGCAATGTACCCATTTACTACACCTGGGTTGAGAGCAGCACGTGTGGGTAAAGTGTCTTGCTGACGGACACACGTGCTGCGATTGGGAATCGAACCCACGAACCTCGTGTATTAAATTCTAAGGGCAGAACTATTATACCACGAAATCCCACTATGGTTGATCATACAGTTTGTAATAGCAATGCCATATTATTACCCGCAATTCAGAACCTTGAACTCGATCCGGATATGGTACTCCTCCCCGGTTAGCACTGTCCATGTACATGAAACCAATGAAGGATACGTGTTCGGATAGTTTGGAGACCGGATGACTCCGGATCCAGCATCGATGATTCCACCGCATGGCTGATCGGCGGAAGACAGTTTACTACTCAACAAAACAAGCAACGGATGTATTTTTATTTCAATATTACTTGTTACAGTATTAACAATTCATGTCCATCTACTTTTTTGCCTGTATATCACGTACATGCGTATTATGATAACAATATATTCAGATAGAAATTGATCAAATGGAAATGTCTGTGAACATTAACTGATTCCTGTCATTCTCAATCTGTTTGGTTACATTTTTACTTTCTTACACACTTAAACTTGTTACTATTTTTCAGTTGTTTGCATATACTATTTTCATGATAATTATACATTTCCTTCATGTTGTACATATTTATTTGTATTTTATTTGTGCTCTGTTCTTTCACTCAGTTTGGCTCACATTTTGCAAAATTTGAATACTTTTTCTTTCAACCTTACACCTAGCAATTTCGATTATTTCCTCACAGTCCTGTAATACCATATATTTGCTGTTATACACATGAATGAATTTCATTTAACCCCAGATAAATTAACACCTACATTAAACGTTTGTCCATAATGATTCATTTTCTGTAATACATTTTAATTGCAGAAGTTTTCAATATAAAACATTTTGAAATTTAAAATGTATTGTGCTCATTGAATCATACTTTTCATATTACTGCCCACCGAACTTGGATAAACAATGATTTGACGCCAAATACTATTTTAAATGATACAAAATATGTTGGTCCAGGCAGAAGTGAACGCAATGAGGTGGAAATGGACTAGCTATACAATATGATGTTAAATGTATAATAAGAGATGATTTGATGTGTTTAATGTGATCCATTTACTTTATATTGTTCCACAAAAGGTGATATTTGAGACTTCAATCATATACCATAGAGTACGGAAGCTATGACGTCATGGAAATCTATTTTTACATTTGAATTTTCACATTTGAACTTTATTTTTCGAAAGAGTATCAAAATCAATGTCCAAATACCGAAAATCAATTGAGCATTGGCTGATATATGCCCATTCGAATTAATGTTTTTTTCAATAGGAACTCAGTGTTCTAGTGCTCTGGTTCATAACTTTATAATAATATGTTGATGATGTGAAAAGAAGTTGAATTCAATTCAATTCAATATGGAGAGATCGCTTCAGGACGGTATGAAACGCGACGGGGAGGTTTCCCAACCGAAACCGTCCTATCGCTGTATGATATCCCAGACTGATGATCGGACCTACCGTGCCGTTCCCCGCCAGTTTATAGGTTCTAAGATATGGAAATCACTTTAAAAAGTTAAATTTAGCCCATCAAAGTATCAGGGATAGTTTGTGGCGTGGATCCCGATTACACAATCATTTTCTCAATGAAAAAGTCATTTAAACAAGAAATCAGCTTGAAAATTCACAAAGGAAACACCCACTAAAAATGTCTCCAGACTGAAATTCTGCCTGTGACCTCATCTGTCAATCACAGCTCAGATAGTTAGAACAATGCGCCTTCATCCAAGCTGACCGCCTACTCACAATGGTATCACATGTTTGTATACACTACAAACTAACACACTTTCAAATTCAAAAGCAGTTGCTATGTCAGAAAAGCACAACCATCATTAAGACAAGAAATGCACTGAAAAGCTATTGTATGCATTTCATGCTATTGTGGGCATGTTCTTTCTGTCATTTTATTTTGTCATCATTGACATGATGTCAATTATTATAGCTTATAAGTGTTTTCCTTGTCCTTATGATGGTTGAAGTTTTCTGAAATAGCAACATTTATTGAAATTGAAAGAGTGTGATGTGGTATATAGTGTATTCAAAGATGTGATAATATTGTGAGCAGCTGTGAGCAGTCGCTCATCATGGGCGAAGGTGCATAATTGTTCATCTTATAAGTAGCTGATTTGTGATTGACAGTTGAGGTCACGAGCAGAAAACTTTACTCTGAAGAGTTTGTTTACCCTTTTTAAGTCTAGAGGTGGGTCTTAGCAAGATAAATAAAATAATTAATTAAATGTTTAAAAAATGTATGAAGCATAATCATGTCAAACAGTTAACAAATATTTGATGTGTACACTACTACAGATAAACTGAAGACAACATGCATTTGCATGTATAGGGAACCTTTAACGACGCATGAACGAACGTATGTCTACCATAACAGGATGGTTGCGAGCCGTATGAAAGGACAGTTTTGGTTGAGAGAACACTCTGTCGTCTTTGGCTCCCGCCCTGGTACGATAGTTCGCTAATAAATACATACCTCACGGAGAGGACAACAAACGCCAAGAAAACGGTACTTGTCCGCAACCTGCTACCACGTGTGTCCATCTCCGACAAATTGTGAGCCGTCCTGGCGAATTCAAACCGGTCTATATTGAAACCAAGATATCAACAGATTAGGTCTCTAAAATTGCTATTGACAAGATGCGCAAAATTAGCTGACAGTTGTCGAAAACTGTAGCCAACTGAAGCGTATACCGGAGTGAATGAATCGTTATAAAACTTTGTTTTGCTACAATAATCACATAATTCTTTCATCGAAAGAAATACAGCTGTACTCCAAGCCAGACCTCGCTCTTTACCGAGCTAGGAGGGACAGAATGAGACTAATGCTAATGAAAGGAAGCCATCGGTTCTTAACCACAGACCGAGGTCTTCATCATGGCACCAATTCAACTCAAATTGGAAAAACAGGAAATCGGACTTTTTGTGTTAACGTCACATGTTGCACTTTCTCCCAAACGTTATCGTTATCGAGGGAAAGGGCAATGCCGAGAGCGGCGAGGTCTTGTGGGTTGGTTTTGGGTCTTTCAATGCGAGGATTGCGGGTTAGTCAGTGAGGTTCAATGCCTTTAACAGGTTCCGTATGAGAACCTTGGAAACAGGTCAGCGTGTGGCTAGTTCACAGAACGGAACCTGTTTCACATTGTTCTGAGTGTAGACCATACCATTCGATTATTTTCGGGCTTATTTCACTGCAAATTAAAGACTTATCCCGAAGGACTGATCTACCCTCATCTGTATCATGTCCCAAAGAGTAACACATATTTATTTTGCAAAGGGTTTTTAAATTCATAAACAATGCAAACAATAAAACAATGCAAGGACTAAATTCTGATCTACCCTCATCTGTATCATGTTCCTTTAAAATTATTAAAGGGGACCACCAGCCAAATATTAACAAATACTTAAATATTTTGGTACGGTTGTGTGATTTCAGCAAGACGCACTCCCCCCCCCCAAAAAAAAAAAAAAAAAAATCAGAAGGTCCACTTTTTGCTTGTCTCGGGTCAATTTTTACCGGTCTCGAGTCCACTTTGTACCGGTCTCGAGTCCACTTTTTATTGGTCTCGACCATTTTAACCGTCTTACACGTCTCTCGGTCTGTGGTCTCGGCCTCGAAAATTTCTGGCAAGTGGTCTCTGTCCCGTTTTTGTAAACTACGCACCTCCTATGAAAACTTCTGGCTATGGGCCTGGATTTACCACCACTTACCGAACCATAATGGCCTCATTTTTCCGTATGCGCAACACGTTTGCGAGTGCGCCAATTCTGTTCACGCATACGTTTGGAGACAATAGAATCACGAACGATGCGTTTGTCCGAGAAAAAATGTATTCTTCATGTGCAGACCCATGAATACATGTTGTAGTATGATGATGCTTTTTTCCAATTATATAATTTTTCTGGAAACATTTTTTTCTGAACTTTTTGATGGAATGGACTAATACAAATGTTATCATTTAGTCATGAAAATATTATTTTGGGTTGTTGGTACCCTTTAACTATAGGGTAGAATAGAATGACACGATCAGACAGATATCGATTGTTTTTTCTTTCTTTTTGTTTGAGCTCGCTACACTGGATTAAACCGGGTCATGATAGTATTCCGTTGTTAACTTAATTTTATACTTAACTGGTTTAGATTACAACACTTACAAAATATAAATTTTTCGGGACCCTCCAAAGAGTGTTAAGAAGATTGTTATTATCCGGTTTGATTTCCTCCCTTGTTCCGATGATTCGACTGGAACTTCTAAGAGGAAATCCCAACAGGGGAAATAAATCAAGACTGCCAGGTTCGCAACTGATCAATGACCCATAAACTGCCAGGTTCGCAACTGATCAATGACCCATAAACTGCCGGGTTCACAATTGATCAATGACACATATACCAAGGCTGATCCCTCACATCATTTAGTAGTTGTCCAGTTGGGTGAGTAATATAACTTTCTTTCCCTTTTGGTGTCCCCCAACAACATTTGTACTGGCCCCAAGGTTGTATTTATTTTATAAACTGTCTACTTATGATAATCCATTCCATTTACCAATCAAAATTGCAGTTACTGATGAGGTTTGACATGGAAATACATTCTATAAAAAAACAAGTAACTTTTGTCATTGTCATTTTTGAAAATTAAATATGACCGAATCGAGTTATGTTGTTACTTGCAGTTTTTTACTTACCCTGGGCGATCAGGAGCCCTAACAAAAACGGGCTTTTTGGGGTTCTACGTCATTGGGGTTGGATTGGGGCATATACATTTCAGTACATCTTTTTGTTTGGAAGACATGCACTAATACAACATAAAATGTTGCCAATTTTCTTTTGCTTTGACATTTCTATTAATAATTTTTTGTCGACAAATCATATGTCATTTGTTCGTATTGTTAAAATTGATCACTATTATTTAACCAATGCTTATTATTGTACCCAAAAGTAACCCAAACCGAAATTATGTGTATCCTTTCCCTAATAAACATTGGAAATAGACCGCTTCTGTAATGTATGCAAATAATATGCGTATGACATAAGACTCTCCGTTGGCAAGCTTAGCAATAGTAACTAGGTCCGGCAAGCTAAGTTTGCCGGAGCTTGCCGGACATAGTTACTATTGTTAAGCTTGTCAACGGGGAGTCTGACGTCATACCAGGGCCCTGGGAACGATTTTTTCACCGGGGGTGCTGAGATATAATAAACAAATATACCATGCACTGAGAGCATCTAGTTGAAATTATGGATTCCGAGGTGACAGGAAAAGCACTATGTTCTGAGGGTCGTAGACCCAAAGAACATAGTAGTGCTTTTTCTGTCACCGAGGAATCCATAATTTCACTAGTGGCTCGAAATAGTAAACAAATATACCATGCACTGAGAGCCTCTAGTTGAAATTATGGATTCCGAGGTGACAGGAAAAGCACTATGTTCTGAGGGTCGTAGAGAGAATCCATAATTTCACTAGTGGCTCGAAATAGTGCATGATATATTTGTTTTATATCCTTCGCATAATCATAATCATCGCAAAAACAAATGATTTCAATTCAATTAAAGAAAAATATAAAGAAAAACTAAACATTGATCATGGAACCATCACTGCACTGACTATGTTCTGTTTGTGACACTGACCCCCTTTGCGCAATAGTCCTAGCGCAGAGCGCGTATTGCGCTATCTTTCCATTCATGGTTACGCGCCTTAACAACTAATGCGCACCCAAATGCAAAACGCGCGCATCAAAGTGAATAATTAACCTGCTTTACTACACACGTGTAATTGTATGGAGAAAATACATTACACATACAGCTAGTGCAGTGCACACCGCGGCCGATTGTTAAATGACGAATTAGTGTCACGACCACAGAAGGACAACGATGCACAATGTGCACCATTGTCGGAATTTTTTAATTCGAATACCGCTACGTTATACATGAAATGCATCTCTAGAATATTCTTTGGAACTTATTGATATTCACGGGTGAAAAAATGCTGTATTTCTTTTGAAATAACTCTTTGAGAAATCTCGTCCAGCATCTTTCGCAAGCTAAAACAAGACCTCTGCTCGCAGGGAAGTTTTATAACACGCATCTCTATGGGCTCAATATGATCACCCGGCGTCTATGACGTCATTCATGGTATAGCATTTACTATACCATGAATGACGTCACGCATAGCACATTTTTCTCCATGGGCATTACTATGTTTGGTCACATGACGATATGTAGACCAATCACTGAACAGGATTTCATTCATGTAGGATATAATGCATGATATATTTGTTTTATATCCTTCGCATAATCATAATCATCGCAAAAACAAATGATTTCAATTCAATTAAAGAAAAATATAAAGAAAAACTAAACATTGATCATGGAACCATCACTGCACTGACTATGTTCTGTTTGTGACACTGACCCCCTTTGCGCAATAGTCCTAGCGCAGAGCGCGTATTGCGCTATCTTTCCATTCATGGTTACGCGCCTTAACAACTAATGCGCACCCAAATGCAAAACGCGCGCATCAAAGTGAATAATTAACCTGCTTTACATACTACACACGTGTAATTGTATGGAGAAAATACATTACACATGCAGCTAGTGCAGTGCACACCGCGGCCGATTGTTAAATGACGAATTAGTGTCACGACCACAGAAGGACAACGATGCACAATGTGCACCATTGTCGGATTTTTTTTAATTCGAATACCGCTACGTTATACATGAAATGCATCTCTAGAATATTCTTTGGAACTTATTGATATTCACGGGTGAAAATATGCTGTATTTCTTTTGAAATAACTCTTTGAGAAATCTCGTCGAGCATCTTTCGCAAGCTAAAACAAGACCTCTGCTCGCAGGGAAGTTTTATAACACGCATCTCTATGGGCTCAATATGATCACCCGGCGTCTATGACGTCATTCATGGTATAGCATTTACTATACCATGAATGACGTCACGCATAGCACATTTTTCTCCATGGGCATTACTATGTTTGGTCACATGACGATATGTAGACCAATCACTGAACAGGATTTCATTCATGTAGGATATAAATACGTATATACAGGCCCGTCGGAAGGAATTTTAAAGTGGTACGTATACGGTCAACGGATTGGGGGCGTGGCACAACTGCGAGGGAGCGGAGCACCGCAGGGGGGGGGGGGGGGGGCGGGGTGTGGGAAGGGGGTGTCCCCCCTCCCATGCTAGGGAGCTTTTGCAAATTTGATTTTTTTTTTTTGCTATTTTGAACCCCCGTAAGCGATTTTGTTTCACCTTTTTCTTCACTTTCGTCCACGAGCCGCGAAGCGGCGACATTTTTTGGCTATTTTAAACCCCCGTAAGTGATTTTGTTTCACCTTTTTTTCACTTTCGTCCACGAGCCGCGAAGCGGCGAATTTTTTTGCTATTTTGAACCCCCGTAAGCGATTTTTTCACTTTCGTCCACGAGCCGCGAAGCGGCGACTTTTTTTGCTATTTTGAACCCCCTTAAGCGATTTTTTTTTTCACCTTTTTTTCACTTTTGTCGACGAGCCGCAAAGCGGCGACTCTTTTGGGCTATTTTAAACCCCCGTAAGTGATTTTGTTTCACCCTTTTTTCACTTTCGTCCACGAGCCGCGAAGCGGCGAATTTCTTTTGCTATTTTGAACCCCCGTAAGTGATTTGTTGTCACTTTTTGTTCACTTTTTTCACTGATACATTTTCACTTGGCAGCCCAAGGGGGGGGGGGGGGGGGGGGGGGAGGGGTTTAAACCCCTCCACCCCCCCCCCCCCCCCCCTGTAGATCCGCCACTGGTTTGGGAGGGGGCTGTCCCCCCTCCTACACCAGGGAACTTTGGCAATTATAAACACCCGAGGTTGTGAAATATATATATGTGAGCGAGCGGAGCGAGCTTGAAAATTTTAGCCATTTCACAGCGGAAAATTGCCATTTGTTTCAAAATAATTGTATGGGTATATTTGTTTTTATTGCTTATGATATGGCGTTATGAAGGGTTATATATAAACAGGTTGTGAAATATTATGTATGCTAGCGAGCGGAACGAGCTTGAAAATTTTAGCAATTTCACATCGGCAAATCCCAAAATGCCGGAGAAAATGAGGGAGAAAAGACGGAAAAGGAATAAATGAAAAAAGGCACCAATGTCTAAGGTTTTTTATGAAAATGGGACCCATGTCTAAGGATCTTTCTTGAAAAAGTCACCCTTCCCAGCGGCACATCCCCGTATACCCAATATATACTTGAGTACCCCCCCCCCCCCCCCGTATCCCCTATCCCCCGAGATCATACGCCCGTGGACACACTAAAACACACGCTGTTGATCCCATGTGTATCTCCTAGTGGAACTGTTGTTTCTGGCGTATTTTTGCATGGTTAGGTGGATCTGTAAATGATGCGCTTGATGTAGAAGGATCATTTTCAAGATGGGGGCAAAAGGTTCTCAACATTATCTTACCCTTGCTTTGATGGATCTCTATTTGGGGTGCCCTTTTACTTCAAATTGTTCTGACAAGCCAGAAGAAAAAAATCAGCAGAATTGTTTCGTTTATTTGCTGACTGTCGTTTATTGTGGCTGTCGGCTGTGTGACAATTTCGTAAACGAAGCATAATGATATACATTATAACATACAAACAAATTTGCAGGGGGTGCTGCGCACCCCCTGAAAAATTTCCGGGAGTGCTGCAGCACCCCCCGCACCCCCGCTTCCCAGGGCCATGCGTCATACGCATAATATTTGCATACATTACAGAAGCGGTCTATTCTCAAAGATTAAATTCATATTATGCAAAGGGTTGGTAACCGATAAGTCTTAAAGGGATCTAGTAACTTTGTTTACATGTGCAAAAAGTGATGAGTGGTTAATATACAACTAACGAATGGGCTTCTTGTGATAGTCAAATCTATTACCGAGGTGGGCTCGAAATGACTATTACCTGAAGCGTAGCTGAGGGTAATAGTCATTTTGAACCCACCGAGGTAATAGATTGCCTATCACAATCAAGCACATTAGTTAGTTGTTTAATATCACTCATCAATATCACGGATCGCGTTCATCTTTGAGCAAAAAAAGTGAGAATCTCTTCAATATTTCATAAAATTGCTCGTAAATTTTGACATAAAAATCAATCGACATTATAAAATGGGTAGAAGAATCCCTGCATTCATATGGAAAAGTTGTGTGCACATTACGCACAGCGCGCTACAGCACGGGGAATGAACAGAATTTAGCCCCATTTTCTTGCGCTGTGTGAAATAAAACTCTCATAGCTTGATCAGTGATAAATTTCCTTTTGAATGGTACCAATTATGTCTCGTTTCGTTACTGGGAAAAGGTGGCCTTTTTTCGTTAAATTCTCGGTTAAATTTGCCAGAACAACTACTTGTCTATGGGAATTACCATGAATTTGACCAACTCTCGCTCATTCAGCCGGTCGTAGAATTTAACCCTGTTACGTTTTTATACCGTCTCGCATACCAAAACAAAGAGGACAAAATTACCTTTCTTCTAATGTAAGAAACATTTTGATTATTAGAGGGGAAAATAGGGCCTTTTTTGTGTTTCTTGTCAACTTGATTTTTCAACTTTGAGCCATGTTTGATACTTTGCACGCGCTGCTACCTGCACATAACACGCAGACACGTACACGCGCGAATGAGATACGTTACGCGCAGTGCATGTAGCGCGCTGCCATTGTCCAGTACATAGTCTCCAACGTGAATTAAAAGCCGTTTGTTTGCATGTTGTAATGCAAATATAGCATAAATTTGAATCGCGTCGTCTGCTTGTGTTTATCTTTTGCGCGTTTTGGATGGAAAGTTTTCCATATGTGATTGGTCAATTAGCATGTAAAAGTTAGTACTGATGCATGGCTCACTTAAATTTGATTTTTTAGTTTTGTGCGCTCATTTTATAAAACGTATGCTGCACAGGCATATTTCGTGGATCGAAAAAAAAAAAATATATTAATATGATTTTGAAAAAAATAAAAATAATTAAATTTATATAACATTTTTTATATCATTTAAAAAATAAAAATAACAAATTATATCATTTAAAATTTGTTATTTTTTTTAAATTGATATAAAAAACATATCATTTAAAAAATATAAAAAATACAAATGTGAAAATCAAATTTGTCCCCAGTCATGCGTCGGTAAATTTACAGGCATGCGTCGGTAAATTTAGCCATGCGTCGGTAAATGTAGCCATGCGTCGGTATATGTACAGACATGCGTCGGTAAATTTAGCCATTTAGCTATTACTGGGAAAAAGTTTAATTTTCACATTATTTTGCGCCCATTTTATCAAACAAATGCTGCACAGGCATATTTCGTGGATCGGTAATAACTGGATGCACTCTTTTAACTTTGGAATGGTCTAAATCCCACTCGCTGAGGTCGTGGGTTTAAACCATTCCAAAGTTAATCTCGTGCATCCAATTATTACCGATCCACTCATGCCTGTGCATCATTTGTATATTGATGAAGTCAGTATGAGCCTCCAGAACCATGGCGCATCTAATACGCTTAATGTCATTGTTTATTTTGCGCATACAACAACAAAGACGCAAAACTGAGTGCGCACCAATGCGCTGGCAGTTGCGCACATACGCGATGAATGCGTGTTATATCCCTCATAAGATCGTTTTACCATTGTATTTGACAAATGATAGTTTTGGACAACACGCGCAATCCCCGCGCAATCATGTGACCGGGCTGTTAGCAAAAAATTAACACTAAAAGTTCGTTACGCGTTCGTCCCATAGATCATGTGTTTAAGCAAAATGCACACGCGATCAAATTTGTGCAGTACTCTATGGCGCACACGTTCTAGTCACGTGATTGACATTACTGGTAAAAACTAACACCCTGGGAAGAAGAACGCCAAGACAGCCAATAAGCACATCCGTGGGAGCGCTAGCACGCATTCATCGCGTATGTGCGCAACTGCCAGCGCGTTGGTGCGCACTCAGTTTTGCGTCTTTGTGATTGTGTGCGCAAAATAACAATGACTTTAAGCGTATTAGATGCGCCGTGGTTCTGGAGGCTCATACTGGCTTCATTAATGTCGATTGATTTTTATATCAAAATTTACACGCGATTTTATGAAATATTCAGAGATTATCACTTATTTTGCTATAAGCTGAACACAATCACTGATATTGATGAGTGATATAAAACAACTAACGAATGTGCTTGATTGTGATAGGCAATCTATTACCTCGGTGGGCTCAAAATGACTATTACCCTCAGCTACGCTTCGGGTAATAATCATTTTGAGCCCACCTCGGTAATAGATTTGACTATCACAAGAAGCCCATTCGTTAGTTGTATATTAGCGCCCCCTACGGATGTGATTATTGGCTCTCTTGGCGTTCTTCTTCGTTTGACCTAGATAAGTGTTAGTTTTTACTAACAAGGGCAATCACGTGACTAGAACGTGTGCGCCATAGAGTACTGCACAAATTTGTTTGCGTGTGTATTTTTCTAAAACACATGATCTATGGAACGAGCGCGTAACGCACTTTTAGTGTTAGTTTTTACCATAGAGTTATATATAGGTACCTAGAGTGCGGACTCGGCCGAATCGCTGTGATAACGTGGAGCAGCGGCCGCCATTGTTCTGCAGGGCAAAGTCGCGTCGCGTCGCATCAACCGTGGACAGCCAGCAAAGCAAGGCATGCATGGCAGACTTTCAAAATGCCGAATTCGTGTATCGCATACGGTTGCAAGAACAGATACGTGAAGAGAAGTGGCATAATTTTTTTTAACAAGTAAGTTTATTGAATTTAATATTAACAATAATAATTAATATAGCTGTCAGTTTCTATTTGACTTTGTGACGGTAGTTCACAAGTGTACCCACTTCGGCGCCGGCACCCTACGCGGCTAGGTACCCGTGACTCGCGCTTGATGAGTACCCTTCTAAAGCTAAGTAACTTGCGCTTGGTGAATACCCTAAGTACTTTAACGTACCAAAAATCACCTAAATCTTCAACGATTATTCAAATAATGATCATGATTACGACGCGTAATTTGACACAAAACGGCAAGGGTATTTTCAAACCGGCATTTGAAGATGAATTCTAAATATTCTGCAGTGGATTTTACAAGAATGTTATAAACTTAAACGTACAGAAGTTTCCGCATGTGATGAGAAAACTTTGTTGTTCAAGTGGTTTTGAATGTAATATTCATGAGCTTGAAAAAGGGTGTCCATTTAAGTAGGAATTACCCCATGATACTTGCACAGAATTATATTTGTTTTGGTCTTTCTCTTTTTTAATTTTAGACTACCCCTTGGCAATCCAGCATTGCTAAAACAGTGGCTCGTGAAGATCAGCCGGGATGACTTCACACCAGGGAAATACCATTTTCTCTGCAGTGAACATTTCCTGAAAGAGGATTATATGAGAGGTGAGCTTCTTATTTTTTGTTTTTAAGCATTTTATATTGAACTTCATAATCATTCAGTCTAGATGTACTGTACATGTAGAATCTACAGATGTAGTACTATTTAGTACTTAGTAGCGGCATTATCATGATTTAAAGCTAGCCATGGGGGGGGGGGGGGGGAGTCATTTCTGCGACACGGTTGAGCACGCTCTCTAATTCTTACTGGAGAGAATTATTATGATGCGGTCTGAGTTTGTACCGTGCAATGAACAAAGGACATGAATCCAAAATGACCTCGGCATTGCAGCAAATCTTGCACAGCTCGGTGAGTTAAGAATGGTGAATAGATAGGCTGCAAGTTTAATTCCACATCAGTATCTTGTTCTTTTTCCTATAATGTAAGTGAGGTAAGGATTGATTCCTTCAGGAAAATAAAGTCTTTTTATTAAAGACATCTAAGTTGAAATACAAAAAAAAAGGTGTTTACTTTTGTTTTAATTGTTGTGGCCCTCATTTGTACACCTTTCCTTATTTTGATTAAATTCCACTGCTGTTCTTGATTTTGAGAATAGCTCTCTCCAATTTACGTAACAGTCTTATGCAAAAGGCAAAAATACCTCCAAAAAAAAAAATGAAACAGTTTTTGCCATAATCCATTATAAAATGACCCGAGAGATTTTCCCTTCTCTTTTGAAATCTACCTTTGAACCAATTTATTTGCCGTCTTTGAAAATGTACATTTTGTAATGTGATTATACAATTTCATAATTTACATGTGGAATGATTTTAAAAGAAATTTATGCTTATTGCTAAAATGTTCTTTGCAGAAATGGCAACATTTTGTGTTCTGTGGAGTTTGTGACAACTTCAGTTGCCATATTTTTTAATGAATATTTTCTGTTAATTAAAAAATCTATTTTCTATCATGCAGGAAGGCCTTGGTAAACCATGGGCCTATGAAGACATCAAAGAAGTTCATTGAGGAGGTCCAAGGGCAGGTAATGTCTTCAATAAGAAGCGAGGGTCCTTCGTCATCATGGCGGGTAACACACCACATCACATGCACGTCTGCGAGCGTTATCTACGCCATTCGCTGCAAACGGTGATAACAAATCTACGTGGGTGAGACCAAGAGACGGATGGCCGATAGAAATACCGAGCACATAAGGTCCATTCGGCTCAACATGGACTGTTTCCTGGTCGCTCAGCATTTCAACTCTGCTGGCCATAGCATTGCCGACTTCGAAATGTCGGGACTAGTCGCCGGCTTCAGGACGGATGACGAAAGGAAGAGGAAGGAGGAGAATTGATCTTCCGCCTGGGTTGCATACAACCCCATGGACTGAATGTTACATTCTATTACTTCCTGATTCATTAATTCCCCCCTCTGTCTGTCCCTCTCTTCCCACCTTTTCTCTCACACACCTTCCCCCATAGAGTAACTATAATATAAAGACTAGAGAGTGAACTCGGCCAAAAAATCTGTCAAATTAGAAGCGATTTATCTAGGTCTTGAATATTCATGAGGCGCCGGATGATCCCATGTAATGCTATTTCTCACGTAAAAGTATTTGAAGTGTTTTGAAACTGTACAGCAGCGAAATTCTACTGAGCATCGGCAGTTCAACTTGCGCGCTGTATTTATATGATTTGCATATTTACGCACAAATTTTCTCATTAGCATATCATTATTATTCATGAGATGTTTTTTCTCTCATAAAAGCACGTGTAGTGTTTATGTACTACAATGTTGATTATGCCCTCCAATTATACAGTATGTTTTTTTTTTATAATTTCATCAGTTAACTATTTCCTTTGCTAAATGTACCATGTACAGCTTTGAGTTCTAATTTAGTCTTCATATTAAAGACAAAAATCCTACTGTTATGGGGCCAATTGTGTACGGGGGTGTAAGTTGGCATGCTAAACTGTTTTATAATTGGTGGAAATTGTTCTTATGGATTAGGCAATTTAATGGTTTAGATTGTTGTCTTTATTGTCAACAAGACTAGAGAGCAGCAATTAAGTTGTTGACCCCCCCAAAAAAACACAACGACAAACAAACAACAACAAATTCACCTAAATTAATCTAACTGGTTACTTCTGGTTCTAATGTGTGCCACCACCAACATCACTATCAAACTTATCACTGATTATAACCATCACAACTTAATTGATGTCATTCGATCACCATCGTAGTCATATTATTACTGCACATGCATGTCATCATAGCCTGTATCTAATAAAGATTAAGTATTAAGTAATTGTAGGCCTGTCAAAATACACTTCTAAACAACATTCACTTTTAATTGCACACCCTCTCATACCACACATACATAAATATACATGATAAATGTTCATTATAGGTTTCCATTAACATTTAATTTAAAAACAACAACAGTCATATATAAATTAAACAGACCAAAGAAAATATAACCAACCCAGTATAACTCCGGGGGAGAGGGGGGGGGGGGGGGGGGGGGGGGGGCATGCTCCCCAATTATTTTACAAAAACAATAAAAGTCATATCTGGACCATAAAAAGATTATAAATGGGCCACTTGCCCCCATGCAATTATTTGACACAAACAACTAGGAGAAAGATAAGACACAAATATAAGTCTGCCCCCACAACAATCTATGTGCCTTCCCAATCTTTTTGACCACACTATGTTACTGACCCCATATTTCTTCAATTTACATTTATAATTATGATCTTTTAATGCAAGTTATACAGTTCACTATTTGAAATCTCAAATTCAATTCAGTGTTGTTGTTTTTTTTTTCAAACATAATTCAGACACAAAATGTACACATGAAATGTAACGGCTAGCACCTAAAAGAGGCATGAAGCAATTAGCTTAATCGTCGAGTTGGCAGGTAAATGCTGATTGGGAAAATATACAAAATTTAACATTAAAACATGATAAAATACAATAAAATAATTGAGGTCCTACTATATACAATTACACTTTGATATAAGATTAAAACGCACACAAAATATTCTGTAACTAATAATTTGGTTAACCAAAAAAAAAACATTATTTTGTTTAAAGTTACATGAATAATCAAAACTGTATAATTATACTTTTAAAAAAAAGAAGAATATATACACATTCACTAACAATAAATAAGTATAAATGTTAATTCAATAAAGTACTAATTATTATATAATATGAGTTATGGTAGGGAGAATTGACAAATTCAAAACAATAGTCATATTGGAATTTACCAAAATGGGTTCATATAATCAAAATATAGATTACACAAGATGGATGGGGCAATGCAAGAAATTTATTTTGGTTGATTAAGTATATCAAATTATTGATTCATTATAGCTATACTGTTTGAAATATTAACACCATAAATCCTGATGTATTAAGTCTGTGCAAAAGTATTCTGAAATAAATGAGAATGTTACTAACCCCTTTGCTACTAGTTTAACAAAAAACATCTTTAAAGGGATAGTTGAGTTTTGGTTGAGAGGGCGCTACACAAAATAATTTTGTTGTGAGAAAATGAAAAACTGAGTGTCAAATTTGAAAGAGAATACAATTTTAATGGAAGAATAAACTTTATTTGATCAAAATCGGTTCAGAAACGGCTGAAATATCCATAAACATAACCATTTGTAATAATTGTGGGGCCCCACAAGAATCCGATAATTTTGAACCAGCCGTTAAATTTTAAAATGCCTCCTCTTTTCAAAAGAGTTTTTTTAGATAGTTTTTTATTATCTCTCTATCTAATTACTATTTTAACAAAACATCACATGCACAATACTTTAACAAATGCGTTTTTTGAAAGCGCCCTCTTCAGTTTAAACAGGTCTTTTTGAATGATAACAGGCTTTTACTTAGTCATTTGTAAATTTGTATTCCTTTTGAGCATGGTGGAGTTATAATTATTAGTTAGTAATGTAATGGTGTAGGTTTTGATTACTAAAATTCAGTTTGACTTAAACTGTACTCTCTCTACCAGAACTCAACTATCATTTTTATAATTCCCGGCAGTAACTTGTGATTTAATTATTACATTAAAAAATGTGAATTTTTAAATATTTAATCTAATGAAGACTTTGTTAAAATGAACCAATACTTTAGCACCAGTAAAAACAATAATAATAACCAGGGCCGGTATTCAATTCAATACTTTAAAATACAAATTTACTTAGCATTTTTCTAGGCTGAGAACTTGTATTAAAATCGTTTTTTTAGAATTTTACTTCAGTAAGTCTAAATTAAATATTTGAAGACATAATGACACCAAAATTTGGGCAACATTTTCAGTTGATGAAATAATCAAAGCTCAGTTTTGGCTAAGTAATCTACATTTTTACTTGTATGGAATCAAATACCGTCCCAGAATTAAACCTCTCGCCTTATTGAACATTTTGTTGGCTGTCTTGCCATGTGTAATTACAAACAAAAGGAGGTCAAACCTGTCTTTTAGAAACCACCTGTCAATAGCAACCATATCCTGTCTGCAATGGCCACAAAAGTGATCTAATGCAGAGGAAAAGGTAGAGAACCTATGTAGAGATCACCTGTCTACACTATAAAGTGGCCTATTTTCTTAGTTCCATGGATGGCCACTATACACAGGTTTTACTGTGTATAACAAATGACTCACTCGACCGCATGGTCAATATAATTTTCTGTTTTTATAATTGTCCTGATGTGTGTGTGCCTATTCAGCACCATATTTGTAGACATGGCCGATCTTCCATGGGCTCCCTTAAATCATTGCTCGAGTCCTCTGGCTTGCTGTCCATGCAGTATGTTCACCTTGATACTGGTAGAACTTGATCTGTTGAATCAAGAAAAAATACACAAAGCAAAACATACGTTACTATAGAAACTAGAAGTATTGGTTTAATTTTGAAAGGTGTGTGTACTTTCTTGTAATGAAAGGTCTTTGAAAAATGTCCTTTTTTCTTATTTAAAATTGATGATATATTTCACTGCTAATTTCCAGAGTATTTTGCTGATTTCATTGTTTGACTCAGTGTAATTTGTATGTATTACACAATTAATGACTTATTGATTCTATGTAGGTCCATATTACTGTTATTCAAGGTGAGCCAGCCTCTCATTGATTATACTGGCATAGCGCCATCTTGTGTTTGGAACTTTATAGTTTTGTAAATTACTGACATAGCGCCAGCTGGTGTTTGAACTTTAGAGCATCATGGAGTCCCTTACAGATAAGATGCAATTTTGTTGAGCTCCTAAATCAGCTTAAGTTCAGAGCATCCTGCCAGCCAGCTACTCTTTCTAGTGCTCCTAAAGAGGCAAAGAGGTTAGTTTATCATAGTAACGTACTCATTTATAAATCAGTGTTTGCTAAAGGTGTAAATTAGTTGCTTGATTTGAGTTATCCAGTGTGGATTATGTTATGCATGTTATATAGTACAGTACATGTACATTACATAGTACATGATATTACATTACATGAGTGGATAGAATTTAGGCAAGATTTATAACTTCTTTTATATGCTATGACACTTGAGGATGATGTTATATAATGATGTTGTACAAGAGATGCATTTATGATAGTAATTTGAAATAACTAGTTAAACTAGTTAAAAGAGATTAATTCTCATATTGAGTTTGAATGTCAAAGTTAAGGACAAGGTCATGCCATAAAATGCAGGCCAAGCTTTGATTCAAGCATATTTGTTTATGAAGGCATTCCATAGTAAATGTTATTATGATAGCAAATGACGCTGTACATTGACTTATGTCAAATTGTTAGACATTTCTGAATCAAGATGTTTATTATAAGAATGATTGATTTCTAACTCAATGAGCCAGGATAATTGTTGTTTATGCCTATGGTCAATATCTTTTAACTGTTCAAGAAATGTCACTATTTCATACATGTACTTATGATGCCTCCATATGTGTTACTGTTTCAGTTTTCACGGAGTTTACGGAACGACGGAGCGATTGAAACATATCAGCAATAAAGTCAAGATGCTTCTGTAGAAACCTTTGTCGAAAGTTCCTTTGTTCGCCTCACCTGTAGCTACAGTGAAAACTCTTCCACGGGAGTGAAAACTCTCGCTACTACATCATGGCTACAAAACTAGGCGAAAGCTCGTCGGAGAAAGGCACTAGAACCAGTTCTCGTCTACGTCAGCCCACTGAAAAGGGAGCCCAATTGCAGTCGGACATTAAGTCGAAGGAATGGAAATCAAGCATCTCAACTTGGAGGAGGACGTCCATTAAACTGAGAAACATCCTCACCGATGACGATGCAGAAATTGATCCAATCAAATCCATAAGAGACACTCTCCAGGCCAATATTGACGCAGTCATTACAGCTCAAGCTGATCTCTCAGCAGCGGCACAAACCAACGAAAATAGCGAAGCGAGGCTCGAAGATATCGAGGAAGATCATTCGCTTCTGATGAAACAGACATTCGATAAAGTGAGAGAATTACAAGGAAGCGTGAAGCTGTCTTCGACCAGTTCTTCTTCAAAACGTCGATGTCAACAATGGCTTGAACAGCAGTTACAGCCCAAAGGTACCAGTGGCGAACAGAGTGAAAGGGTACATCAAGAAAACGTTAAAGAGAAAGGTAATGCCGACGAGCAAGCACCAGAGGAAGATTTCAGATCTGCGAGGCAGCAACAAGCCTTTGAACATTGGAATCCTGCACCAGAGCCTCGCCAAGAACCAGATAAGCTCCTCACAGCTTGTTTGTTGGAGCAGATGCGCCTAAACAGACTGCCCTCACCCGAGCCACCAGTCTTCGATGGAAGCCCACTTCAGTATCCAGCTTGGAAGAGAGCGTACGACATGCTCATAGAGAAGAAGGGAATCCCGCCGGAAGATAAGTTCTACTACTTATTAAAGTATCTGAAGGGGCAGCTTTTGGAGCTGGTGCAGGGCTATTCGCTCCTCAGCAACGATCATGCCTACACACTTGCAAGGCAGGAACTGGACAAGCGTTATGGAGATACGTTCGTATTGTCCAACGCATTCAGAGATAAGCTCGATGACTGGCCTAAGATAGGTGCGAAGGATCCAGAAGGCCTCCGCAGATATGGAGATTTTCTTCGTCAATGTAATGCGGCATCTCAATTTGTACATCATCTGAAGCATCTGGATGACGAGAGAGAGAATAGGAGGCTTTTGATGAAACTGCCGGATTGGCTAACACACAGATGGGGTAGGACGGTCGTCCAATGGAAACGTGATACAGGCTCCTTCCCTCCATTCGCTGTCTTTGTGGACTTCGTCGTACGGGAAGCAGAGGTTGCCTGCGTATCAGTAACGTCCTGGAAGGAGAAGAAGCCAGCGCCAAATGCCAGGTCGTTTTCAACTGGAATGCAGAACAGGGAAGAAGGAGAAAAGAAGACAGTCTGCCAGTTTTGTAAAGAACAGCACCGTCTTGCAGACTGCTCTTCATTCGCAGCACAGTCAATGGAAGAGAAGGTAGATTTTATCCGCAACGGTAATCTGTGCTTTGGATGCCTCAAGCCTGGCCACAGATCCAAGGACTGTCGGAATAGGAGCACTTGTTCTACATGCGAGAAGAGGCACCCCACTATTCTTCATAACGATAACTGGAACGTCAAACGGCCATCAAGAAAGGTTGACACTGAGCAAGAGATGAGAGAACCTCATTCGTCACACGCATCAAGCAACAGAGGCAACTCCCATACATCCAAAACCTCTACCATTGTTCCAGTATGGCTATCTCATGCCTCATCGTCAAGGGAGCGGTTGGTATACGCCATGCTTGATACCCAATCTGATACGACTTTCATTCTACGCAAGACGAAGGAAGAAATGGGAATCGTAGGTCTGGAGATCAATCTACTTCTGTCGACCATGACAACCGCTGAAGAGAAAGTCGCCAGTGAAAAGATAAGTGGTTTCAAAGTGAGAGCGTTGAATGGTGACAAAGAAATTGCCTTACCCCCAACGTACACCCGTGACATTATGCCTGCTAATAGAAGTCATATTCCAACGCCTCAAGTCGCCAAGGACTTGCCATACCTGGAAGAAATAGCTTGTCATCTGTCACCAATCTTGGACTGCGAGATAGCGTTGCTTATAGGCTACGATTGTCCGAGCGCCCTCGCTCCTCGAGCCGTCATTCTCCCCCCAGTTGATGGAGGACCATTCGCAATGCAGACTGACCTCGGATGGAGCGTCGTAGGTACGGTAAAGGATGACTGCAAAGACAATGTCTCAATAGGTGTGAGTCATCACGCAATGGTGAAAGTTCTACCTGAAGAAGAACAGTTAGATGGAAATCCTACAGAAGCGGTGTACCCATCTCAATTCAAAGTTAAAGAGGCGATGGCACCTCATCAGATCATCAAGCAAGAAGCAGACTTCGCTCTTGAACGGACACAACGGCATTACTCACAGAACGACGTGAAGGTTCTGAGACCGATGGAGGAGCAGTTCCGTTTCACAGACGATGGATGCTATGAAACACCCCTTCCCTTCAAGGAAACAGATCCCAAGCCGCCCAACAACATGCACATGGCGGAGAAGAGACTGAGCAGCTTGAACAGGAAGTTTGAGAAGGACTCTGAGTATCACAGGTATACTCAGAAAATGCAGACATCGAAAGAGAAGGGCTACGCTGAATATGTTCCAAACTCATCCAAGGAAGCGGACACTGGTTGGTGGATCCCTCATCGTGGAGTTCCGCAACCCAACAAGATTCGAGTAGCGTTTGACTGCAGTGCACAGAGCAGGTATGAAGCGCTGAATCAACTGCGTACGAGAGTGCACCTCTTCAGAGCTTCATCATCACCAGACTTTTGTGCTGATGATGGAGGATAGTCATGTTCGTTAGGTCTAGGTAGCAGTGGGTGATCGAAATCTAACCGCATCAGGAAAGCGAACTGTTTTGTTAAGTTACTTAGATCGCCCCATTCACGAATTAGGCTTGTTACTTCCCACAGAAGACCAAGTAGAATTCCCAGCCAAGGAACCATGAACACGTTGATTACGAAATTCAGGTCTGAACTGTAGACTAAATACCTGACTGGACTGAATTTGAGACTACGTACTTGTCCATCTTTATTATAGGGTCTGAATATGAAGACTAATTACAGCCTCAAACAAGACTAATAAATTTAAAGATTTAGGAATACATGTGTTTCGGTAATTATTTTGGCTATTATCGAAGAAAGCAAATTATTGAAGAGATTCCTTTTAAACTGAAGAAAAGTATTATTGTCTAACCACTCCAAGGTTGGATAGTAATTAGAAATTGTACCTCGTTTGGTCAATATATTCGCATTGTATTTTAATCAAATACTTTGCATGTTATTTGAATTTGTAAGTTAGATTCTAGAAACTTGATGCAAGAATAGCTCAACTAAATATGATTAATTATTTGTTTATCACTTACTGAATCGTGCCTAAAATGTAAAAAATAATGGTTTGCTATTCTTCTGAAAGTGGAAGAAAATAATTTTAGTTAGACACTTTCAAATTTGAAAAAAGACATGCACTGTATTAGTGAGAATGGATATTATACTCTGCAGTTTATTGCATCATTGGAAATGTGGTAGAGGATGAATTAATAGAGGTCATCTAAATTTGAAAAAATGATAATTTGCATAAACATGTAGGCCTATATCCATTATTATGCCTTGCAGTGTGCATTTTGATAAGTGAGCCAGTATTTACATTATCGATGTGAAGTGTTAGTCGAGGTTTAGATTATTTGATTTATGCTTGCATTCTATGCGGTAGATTGTTGTCCGTTATAAGTAATGCTTTCGTTCAACTTGTACAGTTTTCGTGTCAACAGAGTGATGCTATTAAGACACTATATAGTCAAGTTGAAGTTTGCAGTACTTATACAGCTCATTTTTCAAGTTACAAAGTTTGGTAAATTTGATAAATTTAAAGGAGCCATGTAATGAAAGGTCTTTGAAAAATGTCCTTTTTTCTTATTTAAAATTGATGATATATTTCACTGCTAATTTCCAGAGTATTTTGCTGATTTCATTGTTTGACTCAGTGTAATTTGTATGTATTACACAATTAATGACTTATTGATTCTATGTAGGTCCATATTACTGTTATTCAAGGTGAGCCAGCCTCTCATTGATTATACTGGCATAGCGCCATCTTGTGTTTGGAACTTTATAGTTTTGTAAATTACTGACATAGCGCCAGCTGGTGTTTGAACTTTAGAGCATCATGGAGTCCCTTACAGATAAGATGCAATTTTGTTGAGCTCCTAAATCAGCTTAAGTTCAGAGCATCCTGCCAGCCAGCTACTCTTTCTAGTGCTCCTAAAGAGGCAAAGAGGTTAGTTTATCATAGTAACGTACTCATTTATAAATCAGTGTTTGCTAAAGGTGTAAATTAGTTGCTTGATTTGAGTTATCCAGTGTGGATTATGTTATGCATGTTATATAGTACAGTACATGTACATTACATAGTACATGATATTACATTACATGAGTGGATAGAATTTAGGCAAGATTTATAACTTCTTTTATATGCTATGACACTTGAGGATGATGTTATATAATGATGTTGTACAAGAGATGCATTTATGATAGTAATTTGAAATAACTAGTTAAACTAGTTAAAAGAGATTAATTCTCATATTGAGTTTGAATGTCAAAGTTAAGGACAAGGTCATGCCATAAAATGCAGGCCAAGCTTTGATTCAAGCATATTTGTTTATGAAGGCATTCCATAGTAAATGTTATTATGATAGCAAATGACGCTGTACATTGACTTATGTCAAATTGTTAGACATTTCTGAATCAAGATGTTTATTATAAGAATGATTGATTTCTAACTCAATGAGCCAGGATAATTGTTGTTTATGCCTATGGTCAATATCTTTTAACTGTTCAAGAAATGTCACTATTTCATACATGTACTTATGATGCCTCCATATGTGTTACTGTTTCAGTTTTCACGGAGTTTACGGAACGACGGAGCGATTGAAACATATCAGCAATAAAGTCAAGATGCTTCTGTAGAAACCTTTGTCGAAAGTTCCTTTGTTCGCCTCACCTGTAGCTACATTTCTACCACTCTAGCTCTGTGGGTGTCTATTTTGTTTGCTTCTAAAATTTAATTCCATGAGGTAATTATTGTTTCCTAGAATATTGCTTCATAAAATTTGCAAGACATTTAATTTTATCTTAGATATAATGTAAACAAATACAATCATTATAAATATAGCAGGGAGTTGTATTTTGTATGCCATAATTTCAATTGAGATACAAATCTTTTCACCAAATGCAGTAATTATAATATTAATATTTACGAATAAGTGTTAGAATAGTACAAACATCTAATATCACTATTTGTTATACAAATTGACAGAAATGTAATCAGTAAAAAAAAGTTGATTACCTGTTGGGTGTGATGATCCACATCATGCATTGCCAATGGGTGAAAAGGAAGAGAGTTGACATGAAGCACACCTTAGCCGAAGGAATCTCCAACAAATGAAGCACCAGAATCAGACTGCTGTAAACGGAAGAAATTAACAAAATATCTACATTAATAATAAAAAAACATAAATCCGATTATGAATTTGTTTATATCACAGTAAATACTCAATTCAAGAGCACTTAGACAGTGTCCATCGTTGAATTTTCGAACCATCAATGCCAGTTCACCAAATAAAAAAGAGGAACATAGATATTAATCAGTAATTTGCTTTGAGACGAGTTTAAAATACAATAGTCTACATTCATAATTTCACATAGAATCCTACTAGTAGTAGTAGTACTACCACAATAAACATAGATTCATGCAAAATTATCAATCATTTTAAAAATCATCTATCATCAACTATCATCTAGCTCAGCAGTTTCTGGACCCTGCACAAGCAGAAATTTTACTAGTACTACTCTATATTCATTGTCTCTAGACCTGAAAAACAGTCTATATATATTCCGACAGTTGCTCCACTGACCGCTCCATTTAGGGGTAGTACAGTATAAGTTTTTATTTTTAAAAAACAACAACACATAATAAACCACACAAAGAGTTGGTTATTTCTGACTAGACCAGGTCCAGCCACTTAGACTAATCCATCTTAATATGGCCCTAATCTAATTAGGCCTTACGTAGTACGTACACGTACGTAACTAGATCGACAAATCTATCGCTTTCATGGCCTTTTTGACATTATTATTGTTATTTTCACTGTCGGCATTCTAGCTATGCCGACAGTGAAAATAACAATAATAATGTCAAAAAGGCCATGAAAGCGATAGATTTGTCGATCTAGTACGTAACGTGTACACAATTGGTTTATGAATGACCGTAATGAACCACCCAAGGGCAAGGCCAAGACCAAGAAACCAAGTTAATTCTTGGACCACGATCACTAGCTGGCACTGATTCCCATTGTCTACTGACTGTCTAGAATCTAGTGTGATTTGGATTTCTTTTTAAAAAGTTTTAATCACTTCAGTTACCAAAATCAGTCTGTGTTCCAGTGTTTCCAGATATTAGAATGAGAGCATGAGCCTTAGCCTGAGGACTGAGGACCCGCCTAGTCCTACCCTAATTCCTAGACCATCTTTGCCGTTTAAAAGCCAAGGCTTAGCCTTAGGCTTTGGTAGCTGGCCAGTACAAGTTGAAAGTCACAGACTCGTATCAAACTTCATTAAATTTTACATTTTTAGTTAGATTTGAAAACTAGTAATATTTAATTTTAAACTTGTTTCTTCAATAATTTCTGAAAAATTACTCAATTAAATTGATATTGAGACTTGACATGATGATACTGATCTTTATTTAGACTCTCGAAACCAACATTTAATGGCCTGACCATTCGTTTTTGTGTCTACAAAATCGAACTTTCGCTTATTATTAAGTTGCCTGAATGCAGCAGCAAGACGGTACTAGGAATCTAGATACGGTCCTACATACAATTTGTCCCCGCGGCTGGTGGCCCAGGAAAACACTAAATATCGCTATCTACCGTAGATAACGACCTACGCACAGTGGAAGGGTTAACTGACTAGAGCGTAAAACCTTATGAGGATTTTAGGCACACTTACCGATATTGCTGTAAACTCTTGATGGTTCAAATACTGCGTTCCGTTCCACTCAATATTCTGGACCCGATGCTCATAAAATTAGGCATTCAAAATGCCTCTTTGCGCCACAAAATGATTTCCAATTCCGATGATGGGTTGAGAAAGTTGTACTGTCGCACTAAATACGTGTGGACAATTTGACCGCAATAAATCAGCTGATTAGCGATACTTCGCGATATTATCGATACTTAATTATTCCTTACTGATAATTTCATAGACATTATGCATGGCCAAACTTGACTAATAAGGCATATCCATTACTAAATAAGGTAAAAGTTATGTCGAAATTCTTCATGAATATTCATCAAAATGTATTCTTCTGCGCATGTGCGATGAACTTTCGCTTTCCCTACAAATAATGTTGGATTAACAGTTAAGAGATATGAGGGAGGGCAAGCGAACAGCTCATGAATATTCAAGACCTAGATAAATCGCTTCAAATTTGACACTTTTTAACACGTACGTCTATGGAGAGTTACCCCCCCTTGCCTTCCCCTCCCCCTCCCCCGCCCCCCATCTCCCCTCTTTATGACGTATACTATTTTGCCGCGCTTTGCGCGTCATAACAATTTGGCGTCCGTGGATACGCTTTTTGTTTTTGTTGATGCAATTATGAATTAAAATTTGTCTGTTTGAAAAAGGCTTATGGCCGAAATATCACCTTAACAAATCTTTCCACGGAGTATCTTGTTGAATTTCGTTGTTTAATATACAGTACATGTATGCAAGTTGTATATAATGGCATACAGTAGTACTATACATGTATGTGCAGTTATAAATTCAGGCAGGGGTGTCCAATTATGGTCTAGACTGGTAAGAATATTGATAACATACCAAGGTTCATGTATGTAAATTCTGTGTAGATGTAGGTCAAAGGTCAAGGGTCAATTGTACATTTCTATGTAGATTAGTGTGCATTTAGTTGGTACCTGCATGTTTGGATTTTTTGTTCTTTTTAAAGGCATGCTTGTAAAATGTCTAACTCCACGAAAAATACTTGGAGCTTCCTCGTTTCTCTTCTGCCGTGTTGTTTAGCTTATGGTAAGAGAAGAATAAAATAGGGTTAGATTTGTTCAAATGTCCCTTTAGTATGAAGATAATTATCATTGAAATATTTTATTTGAAAAGCGTTGGCAACGCTTTTCAAATAAAGTACAATTGCCGTAGCTGAACAAGTCCGGCCAGCACGCGTGGGAAACCTTCCCGATATACGACTGTTGAGCCGAGCGTGCGCAAATTCCATGAATTCCGCGCCGTCTGTATACACGGGTGCAGATATCGTCAAGATCAAACGGATGATTATTACTGCGACAAATCTATGGGAGGCCATCAGTATTCGGTGATAAAATATGAACTCATTCGTTTTTTTTTCACTAGGTAAACAGTGTTCGTTTTCTTTCAAACTTTCACAAATCTTTCAATTGTATTTTACAATGATATTGATATAGGATTGAAGTCTCAAATGTTATTTTGTGCAATATCTGACACTTTACAGGTATCCCTTTAATATCAAAGAAAAGTCAGCTTCACTTTGTACAGTGCAGAAAAAGCATGCTTTTATAATACCTCTTCAGGAAGTTATTATTGTTTTCATGTTAATTCTTATCTTATATTTGCATGTTTGGATCATTGATTTGTAATTGTTGCTGTTTTTTTTCTTCTAAAAAACTGAAAAGCCAGCTACACTTTTTATGTTGCAGGAAAAAGACTGCTTATAGTAGATACATCCAACTAGAGGTTTTCTTTTCTCACTGTATGCATACAACTCTTGTGGAAGTTATCCCCAAACCTGGTGATTTTAGTGTGCCCACAATTTGAGAGATTCACAAAAAGTGAGAGCAACTAGTAATATAAATGGCTCAATATAGTAATAGATTCAATACTTTCTTGTAGAGATGTGCTATACTGATCTTTTTGCTGTTTCAATCAAACATCACACAAAATTCAATAAATATCTGTTTTCCTTGTCATGTCTGCTGGAATCAGGGGCGGCGCCAGGGTGTTTGCTTAGGGAGGGCAAAATGCCTTGCAACTTCTTGGGGGGGGGGGGGGGGGGGACGGGACCTCCGACACATTTTATTATTTTTTTACGTCAACAATTTTTTTATAATGGGGGGGGGGGGGGGAATTGTTCCAGAATAAAGAGAAAAATAAACTGCCCAAAATTAGCCCTCAATTGTCACAGTTAAATATTGCGACCGCTCATATGAGTTATTTTAGCCAAAATAATCTGAGAATCCTAAATTGGCAACATATGAACAGATTGAAGATCACCATTTTAGTGCAAATTGGCAACGTTTTAGATTGGAAAGAATTGCCAAATGTTCATATTTTATTTGGTCTATACAAAACTTGAAGTTTCACTGAATTTTAATAAAAATAACGAAATTTCTGTATCCAATTTGATGATACAATAGAGATATATTCCATCATAGCAATACATTAAATGTGGTCTTCGTTCTCAATGGGACTGTTCTTGTATCCCAGTAGTTTGTCTATGATAGGGAAAAATAGAAATTTAACATATTATACATGTATAAGAGGTATAAAGCATCTGCTCTTTGATTGAAAACCACCATTATGATGAACAAAACTGTGAGAAATTAACCAGAACTATTTATTGATTTGTTTGAATTGAATTTATCTATGGAAAAAACCATTGGGTTATTTCTCTAAGATCAATAAATTTACATTTAGATCACATGTTCGTTGACTGACTGTTTATTTAAATGAGTATAAATAATTTTGTATCGTGATTGGTGAATTGGCCTATAGCAATATTGAAATATGAGAAATGCTATGTCTGTGTTATAGAGAATCCTTTAATATTTTATGAGGAGATTAATGTGTGAACATACATGTACAATTATTTATTGAATTTAATGATTGAAGTACAGTGGAACCTCGTTATAACAAGGTCCTTGGGACCAAGAAAATTGACTTGTTATATCAAGTTTCTCATTCAGGCTAAACAAAAAACAAATATAAAGAGTTGGTACCAGCAAATTACCTTGTTATAAGCGGGTTTTGTTACTTATATCCGACCTCTTTATAACGAGAGTCCACTGTACAGTGTATTTGATTTTTTTATATGTTCATTTTTTTTTACTTTTAGAAATGAATCAACAAAGTACATGAACCTGATTTTGTAAAAGGGCAAAAGACTATATTTGATTTAGGAAATGATTAGATAGATTGATGGATGAGTGGTATGCTTGAAGGATGGATAAATGAATGGATGGTTGAATGTGTGGGAAAATACAAAGCTTATTTTGACATTTTAAATTGAAACTTTCTGTCAAGAGAGCATATTCGCAGGGGAAGTTCATCTTCCCAACCCACCCCTCCTCAACAAACACAAACACACACACACACACACACACACACATAAATCCATAACAATACAATAGTGAAGGGCATGTTCCATCGCGTAATAAATCCAGGCTTGACACTATGGCTTCAAGTAAACAAAATAAAGAGAATACTTATTATATAGAACAATTATCCCCCCCCCCCCCCAACAAAAAAAATCTATATATATGCACGTATGTATATAAAACAACGAGAATAAATGAAATACTCCGTGGAAAACTAAATTTTTCCACGGAGTATTTTTGTTTTCTATACAATTCGACTCCGAGCAGTACATATATGTGTGTTTATAATTTTTCATTGTAATTTTCTGGTTGTGTCTTGCGAAATCAAGGCCAAACACCGAATTGTATCACCAGTCAGTGCGAAGGGCATGTGCAGCGCGTGCGGAGACTCTCAGCGATTGCCCGAGAGAATAATGGCGGACCATGCTCCGTGCGCTCACAGAGCCTTTGCGCGCGAGCCATTGCGAGTCCACACTCTAGTATAACTCTATGGTTTTTACTAACAAGCCCGGTCACGTGATTGCGCGTGTTGTCCAAAACTATCGTTTGTCAAATTCAATGGTAAAACGATCTTATGAGGGATATAATACAATGTATACTCCTCACAAAAAGTTCCACAATCCAAGTTTGAGCATTCATATCTCTCTTATTACTTAATTACCGTTTATGAATGTGGTATCATTGGAAAGCTTGTATTCTCCCCTTTACATTGATATGACATTTGCTATGATTTGTTTATCATGGAATGTGCATGACACTCGAATATGGGGCAAAGTCAAAAGTGAAATGTCACAAAATGCATTCATATGGTCAAAAGTGTACCCTCCTTTTGTTGGGAGAATAAAGTGTTCTGAATAATGTTAAGTCGGTCATGCGTGAATGACAATGGTGTATTATAATTTTATTTGGAAGATGAAATGTGTCTTAATGATTTCGAGGGGTGCAATTACGTTTATCTATGTTGTTAGGAAGATGTGTTGTGTTTTATTGACTGATTGAGAAATTATCATTATGTTTGATTTGCAAAAAGATTGTTGCAAACATTTCCGCAATTTGAGTTTGAGCGTTCATATCTCTCCTATTACTTTATTTCTGTTCATAAATTTGGTATCATTGGAAAGCTTGTTTACACCCCTTTACATTGGTATGACATTTGTTATGGATTTTGTATCATGGAATGTGCATTACATCCGAATATGGGGCAAAGTCATAAGTGACATGTTGCAAAATGCATTGATTTTGTCAATATGATTTATCATGTAATTGGAAGAATAAGTGATTTTTTTAATGATGTTGAGGCGATAATGCATGATGTCAATGGCGTATTATCATTTCCCCTGGAGGATGGAATGATTTTAAGTGGTTATGAATACAACTATGATTTTTACTGTTGTTTGGACAACGTAAAAGTGACGTTTGTTCTGTAATTGTGGTGGACAACTGACAAACTTGCGGCAATAGTGTGTAAAAGTCAAACATAATGATAATTTCTCAATAAGTCAACAAAACACATTACATCTTCCTAACAACATACACAAACGTTATTGCACCACCCCAAATTCATAAAGACACATTTTATCCTCCAGAGAAACTTATCATTCGCCATTGACATTCACGCATGACCGATTTAACATCATTCAGAACACTTTATTCTCCTAACAAAAGGAGGGTACGCTGTTGACAATATCAATGCATTTTGTGACATTTCACTTTTGACTTTGCCCAATATTCGAGTGTCATGCACATTCCATGATAAAATATTCATAGCAAATGTCATATCAATGTAAAGGGGAGAATACAAACACCATCGCTATTACCGTCAACACCATCATCAGTATCACATTCAACAACAAGACAATACCATCAACAACAAGACAATAGTTGAATACCATCAACAACAAGACAATACCATCAACAACAAAGGCATGCAAATAAAGATGACTGCGCGTAATGATTTTATTCTGAGTAATATGTCTTTATATAATTTGTCTACAATATCTGGAACATAGTGTATTTTGTCAGTTTTCTTTCTTTGCCAACAAATCATCCATATTGTTTGTTTTCTTAAATTATTATTTATGACAATTGATCCTAGTTACTTCACTGTTCTTGTTAATATTGGAGAGCGTCATTTCATAAATTGGTAGAAAACACTTCTATTTATCCTAATTCGTACACGTGCTTATAAGAATATGAAATGTAAATGCTCCATATTTGGTTGTGAAATGCGTAATTTGTCTTCAAACTAACATTTTTAGATAGCTACATAGCTCATTATTATATATCAATAACAATTTTAAAGGGCCCTTTGTAATTAATCCCTCCACAATTGACATGTGATAACCTCTGCTAAACAAACTGAACAATAATCGATGCATTATATAACATTTGTAGATGGTGTATTCAAACGATTAAACATGTGTTATGTCTGAAGACAATTATGATAACCTCATGGTAGATTCAGATGAACCAATAACTGTGCGATTAGTCTTGTTTGATTCGAGTTGATTTGGTTTAATTATCTTAACATTTTAAAGGAAAAGTACAGTTTTGGTCAAACTGATTTTTTAGTATTTAAAACTTGCAAATTATTATTAAAAACTAACAGTTATAGTTCAATGATGCTTGACTGGTAGTAAAACATATACGTTGTTAAATTACATGGGTGTTTTCATTTTTTTTTTAAGCAAGGGGGCGCCTTCCAGACACCTCACATTAAAAAAAAAATTCAACTAATAAGTATGTAATGTTTTTAAAAATAATTAGTTAATAGAGAGATCATCAAAAACTATTTTATTAGATTTTGACAAATTTTGAGAAAAAAAGTTGTTGGCCCACATTAATTCCAATCTGATATACTGATGGATATTTCAGCTGTTTCCGAACCAAATTTGATCAAACAAAGTTTATTCTGTCATTAAAATTGTTTCCTCATTCAACTTGTACACTTAGTTTTTAATTACCTTATAACAAAATATTTATTGAAGCGCCCTTTATACCAAAAATCGACTATCCCTTTAAACAGACCCTAAAGCATGCAATTATACACCATGGACATAATTTCCTGCACATATAATGAGTAAAATAATATTGTTCTTTATATCTTTTCAATACAGCGATCATTTTGAAATACCTTGCGTTTAATCAGCAATATCAAAACGAATAATTCATGCTGTCATGATATTATTCATATGTAACACTTTATAATTTCTGAAGATATGTCATTCCTTACTTAATGGTGATGCATAGTATTCATATTGAATCCTTGGTTAGTTTGGTAAATACGATGTCTATACTAAATGGTACATAAAATGAGCTATGGTTGACCGTTGATTATTAAATACATGTACACGATGTTCTATATTAAATGGTGTAAAATAGATTCACAATTAACGCTTGGCTATTTATTAAGATATGTTGTATTGTACTAACAAGAGCAAGAGCAAGAGCAAGAGCAAGCAAGCAAGCTTTATAATGAGTATACAATAATATTATATATGTCACTTATGATTTCTTAGTACTGAAAGTTTAACAAAAAGGGAACCCAATTCATAGAAATAAGATTTTGTACTAAAAAAACTACTTTGCATAGCCCATGTAAATTCATAATCTTATATATCATGCAATTTATGTATTGATATTGTCATCCAATAATGACTATGAGTGACTTTTCATGAGTAATATAAACAATACACATTTTACGCACAGGAGTGTAGTTTCAGTACAATCACAACAATGCAAAGAGTAAGATCGAAGCGTGTTTTCTTGATTCATAGTCTTCGAATGACCACTTACCTGTCTATACGCACATAATCATGCATGTAATGATCGGGAAAATTATGTTGCTCGGTGGTCATATGCCTGATCCGGTTCATTGTATCAATGGTTTTACAAAAAATAGGAAAACGCTATCAAAAAGCAAAATAACAAAGAGCAGGTATCGTTTAATTCATTTGACTTATTTTTTCTAAATAGATCTATATATCGTGCAACCAAATAATTGACATTGCATATTTATCATGTTTGCAATTCGATGACCGCAGTCATTGACGTCGTCTGTCTAGTCTGTTTCTTGTGGTTTCTGTTCGCTCGTCACAATCCCGGCTTTACGATGTGACTTCTGTATAGTAAAATGAGCGAATAACATAAAACAATCGTAAAGAGGGTTAAGAAAGACATAAATGCATTCATGATGACTATATCAACATTATGTTGAAACATAAACATAACGGAACATTCTCTGGCACTTCTGGAACATTATCCCATCGCTACTCGATCCAAAGTTTATATATATCCAAATGTTATAATGTACATGTTAGACCAACCTTGATTTTATCTCGATGGATTTTCTTAATAGTAAAATTAGTAGTTATAACAAATGAAATGAACTATTACACAATAATTAACATCGTGCCATCAGTAATTACTGACTAAATATTCTATAACAACGCTGACCTTGTACTCGCACATTTCTAAGTTAACAGGTACTCCAAATGAACTATCAATTAGAATTGTCCTGTTTCCTGGGAAACTATACTCACCGAGATAAAATTCCGCGCTCAGTGGTTCCCCAAAAGTGTCATCCGTGACGCTCACCCGGCAGCCATACCAGCCCGAGTAGGCGACTTCTACAGACCGGAAGTGAAGACGGAGACCGGTCGATGTTAGGCTTACTCCGTAATCCAGTTCAGCCTGTAAAGCTGTATTAAACCAATCAATAATTAGCTTTTGGAGAAGATACCAGGTACGTAGTTAAGCAACGAATTAAAAAAAATATGTTATCCTATGCATGATATCCCCATTTCATGCCCAGTGTCATCCATTACGCGGACCTGGCAGCCGTCCCAGCCCGAGTAGACGGCTCCTTAGAAACATACGTGAAGTGAAAACAGAGACTAACCCCTTCAGACAGTTTATCCTGTAAAGCTGTAGTCAATAATTACATTGTACAAAGCCTTTCATTGCCTTTGGAGAAGATACAATGTTCGTAAGACATGTATTTTACAGACTGTCATGCCTGCATGCAGAACGAGATACAATTGATTGTAAGTTAAAAATAATTGTAAGTCAGATCATTTGTTCTAAATGCGAAATCGGATTGATTGAAACGCGCATATCATCAATTGCAACGTACAATCGATTGTATCTCTTTCTGCAACGGGGCCCTGGTGATATACAACATGTCCCAAAATTAATTAAAACGGGACTTTCTGCAACGATAACTTTAAAGATAGTAGATCAATCAGAATGATATTTCAGGGTATGAAACTATCACTTATTACCTACATCTTTCAGAAAACCCTATTCGATTTGCTTCAGTGGTCATGGAGAATGAGGATCTTTTGTCAATCATGTCAGATGACCCTTCCCTCCAGGTTTTGTAATGTAAGGAGACGTGTTGTCCATTGTGTTCACGCGTTATGAACGAAAATGGACACATGACATGATTGACAAAAGATCCTCATTCTCCATGACCACTGAAGCAAATCGAATAGGGTTTTCTGCAAGATCTAGGTAATAAGTTATAGTTTCATACCCTGAAATATCATTCTGATTGATCTACTAGTTTAAAGTTATCGTTGCAGAAAGTCCCGTTGTCATTAATGTTGGGACATGTTGTAGAGGGCATACCGCCACTGCTTGTAACAACTGGCTAGTTTATGCTCACTGCACATCACCCTTATAGCCTTTCAGGATCACTTCTCAACAGATTCCGGAAAGCTTTTCATTCACTCATGAATATCTCTACATTTCTATCACCATGTAAGCCAAACAACAAGGTAAAGGAGAATTTAGAAAACTAAGTTATTTTGGCTGAATGTGAAAGTTACATGAACACAAAATGCTTATGTTCTATTTTTTTCTTCAAGTTTGACCTCTTTAAATGCAAAAATAGTACAGTCTAACCTGCTATAGCGACCACCTGCCCATAACACCGCTTTCTGGTCCCCCTTGAAAGATCATGTGTTAAGCGACTTGCCTAATGCAACCACATGCCTAACGCGACCAGCAACCACCCTTTTGTTACCCAACGCACATATAAATTCGTGTATAGCGACCGCAAAATTAGCACTTGAGCGACCAAGGCATCCACTCGGTCGCCTCTGGTCGCGCAAGGCTCCGATTCAGAGCACTTCAATGCAAGCAACATGCTTGAAAATGACAATGAACTTCTGAGACAGACGCCTTATTACGGACACCGAGTGCTTCGGACTCACAAATGAAGAGTAATCGTGCCCTTCTGTACCTGAGGAAATTATTTGTTAGATGTTAAATTTGTTTTGTGATGCTAAGTACTCAGCATCACAAAACAAATTTAACATCTAACAAATATTTTAATTGCCGAGGCGGGGTGTTTGTTCCTACTTTCAATTGATAATCCGTGCGCTTAGAAGTATGTTCACAGTTAGTTCGATCTGTACACAACTGTAGTAAACCATTATACCTAGCCTTCCCAACATACATTAATTGCACATGTACATATTATAAGCGTAGTATACGCGACCAGACAATCAAAATGTCCGCCCACCTGTCTATAACGACCACTTTTCGCCGGTACCTTGAGCAGTCGCTGTATACAGGTTAAATTAAATTTCACCACCCTTCGTTTGTATTATCAAATGAGGTTCCTAACCAGAGTCTCAAAAAGAATGGAACAGTTGACAATTTGTTTTTAAGGTATGAAGGTAATTTGAAGAAAAAAAGTGTCATACAAGAAGCATCTAAAAACACAACCTTTCCCCTTTAATATGGTACCAAATAACCTAAACAATTATCATATATTAATATATTTTCCTGACAGTACCATTCTTTTTTTTATAAATGAAGAGCTTAATTCCAAAAGGCGCTAAATCCACTTTTCATCAAATTGGATTTTCTTGCACGATTAAATGCTCATCAAACATGTGCATTTAAATAACCATTTAACTCCTCAAAATAATTTTTAGAAATATGAAAAAAATTGGATCAAAAATTTTGTTTAGTTCCAAAAGGCGCTAAATCCAAAATTGTTTAGTTCCAAAAGGCGCTTAATCCATCATGTGATCAAACAGGCACGTTTTGACCAATCAGAGCGCAGTATCAGCGTAGCAGACGATGCCTATAGGCTATACGTACTAGAGAAACGCCGTTTGCCTGATCGCTGACATTTCATTGTAATTCTGTCTGGTTTAATTCCTTTTGAAAGCGTTGTGTAAGGACACACACCAATGACTAAGGATAGAATAGTTATTTACACAACCAGAGATCCCCCCCAAATGGCTGAGGAATGATGAATTCTGTGAAGAAGTAGAAAACGTACAGGCTGAGCTTCGACATCCTATTTGGTAAGTATTGCCCCATACACTCATTTTCGTGTTAGTATTGTAAGTGTCATATTGCATGTAAAATGGAAGAGCATCGCCAATTAGAACAATATAAACAGTATAAAATGAAATAAAAAATACTTTTAGTTCTCAAGAGAAAGTGGGTTTTAATTTAACAGTATCTATTTGGGTATTGATCCGTTTTATATTATAGATCTGCTGCACCTAAAATACAGTGGCGTACTACAATACTTTGTAGATGTGGTGTAGCTGTAGCCGTAGAGTCGTAGACACGAGTGCTACTAGCTGCTACTTGTACTATGCAAGTACTCGCTAGCGGCAAGTGAAAACTGCAATGCAGATATTGAATAGCATGCCATAGGCATTAGGCCTGCATTAGCACAAGCAGTACCTAGCAATAAAAGCCCTGTGTAGTTGAATGCATTTAACCCATTGCCTAATACAATATGGTTAGTGTGTGTTTTTGAAATTAATTTTGGATTGAGTCGTCCTACCAGGAATATGTACCCTGTAGATGTGGATTGAGTTGACCATACGACTGTGCATAACTCAATAAGCCATAAGAAAAAGTGATTCAAACAATAAGCATTAATTTATCTTCTTTTTTTTCTATTAATAGGGAATATCTCGGTCGTCCTAGCCAACGTCAAGTTCGCAACCGACGATAGATGACAACTTCTACCACGAATATCTGTCGTCATGCCCCACGTCGATCTCCATGACTGACGTCAAGTTAACAACCGGTGGTCGATGGTGACGGCAACTGCGAATCTCGGTCATCATGTCCCGTGTCGATCTCCATGATACGACGACTGACGTCAAGTTCAACCACGGATGGTGGATGGTGACAGCGACCGCGAATCTCGGTGGCCATGTCCCACGTCGATCTCCATGACGCAATGACTGACGTCAAGTTTAACAACCGCTGGTGGATGGTGACAGCAACCGCGAATCTCGGTCGTCATGTCCCACGTCGATCTCCATGACGTGACAACTGACGTCAAGTTTAACAACCGGTGTTGGATTGTGACAGCGACCGCGAATCTCGGTCGTCATGTCCTACGTCGATCTCCATGACTGACGTCAAGTTAACAACCATTGGTCGATGGTGATGGCAACTGCGAATCTTGGTCATCATATCCCGTGTCGATCTCCATGATGCGACGACTGACGTCAAGTTCAACCACGGATGGTGGATGGTGACAGCGACCGCGAATCTCGGTCGTCATGTCCCACGTCGATCTCCATGACGTGACAACTGACGTCAAGTTCAACCACGGATGGTGGATGGTGACAGCGACCGCGAATCTCGGTCGTCATGTCCTACGTCGATCTCCATGACTGACGTCAAGTTAACAACCGGTGGTCGATGGTGACAGTGACCGCGAATCTTGGTGGTCATGTCCCACGTCGATCTCCATGACGCAACGACTGACGTCAAGTTTAACAACCGCTGGTGGATGGTGACAACAACCGCGAATCCTGGTCGTCATGTCCCGTGTCGATCTCCATGACCCGACGACTGACGTCAAGTTCAACCACGGTTGGTGGATGGTGACAGCGACCGCGAATCTCGGTAGTCATGTCCCATGTCGGTGTCCATGACGCGACGACTAATGTCCATAACACGCTGTGCACGTTACAGTGCATGATACTAACTCAAATTTTTTTTTTCAGTTTGACATGATTTTATCAATATCTGATTTATTTGTGTCATTTTCTTGAATGGCTTTTTCAGAATGAGTAAAGCAATTTTGCAAGATAATCATAATTCATTACGTCTTTACTGATTGTTTATTTTGTTTCCATGGTTACTGTGGATCTGGTTAATATCTATTTTTCTGATTTTCTGAAATGTGTTGAATTAGGATAACAAGTGAGAACATGACGATTGAAGTTGTGCTTGGACTGCTTGGAGAGAAGATCATGATGCATGGTTGGCATCTGAGTGGAATGTGCTGAATGACGGTGGTACAGTAAAATGATACACAGTGTTAGGGCATAGATATGGATGTAACAGGTCATTAGAACCTTGATTCATATTCTAAAATAATTCTAATCATCACAGGATAACATTCATTTTTAATCTATAACCAACCATACGTATAACCTGTATATTCTGATATCATGCGTCAAAATTTTAATTCCAAAAGGCGCTAAATCCATGTTTATTTCCAAAAGGCGCTAAATCCGGTGAAAAAATTATTTTGAAAAAATATTTAAAAATAACTACTATAGCAGGATTTCTTTCATGAGTGTTTTTTTAATGTGTTATGATAGGTTTTCATTATGTGTGAAATTCTCAATCATTGAAAGAAGTGAAAGTGGTCTAATAAAAAACATTGATTTACTCGAAAAGTCCAAAAGTGGATTTAGCGCCTTTTGGAATTAAACTCTTCAAATACTGTAATATGTAAACATATTGCAGCACAGGCATACATTCGACACATGTAATAACTAAAACGGCGTTATAAAGGGAAAGTTTACACAAGCATCCAATCGGATTGATTTGTATTTATGCGTACAATTCTATTATAGTTGTTCTGTTATACCATCACATGTTATGAAGATGAATATTGAATCTAATTGCAACTGGACTTACTATTTGTGGAGTAGAACAGTTTCGCAACCTATCTAGGTTATACTGTTCTACTCCACAAATAGTAAGTCCAGTTGCTTAGATTCAATTTTCAACTTCATGAACATTTTCCTGGATGAATCAAAGTCTTCACTATCGTATCACATGTTATGTTGAAAGCCACCTGAGAGGGCAGCAAACAAGATGTTAATTAAACCTTTGACAAATCATTACTCTCGATTGGAGAATCCAAAATCTGCTCAACTTTCGCTGTGGGGTTTTGTTTTCCCTTCACCATATCGGCTTTAATGGTTCTATAAAAACTTCTCCTTTATACATGTTATATAACAAGCTTACCAGAGGTGAGTTCCTTGCGATGGATCAACCACGTGACCTGAGCATCTCCCCTGTTTGGAAAGCACTCCAGGTAGACCTCAGAGCCCACAGCGACCGTCATGTTGCTGGACTTCCGGGTAAAAGCTAGCTGCGTGGCAAGGCTGTCTGGCCGGAAAGGAAACCACTCTTCCACTTCAGGAGAAGACGCAAAGTTGACGTTATTGGCACGTAACCAAGGAATGTAGCGCGCGAGGTCGGTGTAGTAGCCATACTTCCCTTGCGTCGCGCAACCCTCGCCTGAGCTGACGATCCCTAGCTGGTACCAACGACCGTCCTCATACTGCATGGCGTACGGACCACCGCTATCGCCTTTGCACGCGTCTTCCTGCCTCATGAGGTACCCAGCACAAAAGAGATTTATTGGGATAGGAAAATCCGTCGTGGGCAAGCAACGATCGCGAGGGATGAACGGCAGTAGCACATCCTTCGGAAACCTTGCTGCTTGTCCCTCCAGTTTCGTTCGGCCCCAGCCCGTGACGCGACCGTCATTTTCCGGGCGAAGAAGACGTGTAGACAGGGATTGAGGGGCAAGGCATATCGGTCTTACGTAGTCTGTAAACTTACGCAGAGGGCGCGACATTCGCACCAGAGCAATATCATTCGAGAAATAGGTGTTGTTGAAATCCTCGTGTATGCGAATCTCGGTTGCCTCTCGGACATCTTCAGAGTCGTCCGCTCTCTCTGAGTCGAAGTCTCCGAGGTAGAGCTTGATTTCATCGAGCCGTGCGCGTCCATAATCCCGGTTGCGAAGGCAATGCGCGGCCGTCAGTACCCATTCTTGATCGAGCAGAGTCCCACCGCACTCGAACTTCCGTCTCCGAACCGACCATATCCGAACCATGTACGGTGCTGAACCTCGCAGGACATCTTTACCGCCGATACTTCTCCCACTGTTTTCGACGTCATCTTCGCCTTGGATCATATCGTCACTAGACACTGCCGACGACCAATCAAATGTTTCTGCGGTGGTGGTCGGTGTGGTGGTCGCGCCACTACCCTGGTCAACAACCGTCTTACCACAAACTGTGGGAAAATTAACAGAAACAACTCGTAATGAGCACATGGGAATGACCTGATAAGCTATACATTATTTTGGTATTGGTTCAAACAGTATTACGGGGGCAACGCGTTTAACTACAAGGGGCCACATACAAACTATCCGCTAAAATGTAAAATTAGTTTCCTAGAATATGCTTTTAACAGCCGTCCCGAACTGGACCCTACATGCCCTCTTATTATAGGCTTTTATGTTATTGCAAAAACACGCGATTCCATTGACAAAGAACTCTTCTTGAAAGTATCATTTTTAAGTTAAGATTGAAACATTAATATAAACGATAAGCACGTGGTATGTTTTGACATAAGTGAGTAGTGGCGTTACTCGACACTCTAACAACAAGTTAATAAAAGACCGCCAGAATGCATGCTGTATGGCCGTATTCGGGGTCAAGTCACTCCTTACGGACATGGTTAAACAGATTGCGACCGTCGTTTGCGTACTCACGTAAACATGATTACCCTCTCTTTTCCATAATATCTATAATACCAGAATCTCGTCTGCTATCAAACATTGTCAAAAGGTCCATTTCATAACCTTTATGTTATTGAGCCTCCATAACTTTTAATTTATCATGAAGTTCGATCGTCTTTTTTTCCGAATGACACACACAACTCAGTTGCTCAATGATTGTTTTACTCATGTACTTATGCCTATTGGTTTTCTTATTTATTCTGATTAATATCTGTAAATTATGATTGGCCCAATCTTTGTAAATATGTTTTATTTTACCCTCTTTAAATAACCTGTTTGTAATGAATATTTTGTATTATTTTATGTATTTCTGTATTCTTTTGTTCCACGGCCCTGCTGAAAAACAGCTTGTAGCTGAAAGCGGGCATTTTACTATTGTATATACCGTGATTAAATAAAATAAACAAACAAATAAACACATCGTTATTAATGAAAGGCATAAACAGAAGAAAACAAATACAAACCTTGGGATATGTCTATCTGCGATGGCTCCGAAAGATACAACCACGCATGCGCGCGACCTTTGACCTGGCCGCGTTGACCTGCCCGTAAAACACACGTGTACTTCCCCTCATCTTCCTCTGTAAGGTACCGCAGAACCAAGTTATTTCCTAGAAGCTTTTTAACAAAACAAAAAACAGGAAAATTATTATCTCAGTTATTTACGAGGAATATTACATAAGTATGGTCTATAGGTACAATTGAAAATGCCAAACACGCTGTTCAAACTGACAAGACCAGTAGCGTAATGAGCAAAAACAATGTTTGGGGGCTAAACAAATCCCTCCCACGGTAGGGAGCTTGTGCATGTTTAGATTTGAAACTGTGCAATCTGGTGCAAACCTAGGAAGGAAAATCGGACTTGACGCCATTTACTATAATTCTGTGGGTAAGTGCGTCGTGATTCTACCGGCTGGAAAAAAAAAAAAATATTTGTATTATGAAGAAAACATTATTATAAAATATGCACCAATGAAAACAAATGACGTAAACAGTTCAAACATTGCACCAAACGCCACAATATGTATTATATAACAACATGAACAAGGTATACAACACGTAAACAAGACCGATCCCCAAAAGGGCATAGATAGGGGAGCGTTTGATGGTGCTTTTGCAATCTGGTGCATACCTAGGAAGGAAATTTGACTTGACATGAAGTATAATCTGAGTTTTCATGTTTCAAGAAACACTCTTTTTAAATCACTGGTATTGTATTAGAAATAAGACATGATTTATTTATTTTAATTTTTTTTTAAATTTGTATTACTATTATTGTTATTATTATTAATATTATGATTATGATTATTATTATTTATTATTACTATTTGTATTTATTTATTTATTTATTTATTTTATTTTATTTTATTTATTTTTTTTTTTGGGGGGGGGGGGGGGGGGGGGCAAGAGCCCCCCCCCCCCCCCCCCCCCCCCCAAGCCCCCTACCAGTATAGTACGCCAGTGGACAAGACTGAACCAAAACCGACACAAAACCGACAATTTCGGGTCGTTAACGGTCATGTCGAATAGGTGTCGAAAGAGTCGAATGAATGTAAGTTTTAAGGGTACCGAGCTCAAACCGACAGCAAAATGAACCCAAATCGACACCAAACCGATCCCAAGATACGGTTTCAGGAAGGTGATCATTTACTGTCGGTTTCAGATCAGTCTGTTATCGGGGTGATGTCGGGCCTGATGCCGTTTGGGATCGGAATTGCAATTCGTCGAAGTGATTATATTTCGTTCATGTTTGAAAGATTCCACTCGAGTCCAGTTCCGTAATGAGCAAACAATTTGTTTGCTAACCCTAACCCTAACCCTAACCAGTGTTGACATTTTGTAAATTTGTACTTGAAATTTTGCAATCTGGTGCATACCTAGGAAGGAAATTTGACTTGTCATAAAGTAGAATCTTATTTATCATGTCTCAAGAAATACCCTTGTCTAAATCCCTGTATATTCGAATTGTAAATAAGCCATAATTTAATTTTATTTTTTTTGGGGGGGGGGGGGGCTTGTGTGGGTATCGACAATACATATTACGACAGGTTTCGGTTTTTCGAATTTCCCTTTGGTATATGTTCACGTTTAAAGTGTTCGGATTGTTAACTATTCAGTCATAACTGTGTGCAAGGTCAGTGCAATGAGTTAACAATCACTTTGCATTTTTGTTCATTACTCGGCATGCATTAGAACATCCATTTAACGTGGAATGTTCACAAATTACTCAGTGGACAAGTCAGATCACAGAAATATGCATTGTCGCAACCATTCACCAGTTTTGCATATATGTCAATGAAGTTACTAGTTCCCTTATAATTTATTTGCGGAAAATATAACTTACTGTATACTTGCCCTGCGATGTGGTATTTATAGGTCTGTCGCTCTTCAACCACGTGACCGTATCAGTTTCCAATTTCGGACTGCAGTGAAACACGTGACTTCTCGCACTAATCACTACGTCACGTGGTGTTGTCTTGAAGGTAAGCAGTGGATTGTAACCTGTAAAATCATCAATAAGAATATCATTATATTATAACTTGCATATTCTCTTTTCACCCAAACCATCCATTTTTTTTCTTGTCGGACGCTCTACACCAATTAAAATCGTGAAAATAATAATGAATTTGTTATTTTTCGGAACACTTCAGGATTATTTGACACAATGGTATCCCAGTCTGTTACTCAGTAAGTGTGAAAACATATCACTTGCATTATTAGTCTTTTTATTCGAATAATTCTTACAACATGTCATGCGTGTTGTGCGATGAAATTTGACTGCCTGTTGAATCTCGACAGCTGCTGCATGCATGCTTAGCGCGCGTAGGTGTTTAGCGGTCTTCGATCTTAGGCTAGAAGTCACGGCGCGGGTGCTTGGTGCTACCAGCTGATACTCATTGAATCCATACAGGAACTTATGCGCGCACGCACGGCGTCGCGCTTGGCCACTAGTTACCTATACGTTTTAACCCCCCGAGTGTCGCGGTCAATTCTATTGATTATAATGTATTGTTGCTAAATGCTCACGATAGGCGCGTGTGAAATGAACTGTATGTCCACAGGGGCCTGGGAACGATTTTTTCACCGGGGGTGCTGAGATATATATACGTACATATATATTAACGAAAGGTGGACTAATACATACAGCTTTAGTTTCTTCCAATATTTAAATAATGCAAGGAATAATCATAAATGATTGAGAAGGAAGAATAATAGGCGTAGCTTAATAAGCATTGTTCCTCCCTTTAATCCTCCAAATGAAAAAAGGCACTGGTCGAAAAATTGGTCTTCGCCAGGACTCGAACCCGGGTCTCCAGCTTGGAACGCTGACGCCTTAACCACTAGGCCACGGGGACCGTGTGATTGCTATACATATATATATATATTTTTTTGTAAATATTTTGAACCCCCGTAAGTGACTTTTTTCACTGATAGCCGCGAAGTGGCGAATTCTTTTGCTAATTTGAACCCCCTTAAATTTTTGTTCACTTTTTTCAGTGATACATTTTCACTTGGCAGCCCAAGGGGGGAGGGAGATTTAAAGCCCCTAACCCCCCCCCCCCCCCCCCCCACCCCCTCCCGTAGATCCGCCACTGATTATGTCAAGGTGCATTTCCCGTCTGGTGCTGATATGTTCGTCTGAGTGATTGATCTTTGTGAAGATTAAATAGTTTACAGAAGTTGTAGCAAGCTGACCTTCCTGCCCAACATCGTCTAACCATAATTTGCATATATATCCAAATTATCACAAAGTAAAAAAAAAAGAAAAAAAAAAAGAGCGTCATTTGTGGCTGTCGGCTGTGTGACAATTTCGTAAACGAAGCATAATGATATACATTATAACATACAAACAATTTGCAGCACCCCCAGCACCCCCGCTTCCCAGGTGCATGTATGTCCACCTTATACAGTACCTCTCACCAAGTTGAACGACGACATATAATCTATACGTAGTAGATGAATGGGGGCTCGGACTAGTCTATTCAGCTACTCTTGTCTTAGAAAGATCTTGGCAAATTTGATTTTCGATTTGGCACTAAGACCTTGACATCACTAATGAAGCATTCAGATGTTGCCTTCGAGGTGGTTTAAAGGAACTACAGCGTCTAGATGGCATAATTTTCACAATTGGGCTCTCTATAAGTAATTTTTCCTCAAGAAAAAGAATTTGGCAGTCATTTCCCATGAAATCAATCAATTTTTGGGTAATTAGTAAACATTTAATTGTCCTGGGAACGCCTCTTTTAAATCGCGAAAATGTGATGTCATCTAAAGAACTTCGCTCCGTACACGACGCCTATCTAAATTCTGTAGATGACGTAAGCCGATGAATTGACAATCACATGTCAATCACGCTGCTGATTTTGGACCCCAAATGTGGGCGGGGCGTAAACTGGCTGCTAAGTGAGATTTGGCATCAGAAAATTAGCCTAAAATCACTACTGTGTTTATTTTCATGGAATTTTTTTCGGCAGACCTAGTTTACAAGTCATCAACTATGGAATAAGTGCCCAAATACATTGTATTCTTTGGTTCCTTTAATCTGTTCAGATATGATACACGTCCGGCAATTAGTGCTTCACTGCTGGTCTCCATTTTGAATTAGGTTAGCTTGCGCGCTCTGCCAATATGTATTACGCACCGTGCGCAAGGAGTTCGTAAGATGGCACCCCGCATCTGATTTACAAATCTGAACTTCCTTTGATACTTACTAAAATTGGCCTCGGCTCTCAGACACTCCTGGTTACCTGACGAAACTACGCATGCATAGATCCCCTCATGACTACGCTGGTAGAGTGGGATCGTCAGGCTCCTGGGTCCAACAGAGATGTCGTTCCCTAGAAAAGAAATGATGAATGGATTTGTTTTAAATATTTAAAACGATTTTATTTTCCACACTCATTATTTTGCATACTTAATTAGCATAATTACAACAATTTAAATGTCGAACGTTTACTTATTAAACACGTGATATGGCAGGATTTGTACAGCGCATGCCTTCAAATTGTGAGGTCCTGATTTCGAATACATACTATGCCAATTTCGTTTTACCTTCAGCAAGACACGTTATGCAATTTAATGACCTCTATCTATGTGTCGAAATGGCCCCTCTGTAGGAATGGAATGTGTTTTTAAAACATTTAAGTGTACATCTTCAACATGTAGCCTGGCTAGAGAGCTCCTCAGGGCGTTAATAATCTGCACCCAGAGTGTGTGTATCCCATGACAGAGTTAACAATAAAGATGTCAAGCAGATCAATCACATTTGGTGGTATTATTTCACCTAAAATGACAAAATAATCGACGTGAAAATTATGATTGAGGGACCACTGTTTTTTTAGGAACGTTATTTGAAGTACGTATACTTAACATGTAACATCTCATAATAAGCTTCTACATTTTAGAGAGATCAGACAGTCTTTCACAGAACTTATTTTGATTATTTCAACGTGATCCATTAAAGGGACTTAGTAACATTGTCCAAATCCTCAAAATAAAATTTTAATTCTAGCGGTTCCCTTATACCTTGTTGTATTCGTATTAACAATAAAATCACGGGACAGGTTTCGGTTTTTCAAATTTCCCTTTCGTTACAAAGATATGTATGATTGAAGTATTCAGATAAGAAAAACTCCGGGCTAGTTTTTCTTCCGTGTACAAAGTGAGTGCAGTGAGTTACTGAATATCACTTTGCATTTTCGCTCATTACTTGGCCATACAATGTCCATTTGACTTGAAATGTTCACACAATACCCTGTGGACATATGAGATAACAACAATATACATTGCATCAACCATTCATCACTTTTTGCACATGTCAACAAAGTTACTAGATCCCTTTAACTTTATAGCATTTTTTCATAACTGATATTTGAGACTCCAATAATATACCAATCGTATTGTAAGATTCTTCTGATAATATGTGGTATTTTCATAGAAAAGGACCTGAACATGTATGTGAGATTATATCCCGGTTCGTCCGCGTGATATCCGAATTTGGATACAGCGGACAATGAATATCCGAATACGGATACTCTTGATTACAATCAAAAAGCGTTCAAAACGCTTTTCAATTCAATCGTAAATATCCGTAGATATCTCATAAGTTAGGGAGATATTTGACAAATCAAAAGCCATTTCATTCTTCTGTTACCATGATAAGCCAAACATCAAGGTACTAGAGAAGTGTGAACGCTCCAGGTGATATTGGTTGAATTCGACAAAGTTAATGGATCGCTTTCACCGACATGCAACAGGTTAACGCAACAATGATATAGTTACCACTTGTAAGTGCACGTCCATCCTTATACCACAAAAGCTTGGCCGTGGCATCCAGTTGGTTCACTTCACAATTCACACTGACGAGCTGATCAAGACCTGCCTCGACATCGATCGGACGTTCGATGAAGCCGAGCGTTGGGTCGCACTCAGATGGTACTGACCCTTCTCGTTCTGGGGATATGACAGGTTTGAATGCATATTACTATTACATAATAGGTAATGTCTTTAATAACGACTGCGTCGGTGTTTCGTGTTTAGGAGATAAGACTAGTTCAATAAGACACATTTTTTGGAAGAAAACAAAACATTTTTTTCTGTCCAAGTCTTCGCCAATATAAAACTTCAACTTCTGCGATGTCACATATAGGTAACCATTTATACAAACTTACAATGCCCTACATAATTGTTGAAAAGCCCATTTAGACTCGTTTACCATGTGATTTCATAGTAAACGTCGGCAAAAAAACACGAAACCGAGCTGTAACATTCTGGGCTTGAAATTTATGGATAATTTGATTATACGAGTAAAGGTTCGGTATTATGCATTTAAATTTCTAATAGATATCATAATTTATCACCTCCGCTACTTTAATTACTGATAGTTAACTCTAGATACTTATTGATAATGTATTTTCAAATGAAACCAGGCATGCAAACTCGGAAAGCTGCGTTGGACCATTGCTTATATCTAGTAAACAACAAACACATGCAAAATATGTTTAAGTTTTATTGAGACGTACCAAAAGGCTCAAATCACTCAAAGATAAATAGATAAATACAAAGATATAGCAAGGAGGGTTGGTAGGGTGAAGGACTATCGACACAAATAAACAAATATTGGAATTTGTGAATTCAAGAGTAGTTGGATTGTACCTTGACATACGATGGGCGTTCCGAGCCATTCTCCGCTAGGACTGCACGTTCGTCTCTTATTCCCGCCAGTCTGTGAGTAGCCCGGTTCACACTCGTGGGTGCACTGCGTGCCCGCTAGATAAGGGGAGGAGCAGGGGCCAGGGTCGAAAGCCCATTTAGACTCGTTTACCATGTGATTTCATAGTAAACGTCGGCAAAAAAACACGAAACCGAGCTGTAACATTCTGGGCTTGAAATTTATGGATAATTTGATTATACGAGTAAAGGTTCGGTATTATGCATTTAAATTTCTAATAGATATCATAATTTATCACCTCCGCTACTTTAATTACTGATAGTTAACTCTAGATACTTATTGATAATGTATTTTCAAATGAAACCAGGCATGCAAACTCGGAAAGCTGCGTTGGACCATTGCTTATATCTAGTAAACAACAAACACATGCAAAATATGTTTAAGTTTTATTGAGACGTACCAAAAGGCTCAAATCACTCAAAGATAAATAGATAAATACAAAGATATAGCAAGGAGGGTTGGTAGGGTGAAGGACTATCGACACAAATAAACAAATATTGGAATTTGTGAATTCAAGAGTAGTTGGATTGTACCTTGACATACGATGGGCGTTCCGAGCCATTCTCCGCTAGGACTGCACGTTCGTCTCTTATTCCCGCCAGTCTGTGAGTAGCCCGGTTCACACTCGTGGGTGCACTGCGTGCCCGCTAGATAAGGGGAGGAGCAGGGGCCAGGGTCGACGTGAGGGGGCGCTGCCAGCGGAGGGCACCTCGCAGCTGCAGTAAAAACACATATGGGGCGTTGTAGCTGTTTTCATTTTTTTCATTGTATATGAAATATCATTAATATAGATAGATATGCCCTTGATTATTTGAATTGATATATCAACCGTTGACTTTATTCCGTATGTAATCAATCATTTAAATTCGTAAAATTACATGATCATCGAAGCTGATTTCCATCATGTATAATGTCGGGTGAAAATAGAAGGCCGTTAAGTCAACTTTTGACAAATAGAGTTCCGCATACCATCATGTTAGGTCGGAACCTTATCCACGAGGTGTTTATCTTCAGATGATAATTATTTCTAGTTTGGGGAATATTATCTTATTAAAATGAAAGAGATCCAAATTACATGATGGCTCCTCATTTTAAACACGAATATATCCGAAGTTAAAAAATGACTTAGCAGCCTTCTCCTTCTCAACCGACGACATGTTCCATACCTAGGCAGAGGTCCAATTCATTGAGGTCCCATCTGCCTCCAGGGAGACATACTATCTCGTCCACAGCAGGGATGAGTCCATCTTGGCATTGAACTGAGCACCTTCTGCCGGGTCTAGGCACACATCCCGCACGGACAGAACCAGAGGTGAAGATCAGCGGACACAACATACTTTCGTCTGGATTGCAAAGAAGGAAGGGAGGCAATTTATGGTAATATACATCACACTCATGATCTAAACTTCAAGGAAAGAAGGGACGGGTATTATTAGAAACAGTGCTTATTTTCATCATCAACTTGATCGTGTTTTACTATTTCTAAACCCGGTAAAATAAACATGTACGATTTATTCACAATTGTTTGACCGTACAATTAATTGATTGCGATATTTATTGTAAAATGAAAAATTGTATTAGTCGTGCGATTTATGGTGAATCTTAATTTTACATGGCTCTTTTCCTATTAACAATTATTGAATAAATGTTGCTTGTAAGTATCGGTTTCCATGGTGGTGTATATAATACGACGTGTGGTTTGCGGTTGCAACCTGTGAGAGGGGTGGATTGGTGAGTCCTGAAAATGACTATGGTAGTCCTAGAAAGGACTGTTGGTAGTCCTAGAAAGGACTGTTGGTGTAGTCCTGAAAAGGACTGTTGGTGTAGTCCTGAAAAGGACTGTTGGTGTAGTCCTGAAAAGGACTGTTGGTGTAGTCCTGAAAAGGACTGTGGTATTCTTTCTAGGAGAGTCCTAAAAAGAACTGTTGGTAGTCCTAGAAAGGACTGTTGGTAGTCCTAGAAAGGACTGTTGGGATAGTCCTGAAACAGTCCTTTCTAGGGCTACCAACAGTTCTTTTTAGGACTCTCCTAGCAAGAATACCACAGTCCTTTTTGGGACTACACCAACAGTCCTTTTCAGGACTACACCAAACAGTCCTTTCTAGGACTACCAACAGTCCTTTCTAGGACTACCATAGTACTTTCTAGGGCTACCATAGTCCTTTTCAGGACTCACCAATCCACCCCTCTCACATGGTGCAACCGCAAACCACAAGTATTCATTTTTGAATAGTAGAACAATAGAAGAGCTCTTTGACTTATTAGATCGTATTAAGAAGGCGAGTGCAGAGAAAGACCCACTATTGAACACCAACAAGACAAAAAAAATGATTGTCGATAAAGACCTCAACAACAATGATTTCACCACAGATGGAAATAAAATTGAAGTGGTCAGTCAATTTGAATATTTAGGTTCCATAATTAACGACAAAGGAGAGAGCACCACAGAGATAAGAGGAAGACTGGCAATAGCAAGATCAACAGTGCAGAGCATGTCTCATATCTGGAAGAGCCGAGGCCTGCCACTCAATCTGAAGGTTCGACTTCTTCGTGCAACTGCATTTTCCATTGCTACCTATGGATGCGAGTCTTGGGCCATGTCAAAGAACGACAGAAAATAGTTAATGCGTTTAAGATGTGGTGCCACGGAAGGCTTTTACAGGTGTCTTGGTAAGGTAGGTAGACAAATGTGTGGATTATGAACAAGATTGGTACAGAGTACAGTCTCAATTGTCTTTGGGCACATCATTAGGAGGGTTACATTGCGTGCTCTCGTGAAGACCACAGCAGCCCTTTAAAGCGCCAGCTGCGTTTCGATGATGTTGACTTTACACCCATCAGGATTATTCGAATAATAGCACCGCCAGCCAAGCTGCGGTACAGATTCCGCATGTACATATTGAGCCTGAAGACTTCTCGGGTACAGGAAGACAAGTTTGGAATTACGATTTAAGAATAATATTTCATCTGATCTTCCCATGGAAATGCTTATGCATTATGCATTATAATGAGCAACTTTTAATATTCTCTTCACAGTCGCCTACACAATTCGTTTGTTGATGATATCTTAAAAATACTGTTTATATCGACCGGAAATTTAACTAACTCAATTATAATTGTATATTATATTTTGTAAGCAGTTTCAAATATTTGTTTCCTTAATACTTTCTGTACATTGTTATATACATGTACATTAAGTATTGCATATTTCTAGATATGTGTCTATACTAGACCTTGAACATCTCTAACGATCTTGAAAAACTGTACCTAGAATGCATGACCCGTCTCCTTCCAACAGATAGCCATCTGCGCATGCGCACGTCCTGCTTCTGCCGCGGGGAAGACATAGTCCGGAGCACCCGCCCCGTATCCCGTCAACCTTCGCTGAACATCGACTGGTTCCTGAAGAAATAATAAGGATAAAGCATAAATTGATATGCGTGTAATACTTTAATGATACTATCTAGACCGAATTTCCGTGCCGCAAAGTTGGTATTGGTACAAAGTTTGAAATATGTTTAATCTATGTATTAATTCGTCCATTAGTTCGTTCGTTTGTTTGTTCATTCATACATTAATTGGTTAATTCATTACTTTATTTATTCTTTCTTTCATCGAATGTATGATGGATTGATTGATTGATTGATTGATCGATTGCTTGGTGCACCAATTATTCCAATCAATCCATCAATCAATCAATCAATCAATCAATCAATCAATCAATCAATCAATCATGCATTCATTTAATAAATCAATAATTGAAGAAGCTAAATACGAAAATATGTACCAACCTGAAGGCATAGCTGATCTCGTTACTGCGAACACAGAGTTTGGTCTGGCGTAGTCCTGTGGGCCTATAGTTGCATTTCCCCTCCCAGTCAGCTTATCGGCCCTCAAGAGACTATGCAGGTTCCAATCGGCCCAATATATAAAGTTCTCCACAACGGCGATGTCGTATGGGTGAGCATCGTAACCGAAATCGATGATGACGCGGCGATTTCGACCGCGGAAGTCGATTGACTCAATCTTATCCACCCCCGCGTCGCACCAGTATAGCGCTATGATACATTGTGAATAGCGCTATATAAGTAACCTGTATTATTATTATTATTATTATTATAGACGGCCGCCTGTTGAATGGTGAACAAGCCCCATCATGAATGCAATACAAAGGAAAGAACAACTATGGCAGCTTGTATTCCTATTATAGTTTCCATCAATTTTGGAATGATTTGAGATCCATAAGTTCCAGAAATTGTTTCATATTATTACAGCTAGCAGTAAATGTATAGTCCGCAGCTTTGGTACGCATATCACATGCACGGCATGAATGTGAACCTCATTCAAAATGCAATACATAGTTTGAGACAAAAACATGCCAGTGGCCTAATTAAACTGGTCATAGGGGACCAGGGCCAATGTATTCAGAGTAAATCCGCATTGATACTGTTATCCAAAGCGAGGCAATTCAACAACCTGATGGCAGAAAACATAATAACTTTCCGGAATACTCATTGCGGACTGTTGCCGTACCGCTAGGGGATTAGCGCCATACGGCTACGTTTAACTTATTCAGTTGGAACGATAATATCAGGGTCAATCTATCAGTTTATAACCGACATTGATAGTCGAAAGAGAGACCATACGACCATCTAAGCCCAGTCCAGATAATATCTCATCGTGATGATCTAGTAACGTGCGGATTGTATGCCTCACTAGTCGGTGTAGGGCCTTAGGACCGAGAATTATATATATATGACTGACGACTGTTCAGTTAAGACAATGAAATAAGGCTTAATATACCCACCTTGGTAGTCGAGAGCGAGACCATTCGGCCACCTGAGGCCAGAAGACACGATCACGGATCGGGAGGAGCCATCCATGTTGGATCGCTCGATGCGAGGGTTTTCTCCCCAGTCTGTCCAGAACATCGTCCTGACAAAAGAGGCGAATTAAAACAACATTAGAGATGATGATGATGATGGTGGAGATGATGATGATAATGATGGTGCTGTAGTTGCTGCTGATAATGATGGATGGTGGTGGTGATGGTAGTTGTGGTAGTGATTGTGGATATTACGATATCGATGTGGATGATCATTATGATGATGATGATGATGATGATGATGATGACGATGATTTTGCCGATGGTGGTGGTGATAATGTCGATATTGATGAAGATGATGATGATGGTGGTGATGACGTTATCAATGATGATGAGGTTGATGATGATGATGAAGATGATGATTTTGACGGTGGTGGTGTTGGTGATGGTGATAATGTAGATATTGATGAATTTGATTTTGATGATGGTGATGACGTTAACAATGATGATAATTATGATGATTATCATGATGAAAGTGACGATGCTTTGATGGTGATTGTGATGACGTCGGTATTCCTAACCTCGTACGTGATTGCGGTGATGATGACGATGATGATGATGATCATGATGATGACGAACGATGATAATTTAGATGTTGATAGAGGTGGTGGTGGTGGTTATGGTAGTAAAAATGACAATATTGATAATGATAAGAATGATAACGATGCTAAAATTTGCTGAGTTTTTCTAATGACTAATCTTACCAAAAATCATCAATGACTTTTCAGAATAATGTTCAAGTGAATTAGCAAAGGTCAAGGTTATTGCAGTTACACACCCATCAGCTGGATGCAAGACAATAGCCCTTGGAATCTGCAGCCCCTCTATTAAAGTCTTGCGGTCGGACCCATCTAGGTGCGCTACAGAGATTGTGTGAGTTCCACCATCAGTCCAGTATAGAAGCCTGGAGATCGGGTCTATTGCAACCCCATCCGGAACTGCATAGGAAGAGGTAAATAGGAAATGAATATGTAATATATAGACAGATGGAGAAAGAAATAGAGGGAGAGAGAAAGAAGGGAGAGGAGGAGGGGAGAGGAGGAAGGCAGACATACAAAAGTCAATTCATGTATTCATTCCCAGTATCATTTCGACAAGGTGGTGCAACTGTACAACAAACAAACAAGCAAACAAACACGACGAGCGAGATACTTATAGAGTACAGAAGCTATGACGTCATACAAATCTATTTTTAGATTAGGCAATCAGTGTTATAGTGCTCTGGTTCATAAAGTTATGAACCAAAGTAGAAAGCACTAATAACACTGATTGCCTATTGACAAAAACATCATTCGGATGGGGATATTTCAGCCAATACTTCCCTGGTCATTTTGAACCCATTGAAAACCTATTTTTAACGATTTTTTGGCTATTTTTCCACTTAATGGATGATTTTTTGACTATTTTTTTTCAAAAAATAGTATAAAAATAGCCTATTTTGTTACTATTTAAAAAAAAAATAGTATACAAATAGCCTATTTTGTTCCTATTTTTTAAAAATAGTAACAAAATAGGCTATTTTTATACTATTTAAAAAATTGCAAAAAAATAGGATATTTTTTCACTATTTTTCAAACTTTAAAATCACATCAAAACATTTTTGGCTATTTTTTTCACTCTGAATTCCACATCAACAATTTTTTGGCTATGTTTTTCACTCTGAATTCCACATCAACTATGTTTTGGCTATTTTTTTCACTTTGTTAGAACAATCAACTATTTATTTCCTATTTTCCACTTTGTTATTTTAAAAATGTACACACACACACATACAAAAAAACACGCACATACGCACACAAACCAACAAACATACACACATACACACATAAAAACACACACACGTACACACAGTCACACACACATACAAACAAACATACGCACACACATACATGCACACAGACACATATATACACAGGCACACATACATACACGCACGCACGTACAGACCACCCAGGGAGACAAGAAAAGTGGCCACTGTAGCAGGTGACCTCTATAGACAGGTTCCACTACACCGTTTTTCCTCTGTTGGCCGGGAATTAATTTGGTGGCCACTATAGGTAGTATTGTATAGGCAGGTTTGACTGTAGTTCAATATGTACACATTGAAATACAGAAAGAAAAAAAAGCATGGCCATCTCTCATTGGTTAGTTTCTGTCATGATATCCCATCATGCAATATTCACAGCCATTTTGTTTTGAGGAAGAGCATGCCAGCTAGCTTGTTGTACTCATTTCAGACCATGCTGCCAGCATGGTCTGATTGCTGGCATGCAGTCCCATCTATTCAAATTTGTGTATGCTCACATAATTCTGATGGGATGTAAAATACACTCTTCTGCTTATGCATGTGCACTGAATGATTAAGGGATATTATTTTGATTTCCTTTCCATGCAATTATCACTGGCTTATTTGTTGAAACCTAGCTCTATATTCAGAAAAACAATTATACTCATCAAATTTTGATTAAATCAATTTAACTATTTGTTGGCTAAGGGGCTTTCAAGCTAGTCAAACAGCTTAATAATAAATGCAAACATGCATGTTTTTCCTCATTCAAATAGCTTAAATAATTCATGACACAAACGTAGCAAAGTATAATTAGTGTGTTAATTACTTTGAATCAACATTCAAAGACAAATAGCCAGAAAATCGTTTTTCAAGATTTGTCTGAAAAAATAGCCATAAAATCTGTTTTTAGGCTATTTTTCTCCTTCAAAAATAGTATAAAAATAGCCAAAAAATAGCCTAAAAATCTATTTTCCCCCTATTTTCTTCAGAAAAATAGCCAAAAAATAAATTTTAGTATATTGATTTCGCGTTCCAAATATCGATAGTAAAAATAGTTTTTTTGCTAATTTTCAAATAAAAATAGCAAAAAAAATAGATTTTCGAGGACTATTTTTTTGCTATTTTTTGGCTATTTTTTTTCAAGCAGGGTTAACATATTAAATTTATTTTCGGTATTTGGACATTATTATTTTGTGATGCTCTTTCGGAAAATGAAGTTCAAATTAGAAAAGTCTAAAAATAGACTTTTGATATTCACCACTCTATAGCCTTTGTAGTAAACTTTGCCATTGCTCGTTCGACCCCCCGCGTGATGACATGGATGATATGATGATAGCAACGGGAACGCTGGAATGAATTGTCTTGTCCACCACGCACTGTCGCCCCCGAGCACAATCGTATAAATAGACCACAATATTATTGCTCGACTTTTACATTCTGACTGTCAAAATGATTGTCAACATAAAAGTTGTATACATGCAATGTATAAGCTTCGGTATTAAATAAAACAAATTAGCAAAACAGAACATTGGGTTTCGATAGGAATTTAACTCGAGACCTCCGGATTCCTAGACCGGTGATCTAACCATTGAGCCACCAGGCCCTATTGCATGGTGGCCCTTCTCAGAAACCCTTTTCAGCATTAGTCTATTCTTACTTTGGATTTGGTTAAAGGCAATGACTTCCTGATCACTGCCTACGTCAGACACACTGACATCCAATGACGCGCGACTCAGCGTCTTAGCTTCGACGTCCGTCCAGTACACCTTCCGGTCGATGGGGTCAAAGGTCACAGCAATGGGATTCTTCAGTGAGTGAGCGGAGAGGGCGCTACGATGGGTTTGTGGGTTGTGTAAGTCGATCTGGAAAAGGGTTCGTTGGTAGGTATCAGTGACTAGGAGGAAGTCTTCTTCAACCAGATCTAAGGTAAACGAAAGCAACAAGTGGAAGAAGTCATTTGGGATAAGGTTATTATCTTCAGGCGATTAGTTCCAATGTCGCAACGTTTGGATTTTCAGCGAATACAAAAAGAGGTCGCTACGATGAGGGTACCGACAACAGGCTAGCCCCAACATGGATGCATGAAGTAATTTAATTGAAAACATACATTATACTTATTATTATACCACGCTTGAATAGTTTACTATTCAAGCTGAAGCTGTGCTTTAGCATAGCTTCAGGTATTGTTTAGGAGACTGTCTTCATTCAAATAGCAGTCGTTAAAGCAATAAGGTGCTTTACAAATGCTTCAAGATTAAAACCCTTGTCTTAACAATGATAAATGTGATACAGCAACATAACACCAACATGAATTTAAAACCTCTGATGTGTTTATTTTGTATAAATGGGTAGGTTCGGATTCAAATTGCATTACTCATCCATAATTTTGTTCTTCAAATTTCTTAATTTTTCGGATATGTCAGTTTAAAAAAAAAAAATCAGTTTTGTATTGATTTGAAAATTGGGTTCTTTTGCAATTATCAGAGTTCCTCTACCTGACAAAATATTTTCGTTACAGCGCCTTCTAAACAAGAACTTTACAATCTTTTTAAACTTCTATATTCTAGCAATTCAGCAATATGATTGCCCACCTGATAGGCACGTGACCCCGTCTTCTGCTAGTCTATATCCAAGGCTACATTTACAAACATAGCCTCGGGTACTGGGCCGAGAGCTGAGGCAGAGCTGGTCACATCCACCGTTGTTTACCCGACAGGGACCTGTAGAGTTGCAAAAATGGTCAATTGTAATATTTGGTATTATATCTCTCTTAATGAATTGGAGTGGAAATTAATTATGTTATAAGTCATATTAAGCATCACTTCGTTTGAAGTGGAATCCACTCCTAAAAGAAAGTTAAAATGTCGACTCCAGAATTAGAATTGAAAAGGTCAACTGGGTTAAGAGTGCATTCCACTCCAAACGAAGTGATCTCTAATGTGACTCTGTATTGGATTGGATAAGGAGTGTAATCCACTCCTTAAACAGAGTGAAAGTTTCCTCTCCAGAATTAGAGTTAAACAGGTCAATTCTAGGTTAGGAGAGGATTCCACTCCAAACGAAGTGATCCCTAATATAAAATAGTGGATTTCCACTCCAATGCATTAAGAGAGACATGCATAGTAACAATATTGTTATGAAGGGTAATGCCAACTGTACACTACAATATGTTTACCTTTAACTACTATAATAACATATTATAATATGCTATATTCAAACAATTCATGTTTGTTTGTACACTCGACAGGGACCTGTAGAGTTCTGAACATTATGAATATTCATGCATGGTATTGTAATAACACGAATATTAAGGTCGATGCAACACATATACCATTTTTACTGCTAAAGAGAATACATTGGTAATAATTTCTAATCAATAATGCATAATTAAATAAACAAAAATCACGTTGATAGTTCATGCAGTAATTATATTAAAGGGATAGTTGAGTGTTGGTAAAGGGGGAAAAACTGACTGTCAAATTTGAAAGAACATACAATTTTAATGACAGAATAAACTTTATTAGAACAAAATCGGTTCAGAAACGGCTGAAATATCCATATACATATTTTTATTCAAAAATTCTTCACCAGGGTATATTTTGACTATTTAGAGAAAAAAATTGAAATGCTTAAAGACTACTTTGAAAAAAATCTGAATAGGTTTTTAAAAATTGCTGATGATATCTCTATTGAACCATTATTTTAACAAAACATTAAATGCACAATTTTGTATGAAAAATGGCTAAAACCATTTTTTTTTTTAGAGAGCGCCCTCTTGAGTTGTAACGGCTCTTTTTGAATGATAACAGGGGTTTTACTTAGTCGTTTGTAATTGCGTATACTTTTCGAGCATGGTGAAGTTATAACTATTATTTTGTACCGTAATGGTGCAGGTTTTGGTACTAAAGTTAAGTTTGACCAATACTCACTATCCCTTTAATACCACAGCTAACAATACTGTAAATATTTATATACTCTGCTGCTATATATAAATGTAATAATGAGATAATGTAAATAACTATAATAACAAACTAAATCATTCAAGATAAAACAGAATAAAGACAAAAAAGGTGCTTTACACCTTGTACGTTATATTGGACGTGTCACTTCCCGAAAAGTATCTTAACAACATACAGAGTGTCCCAGAAAAAACGAAACCGGATTTCATGGCAGAAATTATCTGACATAATGAATAATTTCCTTGATGAGATATACATGAATGGAAAGCTCTGTTTCTCTTCTTTCATTTGATGAACAACTTATGGCACATAATTCACGTATGACTGAATTAAAACAATGGAAATTGGTGTTACCAAAATTCCATTTGCACGCAGAAATTGCAAGTTTGGGTGAGTTTTTAGGGTAGTAAACGTACTAATTTTGAAAAAGGACAAACATTGCATACAAATTCAAATTTGTATCTTTTATATGACACCTCATGCACAAAAAATAAATGATGTATGCCAGAGAACAAGTACAATGAAAACATGCCTGATTTCTGCCCAAGTGAATAGATAGTTAAATAAGAAGTCACTCAGCTTTCCTGACTTAGCAGTGACAATGGACTTGATGCATGAGTGAATTTACACAAACATGGGGATCAGGGAAAACATGGGAAACATGCTAGATTAGGAAAGTTACTCATTTGGGCTGAAATCAAGCAAGTTTTCATCGTACTCGTTCTCTGGAATAAATCATTTATTTTGTAATCATGAGGTGTCATGATAAGATAAAAATATGAATTGTTATGCGGTGTTTGTCCTTTTTCAAAATAAGTACATTTACTACCCTAATAACTCACCCAAACTTGCAATTTCTGCGTGCAAATGGAATTTTGGTAACACCAATTTCCATTGTTCTAATTCAGTCATGCGTGAATTATGTGCCATAAGTTGTACATCAAAGGAAATAAGAGAAACAGTGCTTTTCATACATCATACATGTATATCTTATCAAAGAAATTATTCATTATGACAGAAAATTTCTGCAATGAGATCCGGTTTCGTTTTATCTGGGACACTCTGATATTGTATCCACCCAAAACATGTCATAGCATAAAATGGTGAAGCAATGCAAATTGTTGGTTTCTATGAATATATTTGAGAATGTATACTGTATCTTACTATGCATTATCTTCTGCCTGGAATTGGCATAGGTCGTGATGCCGAAAACCTGTTCCCCCGTACTGTAAGATCCAACCATTTCACCAGTGTGTATGTTAGCAGAAAAGATCTCGGTACGACCCAGCTCGCTCCAAAGCAAGTAATCCTGTATCGGCAAATGTTTTGAAATATTATAAGCTTTTAAAGCTAAATGACAGTAGTGGGAAACGCCCCACACACAAAACATAAATGTACGCTCTTATTACCAATCATGTGAAACAATATAATTTTACTAATATGTGATTATAAAAATTGGGCTAGGAAACCGCCTACTAATTAATATATTTGCAAAATTATAAAACTGATTTGCCGCAAATCGATATCGCCAACGCGGAATCGCGCATACGCTACGTGCCTACGGGGCCATGTGGTATCCGGTCTACGGGCTTGTCGATAACTCCAACCCAGCGCTAGCGGCGCGGACAGGTGCGAACGGGCGGTGGATTTATACATTTCACGGGCGGCCAATGGATTTCTTCCGATATTTCTGCATTGAACGATGCTTAGGTTCGGATTTTACAACACAAGCCATTTTTAAATACGTATTCAACAATATTGATCAATTTGTTTGGCTAATATAGATGTTTTCGGTAACTTTCCCAAACATTTGGCTTTAACATAATCCTGTAATCATGGTAATAAATAGCACATAATCAGGCAATAATGAGGCAAAAGTGTTAACGCTTATGTGAGTTTCGTTTATTGGCATTATTTTGTTTTAAGTATATTGAAGATAAATATAGTATATTTGTATATATTATGTTTTTCTGATAGGAAGATACAACTTTATTTAAGTTACAATTTGTGGAATTTAACATAATTATTGCATTCATGTATGCATTATTCGTATATTCATTCATTAATTGGTAGCATGATAGAGACGTAAGGCAATGCATACAATTATAAGTAAGAATTTATATTTCACGATACATTAACATAACAACAACAAAATGAATTAGATAATACACAAGCAGTAACATAATGGCATTATCATAATTATGTAATTGAAATAACTAAAAATAACAAAGATTTAATTTGTGGAAAATGGTATTGAAACTAATGCTAGAGATACATGATAGTTGGAGTAGAAGTGAAACAATTGCTAGCAGGGATACGTACCATATCAAATGTAAATTAATATATCTATCGGATTACATTATAACCTTATAATATAAACTAAATGAATGCTATAATTGTGATTAACAGGGAGTATCATACCTTGAAGAGAGCGATGTCGAAGAAATTCGCGCCAGGTTTTCTTAGGATGTTTACCATGTTTTCTCCATCATAGTCCATGCTTTCGATGACGCCGAATAGCTTGTCTGCGTAGTATAATCTGTACAGAGTGATACATTCATTAAATTGTGTTAATCACGAAGAAAATAATGAGAAGACAAAGTGGCGTTTAGATACGGAAGCATGAGAGGGGGATGGAGGAGTACCCCTCAATATTCTGACAAAATCAAGAACAACGTAAAGGGAATACTTTAATAAGTAAATACATACTGTACATAGAGTGTGCATCGCAATAAATAGCGTGCTCCTAATCAGTCCGACCACGCTATGACACTCATGTGTTGGTGACAACATTAAAACATTGCTGCGTCACAGGTTATCATTTTAAGATAATACTATTATGTAATACAAAATATACTAGTTCCAAATTATTATTTCTTGTCAGTGGCTGCTATAAATAGTTGTTTATTTGAACTATAGGACATGTGGGATACATAATTTGTAAAAATGTACATTTATTTAAAAGTAGTGTTGCATGCGTACGGTATTAATGTGCATCTAGATAAGTGGGTAGTTACCAGTAAACTTGCACCCAACCCCTTAATCAACATTGATTGCATTACCTCTGATTGTCACAGTCTATGGCGAGTCCGGTCGGTATGAAGAAGGGTACGCTTATTGAGCGGGTTGCTATGACAACACGCTCTGTCCCATCTAGCGATGCTCGCTCGATCTGACCGAGTCGGTTTGTTGACACCCAGAAGAGCAACCTGTGAAAAAACATTCACACATAAAAATGTTAAATACTTCACTTCACTTAACTTATGTATTTCACTCCAAAGGTGGGTTAAGTGGTGGCATCCACATCGCGATTTCCCGCCATCTCTTGCCAGGTGGGGGAGTTTATATTATTTCGATTGGTGTAGTATGCTCATCTCTTTGGAGGTTGCGTGACATACAGACAGTGTATTCATTCATGAACAACCAAAGGCTACTTCGAGAACTCTACTATATTCATGTTCCGTCTTAACTCATATAACTGATGCCTTGTTACCAAACTGACCATTATTTAAAGTGACCCACTTTAACTAAAAAAAAGGTTAAAGGTACACTTGAGTATTGTACTCCCCGAAAAAAAAAACAATTCTAAGGGTTTTGGTTGGTTTTAATTCCATTTGAAAGTTCTTTGAATAAAACATGTGAAATATGCATGTGAATCATTCCCTTTCGAATGCTTTCATAGTTGTACAAATTTGATTGCAAAATATTGTATTTATATATCGTCTAGCCGAGCATGGTGGCTTAGTGGTTAGAGTGTCCGCCATGGGAGGTCCCGGGTTCGAACCCAGACCGGGTCATACCAAAGACTTTAAAAATGGTACCTTCTTCCTTCTAGTCATGCGCTCGGCATTTTTAGAATGGAGAAGGGAAAGTTAATCACACGAGTTACCAGAGGACTGGCCCCCTTCTATAGATTTCGCTACATTTAGTAGACGTGTGGCCTCGGGCTAATGAATCGGAGATATGTGCCTCATGTGCCAACATTGGCACGGGAAGGACTTTAACTAACTAGTCAGGCAAATCTTGACTATTAAGAAAATACATAAAATTCTAAAATTTCAAAATAGGTTTTTAAATAGTTGTTGATGATATCTCTATTTAATCATTATTTTAACAAAACATCACATGCACAATTTTGTATGATAATGGTTGAAACCAATGAGTTGTTAGAGAGCACCATCTTGAGTTTTAACGGCTCTATTTTAATGATAACAGGCTTTTTACGTAGTCGTTTAAAATTGAGAATACATTTCGAGCATGGTGAAGTTATATGTAATGGTGCCGGTTTTGGTTACTAAAATTCAGTTTGACCAAAACTCAACTATCTCTTTAACGTTGAAGATGTTGTCAACTACTGCCCATTGATTTTAACTTATAACAAAACTTCACGATGAATTATGAAATTGAAAGAAAATACAAACTTTTCTTTTGGATCTAAAACGATCCCGCCAGCTTTTTGAATGTCCGAGAGAAGTGTAGTTCTATATGATCCATCGTACTTTGCGACTTCTACTGTCCCTCTCGCGTAGTCTGTCCAGTACAGGTGTTTTGTCACCCAATCTGCTGCTATGCCTGTATTAGTGTTAACACAATCGTGTAATTCTCATAATAAACTCAATCAAATCGATACCAAGCCACTATAATTAAAATTACACTTTGTGTTTAGTGACACTAATAATTACGCAGCAACATAAAACAATGTTTGTCAGTGAGCTTCAACATAATAATTCAATATTTCTGCGGCAAACCAGTACGACTATTTTTTGTTAAATGTTGGCACCATGTCATCATTAACGTCGTATGATGTTTTTGTATTGTTCTAGATAGTTGAACGACACAAAGGCCCATGACAGGAATCGTCAGTATAGTTATTTGGATCATACTTGTTAAGTGCCCCAAGAAAAACAAATCGCGAAAATAACAGATTTTTTTTTTTTTACTATTTCTGAGCATGCTTGCCCTAAAGAAACAAAAATGTAGATCATGTAGATGAAGAGAAATGTAAGGGTACTCCTTCACTTTTGATGTCATTCCAAAATAAGACTGTAAAAAAAAGAGAAACTCTAACCTTAACCCTAACCCTAAATATGGGGGATACATGTTTAGAGTTGGTGGCTATACGCAAGTAGTCTTGTTTGCAGCCATATTTTGGAGAACGTGAACACATGGGGAACGAGCAATGTTACCTCGAACAGATCTGCTTCCTCCAGACACCAGGTCGACTTTGGCATCCTGCCGCACGGTGAGTCTCTTTACCAGTCGCCCAACTGCCACACTATGGAACGCTTCACCGTCTTCCACATCTACTGCGACGGCCAGAGGTCTCGGAAGACCGTTGACACAGTTGGACGAGTTCGATGTGGCGAACTGGGATATATCAGGCATGTTGATGGAGTAGAAACACAGCTTGGAGGCGGATGCCGCAAGGAATCTTGGTGGGCCAACTAGTCGTTCTGGAAAGTATTACAGACGTATTGGTAAATAATGAATTACATTAGAATAGATAATTTTCGTATCGACTAAACAACATCAAGCTGATCAGGAACACTGCTGGCACTTTGCCAAGGCCCCGAGTCTGAGCTGTATACAATTCGACTTACAAACTAGCATCGGCAGCCGCTAGGCCTAATCGGATCTGTTTGCTCCTCTGTCGAATTTCTCTATTAAGTGTTGAATTGCTCTAACTCAACGAGCGCTAAATTAAAAGGCAATGATCGACTTGATCAAGTCCTTAAGAAAGGTTTACGTGGATATCCCCCATTTAAGGAATAGAAGTAGTTATGGAAGACTGAGCTCATGTACATACAGGTATTCAACACGTATCTATTGAGTTCATTACAGAATATTGTGACTAGAGCTGACCATTGCACTCTGAGGTCTAAGCTAAAGTTATCGACCAATCAGGTATCGCGTTAAGTTTACCAAACACATCTTCATTTTACGCGAATTGTTTAATGTGTCTGTTCGTATGTGCGTGTGTGTGTGTGTGTGTGTGTGTGTGTGTGTGTGTGTGTGTGTGTGTGTGTGTGTGTGTGTGTGTGTGTGTGTGTGTGTGCGTGTGTGCGTGTGTGCGTGTGTGTGTGTGTGTGTGTGTGTGTGTGTGTGTGTGTGTGTGTGTGTGTGTCTGTCTGTCTGTGTGTGGGTGTTCACGGTGTGTTCACGGTGGAGGTCAGTTCACATGGCTGAGCACTTACGGAACAGTGACGTGACGGTGACGCCCATTGGTCGAATCTCACATAATGTATCCAGAGATGCGTGTAGACTAATCAGCAGAACATATTAAAAAAGGCCATAACGGCTGCAGATCATCCTGTACGCTCGACCACTCTATCACCAGTGGCTACTGTTATTGAGACGCAAAGCGGCTCAATCCAAATTCCATACACATTGAGTTAGCAATAATAAGCTACATAGTTAGCGATAAATCCACATTAATTTTTAAAACAGAATGATCAAGCATGTCAATACAAAATAAGATATGGATTATTTAAACTTCATACGTATTTCTTACAGATACGCACGCTTTTCTCCAAAGTAAATACAGTGAATGTAATGCCTTTTGTAATCTCTGCATAATTACCTCTCTCGCACGTATGGCCATCCGCTGCGAGCAGTTGTCCGCTACCACAGATGCAGATATATCCACTTCCGCCGTCTCCAACACATATGTTGGTACAAGGGTTGCTCTGGCACGGTGCTGTTTGCGAAAGATGTTAATTTATCGAAAACCTGCATCATACATGTGTTAAGTGGCCATTTCCGCAACCATAGACGAAATTCCTTATTATATTTTCTCGTAGAGGTTAAACATCAACGGATATAAAACCATTTAATAACATGTTAAAATACAATTTCGAGTAGAATGATGAGCGAAAACAGGTCCCCCAACATCAAATCGTTAGTGTGGATTTTGTTTACCATTAAATTGTATAGGAGATATTCCTTTAATTGGTCATGAAGCTAACACAAATAATGGTAGCAATACAATGTTAATGTTGAGAGTCATACATGAAGACATACTATGTGATCAATTTATTCTATACTATATTCCCAAAGTGATATATGCGACCTCAATCATACACCTGTAACATTGTACGATTCTTCTGATTTAGAATGACATGTAGTATCTAAAACAGAAAGACTATTTACCAATTGAAAGTGAACATTAATACGTAATATTTCATTGCATTTGCCCAGTGCATTTGACTACAATTGAAAAACGTTCCTGGAACACTCATCATTCAATCATAAATTAAAACAAAATATTCATGATAAGAGAGACAGTTGGAAAATCAGAACCCATTTCATTCTTATGTTACCTGGTTACCAACATATTAGCCATACAACAAGGTTGCACAATATAAATGTGAACGCTTTAAATTATTCTGGTTGAATTTGGCAAATGTAATATTTCAGTTCCATACTTGATACTTCCATACTCCATACATGATAATTATGACATAGGAAATTATAATGACACAAGTATATTACACAACAAAAGCTATGCGCCAATAACCATGATCTTACAATAGGCAGGTGGCTGGACGCCGGGCGAGTAGGCTGCGATGCTGTATCTTCGGGCAGCCGCGGATGAGATAGATAGCAGCTCTGCACCGCTCCCCTTCTGTATCATCAGTACGCTCCCGGATTCGCTTCCCGTAGCGTAAATGATTTCCTTAATAAAGAATTCATAAAACATGTACAATACAATTATTATATTTCCCCTTGTATGCTCAATATGGACACCAAACTTCTGATATAACAAGTCTTTCCCTACCAGAAAAAACACACATTCATGACATGATCACAGTGTTAACACACGGTGTACCACGGTATAACATAGGTATCATAGGGAGACTTACCCCAGATATCGTCAAGTCAAATAGCCCGTGGTCGTTCTGGCTCTCGTAGAGAATCCTGCGATTACCTCCATCGACATCGCTCATTTCGATCCGGTTGTTTGACGGATCCGCGTCGACCCAGTAGATTCTTTGCAGATGAAGAAAAACATGACACAATTGACATAATTGTTGTTTTAATTGAAATTTTAACGAAAACATAAGGCACAGGGTACAGAACGCGTTTAAAAGGCCACTGGAAAGTCTAAGTAAAATCATAATCCTGACTACGCAAATGATACTAATACATGCTTAATTGTCTGTCTGAGTCTACCGCTATTCCCGTTGGTCGGACAACCCCTGCTGACGCTGGTACATGCTTACTTGTCTGTCTGATAGTCTACCGCTATTCCCCTTGGTCGGACAACCCCTACTGACTCTGAGCATGCTTACTTGTCTGTCTGATAGTCTACCGCTATTCCCCTTGGTCGGACAACCCCTACTGACTCTGAGCATGCTTACTTGTCTGTCTGATAGTCTACCGCTATTCCCCTTGGTCGGACAACCCCTACTGACTCTGAGCATGCTTACTTGTCTGTCTGATAGTCTACCGCTACTCCCCCTGGTCGGACAACCCCTACTGACTCTGAGCATGCTTACTTGTCTGTCTGATAGTCTACCGCTACTCCCCATGATTGGACAACCCCTACTGACTCTGAGCATGCTTACTTGTCTGTCTGATAGTCTACCGCTACTCCCCATGGTTGGACAACCCCTACTGACTCTGAGCATGCTTACTTGTCTGTCTGATAGTCTACCGCTACTCCCCTTGGTTGGACAACCCCTACTGACTCTGAGCATGCTTACTTGTCTGTCTGATAGTCTACCGCTACTCCCCCTGGTCGGACAACCCCTACTGACTCTGATACATGCTTACTTGTCTGTCTGATAGTCTACCACTATTCCCTTTGGTCGGACAACCCCTGCTGACGCTGGTACATGCTTACTTGTCTGTCTGATAGTCTACCACTATTCCCTTTGGTCGGACAACCCCTGCTGACGCTGGTACATGCTTACTTGTCTGTCTGATAGTCTACCGCTATTCCCGTTGGTCGGACAACCCCTACTGACTCTGAGCATGCTTACTTGTCTGTCTGATAGTCTACCGCTACTCCCCCTGGTCGGACAACCCCTACTGACTCTGAGCATGCTTACTTGTCTGTCTGATAGTCTACCGCTATTCCCCCTGGTCGGACAACCCCTACTGACTCTGAGCATGCTTACTTGTCTGTCTGATAGTCTACCGCTATTCCCGTTGGTCGGACAACCCCTGCTGACGCTGGTACATGCTTACTTGTCTGTCTGATAGTCTACCGCTACTCCCCCTGGTCGGACAACCCCTACTGACGCTGAAACATGCTTACTTGTCTGTCTGATAGTCTACCGCTATTCCCCTTAGTCGGACAACCCCTGTTAAAGGGATCTAGTAACTTTGTTCACATGTGCAAAAAGTGATGAAGGGTTAATGCAATGTATATTGTTGTTATCTCATATGTCCACAGGGTATTGTGTGAAAATTTCAAGTCAAATGGACATTGCATGGCCAAGTAATGAGCGAAAATGCAAAGTGATATTCACTGACTCACTGCACTCACTTTGTACACGGTAAGAAAAACTCCGGGGGAGTTTTTCTTATCTGAATACTTCAATCGTACATATCTTTGTAACAAAAGGGAAATTTGAAAAACCGAAACCGGTCCCATGATTTTATTGTTAATACGAATACAACAAGGTATGATTGAACCGCTAGAATAAAAATTATTTTGAGGATTTGGACAATGTTACTAAGTCCCTTTAACGCTGGTTCATGTTTACTTGTCTGTCTGATAGTCTACCACTATTCCCTTTGGTCGGACAACCCCTGCTGACGCTGGTACATGCTTACTTGTCTGTCTGATAGTCTACCGCTATTCCCTTTGGTAGGACAACACCTTCTGACGCGATCGTCACCCTGTCGTCACCTGCCAGGTTGCTCCGCTCTACCTTGGGATGCGATCCAGAGTCGGTCCAGAACAGGAACCTGGGTAAAGTGGAAACAAGTTTAGTTATAACCTGTATATAGCGACCACTGAATGAAAACAGGAAAAGTCAAACCTTTGAATAGCGACCACCAAACGGTAAAGAAGAAAAGCGACCACTGACTGAAGACAGGGGGCTTCTATGGACAGCTTCGATAATACTGTTCCTGCAAAAATGTATATCATATAGTGATACCAAAAGGAAAAAGAATATTGGCCAATGCAGACAGGGGACCTCTATAGACAGGTTTCATGAAAGTACAGTCAAATCTGTGTATAGTGACCACCAAAAGGTAACAAGCACGTTGCCACTGTGGACAGGTGACCTTTAAATACAGGGTTCATAGCATTACACAGTCAAACATGCGTTGAGTGACCATCAAAGGTAAACAAGAAAAGTGGATAATGTATTGACAAGGTTACATTGTATTTCACTGCATTCTGCTGGTCACTGTAGGAAGCTTAGCACAGGTGGTCAATAAGACAGGATTTGGTGTATTTCATCATCAAAATACATGAATTAAAATCGGTTACATAACTATGTACGTGTTTCAACTGTCCTCATGATTACATGTGTATGTACCTACACTGAACACTCTTAACATTTAATAGTCACCAGTCACGCAAAACCAAATCATTTAATATCACAATGAGTCTATGTTCGTGTCATCGATTAGGACATTATAATTCAATGGCCAAACGTAGGAAAATGTATCCTCACTGAGAAAACAATTCGTCTGTGACTCTGTTATTTCATATCAGATACATAAACAGCTTTAGTGAGATTATGAAACAACGACCAATAATCCAACATACCCCCTAAGTGGATGGACTGCTATCCCCGTTGGTATGTCCAAGTCCTCGTCGATGACGGCAAAGTTTCGCGATCCGTTGGCATTGAGCACGAGTATCCAATCGTACGAGGCATCAGTGAAGTACACGTTACCCGTCAACCAGTCGACAGCTATACCGAGAACTAACGATGATGTCCCGCTGAACAAAGCACCAATGTCATTGATTGGTAGTGCACTTGTCAGATTGCCTAGACAAAATACAGTATGCTCATTATTAGTCAACTTAGCAGGTCGTTGTGAAAAAAATATTACAATTCACGGAGCAGGGGCAGAAATCTTGGTATCATGATGCAAAAGGCAGTTGACTGCGATCCCTAAAATTAAGGAGGATGTCCCGCCGAACAGAGGACCGATGTAATTTATTGGAATTTCACTTGTCAGATTGCCTAGAAAAATATTACTGTTATAAGTTAATCAGGTCTTAAAACGTTCCAGCTTACACAGGGGCTCGGTCACAGCAATATTGTTATCATAAATAGGCAACACGGCATTGCTCTGGTGACGTTGCATTGAAGGTTTGTCGTCACGTTATTGTTAGATAGCATGTTTAGGATTAGGACTGCAATTTGTGCTGTGTTAGCGGGTTAGTGGGTGGATTTGAAATCTGTTTTAGCCTATTGTCAATTCATCATAGAGCAAATGTCGCCAGAAGAAATGCCATGTTACCGTTGAAATAATCGGATTTTCCGCGAGTCGATCAAAAGATCTAGGGCTCATTTTCACATGACAGGGTGGAATCGATGAAATGGAAACCATTCTAGGAACTTTTCAGTGGGAGACACAAATAGGGGGCGCATATTCAAAGAAAGAACTGATATTTACACAACAAGCTGCTCAAAGTTATTCTGTCAACATTTTAGTTGCGTAAAAATAATGATATTGACCTTTCGTCGTTTTCTAGTCCCTTGTTCCAAACATCTGATGAGTCAACCATTTTAGGTAAGACCTGGGGGCACATTAAATTGTGATGGGACACGTGACTCCAGCCCCCCACCCCCCCCCCCCCCCACCCCCTGTAGCTACGCCCTACAAACCCTACCACTCTGGATTGCTACTCCCTGCACGATTGGGCTGCTGATTTGAACGATTTGAAGGCCAATACAAAAAAGGCCGGTCTTTAGACCTATGAGTAAATAAAGCCGCTCTCTAGACTATGAGTTTTAAAAGTAACCGCTCCATAGATCTATGGATTCGCGACGCCGTGTCCCTGCTTCAAAGACTCCCTTATACGGTCGCCCTCTAGCACCCCGGCCCCAACTCGAGCGCGGCCGCTTGCGCCTCCACATGTCTTTTCGGCATTTGATGCGGAAAGGAACTGGCTGAAGCTTGACGACTCCCTAACCCAATATATAGACCCGCGTTTTGAAAATGGTTTGGTCGCACCCCGCTCCTCAGATTCTCGTTTTGAAGTTTGCTGAGGCAAACTCCCGCTACAAAGGATTTTATTCTTGGCACAGAACATAACCTTTAACAAAAACTACCCAACCGAAATTGTATGTTTGTATTGCATTATTCGTTATATTGAAAGTATGCTGCTGCTTATATTATTATTTTTTATTTCTGGTCCCCCCTGTGTACTGACCCGTGACGATGGCCTTTAGATGACTGATGCTCCAGATGATCTTGTGCTGCCCATAGCTGACGTCAAGCGCAGTCCAGTTGCCAGACTGTGATGCCAGTAGGGCACCTCCAGGGATCGGTTGCTGCTGTAGGTGAGCCGTAAACAGTTCTAACATGTCATCCACCACGGTGTTGACGATCACCGGACCGGTACTGCGTGTCTCCGTCCAAATCACACGACGACCCAAAGCATCGACGTCGACTGTCGTGAATAAAAAAACACATGGTTGCAAAATGACTAGCTTAAAGGGACTTAGTAACATTGTTCAAATCCTCAAAATCCAATTTGAATTCTAGCGGTTCCTTCATACCTTGTCCATACTTTTTCCATTTCGTTCAAAAGATATTTACGATTGGAGTGTTCGGATATGAAATTATCTACGCGACCTTTTCAGCCGTGTACAAACTAATTGCAATGAGTAAGTGAATATCACTTTGTATTTTCGGTCACTCCTCGGCCAAATAACATCCAATCAAATTGAAAATGTGTGACACCAGTATACATTTTATTAACCGCGCATCCCTTTTTGCACTTGGCAACAAAGGTACTAGATTCCTTTAACAGGTAAACTTAAAAAACACGTTCTTGAAGTGATGTTATAACACAAAAGACCTCTACTTATATCAACATTGCTGTCCAAATAATTCGAGGACCTATTAATGATTAAGGCAGCATTGACTCTATTGCGATACAATTAAATGTGAACACATAATCACCAAATGTATTATTGCATTGAGTAAGTATTAATTTGTGTACACATACAAAATGCCAATTTTCAAGAGTATTCCTTTAAGATTAAATGTAATCATGCAAACTCACGTACTTGATTCATACGAAAGAACAAAGGCCTTGTCATTTGCTCGTCCCCCTTCTGACGTCACAAAGGATATCGTCAAGACGTTACCCGTGGAATCAACGGAGGGAGGCATTGTCCCATCACCATGGTTACAATACTCGCCGATGAGGGCAGTACCAACCGTCCCTCGTCCGTTGTAAATTCGAAGTGAATCAGTTCTACAATATGACCATACAAAATATTTATACATTAAAAGTATATATTGGATTCTATACATGACGTAGATCTATAACACGGGAACCGGGTGGGCTATGTACAATGTCTCGAAGGTTAAAGGGATAGTTGAGTAAGGAGAGTACAGTTTTAGTGAAACTGAATTTTAGTAACCAAAACCTGCATCATTACATTACAAACTAATAGTTATAACTAGAAAGGAACACAAAATTACAAATGACGTAGTAAAGATCATGTTATCATTCAAAAAGAGCCGTTAAAACGTAAGAGGGCGCTCTCTAAACACTCATCGGTTTCAACCATTTTGAATAAAATATTGTGCATGTGATGCTTTGTTGAAATAGTGATTAGATAGAGAAATAACCAACAACTATTTAAATACCTATTTTGTAACTTTTTGAAAAGAGGAAGCATTTTTTTGAATTTTTAACGGCTGGTTCAAAATTCTCTAATAAACCCGGGGCCCCGGGTTTATTACAAATTGTTATATTTATGGATATTTCAGCCGTTTCTGAACCGATTTTGATCAAACAAAGATGATTTTATTGTTTAAATATTATGCTCTTTCAAATTTTACACTCAGTTTTTCATTACCTCACAAACCAATTAAGTAGTCTAGCGCCCTCTCTACCAAAACTCAACTTTCCCTTTAATCATGATAATGATCGAAAAAAAGTACAAACGACTAAGTAAAAAGCCTGTTATTATTCAAAAGAGACGTTTAAACTGAAGAGGGCGGTCTCTAAATCCGCAACTTTCTGAACCATTTAAAACAATTTATTGAGTTATTGGGGGACCCCACAAAAATTGCAAATTGTTATATTTCTAGATATTTCATCCGTCTCTGAACTGAGTTTGATAAAAAAAAATTTAAAAAAGTTTATTATGTCATTACAATTGTATGCTCTTTAAAATTTGACACTCAGTTTTCATTCCCTTTCAAAAAAAATATGTTGTGCAGCGCCCTCCAAACCAAAACTCAACTATCCCTTTAACTTGAAGGTGTCTGCAAAAGGAGACAGTAGTTAAATGTCGACCCCAAGCATTCTGACGGCAATAAATGCACGGAAATATAATTATGTAATAATAATATTATATTGGTCATTATTCGTTCGCCTGAAGAAGAATCTGCCAGATTCGATAGCTCGCAGCTCCATTGATTTACATTTTACTACACTTGCCTTTATAGTGGACAAGCAGTTTTCAGCAGTTTTTTACATTTATTTAATAATAATAATACTACTAATAATAGACCAGCATTTATATAGAAATGATATTCCAAGGCGCATTATAATGTCCCGTATATTGTTACACTGGATGTTTACAGGCGCATCAACGGAATACATTCCTGTAAGTTGCCCATTTACAACACCTGGGTTGAGAGCAGCTCGTGTGGGTAATGTTTCTTGCTGAAGGACACGTATGCCGGTTGGGAATCGAACCCACGACGGAATCGAACCCCCTCGCATTGAATTCTAAGGCCCGAACTAATATACCACGACACTCCCACTGTGATTGATCATACAGTTTGTAATAGCAATGCCATATTATTACCTGCAATTCAGAACCTTGAACTCGATCCGGATATGGTACTCATCCCCGGTTAGTACTGTCCAGGTACATGAAGCCGATGGCGGATACGTGTTCGGATAGTTTGGAGACCGGATGACTCCGGATCCAGCATCGATGATTCCACCGCACGGCTGATCGGCGGAAGACAGTTTGCTATTCAACAAAACAAGAAACGGATGTATTTTAATTTTAATATTACTTGTTACAGTTTTAACAATTCATGTCCATCTACTTGTTCGCCTGCATATCACGTACATGCGTATTATGATAACAATATATTCAGACAGAAATTGCCTCAAATGGAATCCTGTCATTCTCAATCTGTTTGGTTCTTTTACTTTCTTACACACTTAAACTTTTTACTATTTTTCAGTTGTTTGCATGTACCATTTTCATGATGAATATACATTTCCTTCATGTTGTGCATATTTGTTTGTATTATATTTGTGCTCTCTTCTTTTTCTCAGTTTGGCTCACATTTTTCAAAATTTGAATACTTTTTCTTTCAAACTTACACCTATAGCAATTTCGATTATGTCCTCACTTGTAATACCATATATTTGTTATACACATTAATTAATTTCCTTTAACCCCAGATAAATTAACACCTACATTAAACGTTTGTGCATAATGATTTTTAAAATTGAGAAATATAGTGTGCTCATTGAATCATACTTTTGAAATTATTGCCCTCACCAAACTTGGATAAACAATTATTTGACGCCAACTACTACTTTTAATGATAATAAATATGTTGGTCGAGGCAGAAGTGAAAGCAAGGAGGTGGAAATGGACTAGGTATAAAATATGATATTGAATGTATAATAAGAGATGATTTGAAGATCCATTAACTTTATATTGTTCCCCAAAAGGTAATATTTGAGACTTCAATCATATACCAATATCATGGGGGAGGGGGGGAGTGGGGGGGGGGGGGGGGGGGGAGGGGGAGGGGGCATTATGGCCAGTGTTGTAGTCGAGTCACCATGGTCCGAGGCCGAGTCCGAGTCCGAGTCACCATGGTCGAGGCCGAGGACGAGTCCGAGTCACGGCATTACGAGGCCAAGGCCGAGGCCGAGGCCTGGCAAAGTCGGCCTCGAGGCCGGCCTCGAGACCTCCAAGACTGATTATGGCCACCTTAAGATCTCGGCCTTCAAACGCCCGACCTCCGCGAAAATGTGCACGCATGTCAAGTTAAGTGTATAGAATACTATGGCTATTATTTTTTTGTTTAACTACTTATTTGCATATTTATGGTAATTCATGCAAATAAGGTCCTAAAATTCACATTTATGCCCATAAATCATGTAATTCTGATAATTAAACATTGATTTTCAATACATATATGTTTTTCTTTGTTTTTTTTACTTGTATTTATTTATTATTTTATTGATTTTGTTGTTGTATTTGATTTCTTACTATAATTCAACTATTATGAACCATAAACATGCTAACACAAACACCTCAAATGAAAACAAGTCCAAATAACTAATTCTTTATATTTTTTTAGGAATAATTATATTTCCATATTTCCATACACAAATCACGAAAATTAGCAATTTCCGGGCTGACATGCAAAGACAAAACATCACGTGACTTCGTAACGGTAGGTCCGATAAATAAAAAAAAGGGTTAAAATGATACCTGTAAAGTGTCAGATATTGCACAAAATGACATTTGAGACTTCAATCCTATATCAATATCATTGTAAAATACAATTGAAAGATTTGTGAAAGTTTGAAAGAAAACGAACACTGTTTACCTAGTGAAAAAAACGAATATTGAGTTCATATTTTATCACCGAATACTGATGGTCTGCCATACATTTGTCGCCCGTGTATGTTTACACACGTAGTACAGAATTCATGGAATTTGCACTCGCTCGGCTAAAAGTTCAATCTCCGGAATGTTCCCACGCACGCTGCAATGCGGACGCATTTAGCTACAACAATTGTACTTTTTTTCAATTGCGTTGATTAACGATTTAGAAATAATGATTTTCAATGATAATTATCTTCATACTAAAGGGACATTTGAAAAAATCAAACCCTATTTTATTCTTCTCTTACCATAAGCTAAACAACACGGTAGAAGAGAAACGAGGAAGCTCCAAGTAATTTTCGTGGATTTGGACAATTTACAGGTATGACTTTAAGAGTTGCGCAAGACTAAAAAAAAAAAGAAGTCACAATTAAGCGGCGGAGCACCATCTTCACGCGTTTTCGAGCAATCGGAAAGAGGAGGGGTGGGGGGGGGGGGGGGCATAATGGCACCCCTGCCTTATTAGGGTTAAGTAATCGAAAGAAATGTGTGATGTTTAATTCAACCCAATCTCAATTTTAAAATGCAGGTTGTGGTCTCCCCCAAGGATTAATTTTAGGACCGATTTTATTTGTATCTGTTCTGATATATTACAATTTGTTCTTTCCTCTCACGATACACATATTTGTCTTAGTTATAAAGATTTTTATTATTATTATTTTTTTTAATTTTTTTTAATTTTTATTTATTTATTTCCACAAATGGGTGGGATGGCCCTTTCAGCAGAAACTGATTTTCAAAGGGGTCCCATACAATACATAAAAATACATAAATATTACAAGCATTAACATTTAAAGATATAAATAAGTTAAATATGAATTAAAAAAAACATAAATACATACACACAGATATTCAATATAGAGACAAAAAAAACACTAAAAACAGGATTTACAAATAGGTTTATTCAGATTAAAAAAAAAAAAAAAAATTAGATTATAAACTCATGCCTTAGTTTCAATGAGAATGTTTTAATGCTATCTAATTGCCTAATTTCTAATCGTAATGAATTAAAAGCCTTAGAACTTGAATAAATAAAACTCCGTTTAAGAAAATCAGTTTTTGGTTTTGGTAAAAATAATAGACATTGAGAATTACGTAAGCTATATGCATGATGCTTCATTTGAATCCAAGAGAATAAATATTGTGGTATATTTTGATTATGGATTATTCTAAACGTTAACGTTAAATTTGTTTTCTTCCATCTTAAATCTATTGAATCGACATTTGTTCTTTGAAACAAAATATTAGAACTTACAGTATAATCTACTAATTTAATATAATTCTAAGTGCTCTCTTTTGTAAAACTCGTAATTTATTCAAGGATATATCAAAGGTGTTATTCCAGACTGGCGAGCAATAATCTAAGTGAGATTGAATAATTGTATAATATAATGTTCTCGCAATATTTTCAGTAATGTACATTCTAGCTTTACGTAAAAGGAATAAATTTTTTACAAGTTTACGACACATATAATCAATATGTAACTTCCATGTAATATTTTTATCAATAATCACCCCCAAATATTTACACTGATTTACTTCATTAAGATTGCACCCGTTTAATTGTAAAATTATTCCAGTATCATAAAAAGTCCTAATTCTTTTCCGAGAACCAATTAATATATACTCTGTTTTTTAGCATTAATAATAAGTCGGTTAGCATTCAGCCACTGGGCAACCCCTTCTAAATCTTCATTTATAAATGTCTGCATTTGACGTGGATTATGAGATGAAAAGTACAAACAGGTGTCATCAGCGTAGAGGGACACTTTACAATGTTTAACGGCGTTTGAAATGTCATTTATATATAACAAAAACAAAGTTGGGCCCAAAATGGAGCCCTGTGGGACTCGTATTTTACATACGCGAGTGAAGAGAGGCTTCCATTTATCGATGTGCGTTGGGTTCTATCACTGAGGTAGTTTTTAAACCAACTTACACTTACATCATCAAAGCCGTACAACTTGAGCTTTTCAAGTAAAATACAATGGTCCACAGTGTCAAAAGCCCTTTTAAGATCAAGGGCCACAAAGCCAGTAACGGAGCCATTATCTATATTATGTGACAAATCTTCGATTACATTTAACAAGGCGGTTGTAGTTGAATGGCCATGTCTAAAGCCTGACTGATTTACGAACAAAATCGAGTTTTCAGAGAGATAGTCCGTCATTTGTTTGTGCACAACCTTTTCAATTATTTTTGACAACACGGGCAACACGAAAATCGGACGATAATTGGCTCTATCAGTTGCACTACCACTCTTAAAGATAGGGACAATCTTAGCAGACTTCCATTCTTGAGGTAAAACCCCACTGGACAATGACAAATTTATAATGTGTGTAAGAGATGATGCAATAATCGGGGCTGTCATTTTACATTATTTAGAAACGACTAATAATAGGGAATTAATTTAGGTGCATGAATGGTTCTCATTAAATACATTTACGTTGAAATTCAAATTAAACAAATAAGTTTTACATTTTTTAATGATTTTTGGCAATACGAATATTATTTAACAACCAATACAATTATATATTAATAACACTGAGCTACAAAGGGCTGAGACTGTACAATTATATATTAATAACACTGAGCTACAAAGGGCTGAGACTGTACAATTATATATTAATAACACTGAGCTACAAAGGGCTGAGACTGTACAATTATATATTAATAACACTGAGCTACAAAGGGCTAAGACTGTACAATTTCTTGGAATGTTTATAGAAGAAGTAAATGTGTACCACAAAATATGTTGTTGATATTATAGTACATTAGTATTATCTTATTTAAATTATGAAATAACAATTTGCGGATTTTCGAATGAACAGTAATTATATAAAATATTCGTGTTATAAAAAAGACTTATACGAATAATATCAAATTCTGGTTTCAGATTATCATTCTGCCCCACTTTTTCGAAAATGTAAAGTTTTACCAGTTTAATGAATAATTGTATAATCACAACTTTGGTATTTGTAAACCCCTCAAAAAAAGTTCGGAAACTCAAGTTTGATCGATCATATCTCTCATATTTTTTAATTAGCATATTCGAAATTGGTGTCACAATAAAGCCTCATTATATACCTTTGAAACGATGCATTATGTGTAGTGATTATGCAATTGGGGCGATTGCAGTAGCCCGGGGAAAAGGGTTTTTTTGATGAATGGAAAGGGTGGCAGTATTCAATAGAAAGTGAACTTTCAAAAAACTGGCCAGCACAGTCATGCACTCGTAAATTAAATGCATTGAGCCATTTTGCGACATTTCACTTCCTGCCTCCCCCTATTCTCTGGGCTACTGCAATCGCCCCAAATTCATACTCACTACACATAATGCACCGTTTGAAAGGTATGTAATGAGGCTTTATTGTGACACCAATTTCGAATATGCTAATTTTAAAATACGATCGATATGATCGATCAAACTTGAGTTTCCGAACTTTTTTTGAGGGGTTTATGTATTAGTGTTCTAAGAATTAATGAATTAATTTATGGCCAGTCATTCATCTCACGTACATTGATATCTTGTTATAAGACCCAACGTTTTCATAATTTACAAGTATTGTTATTTGTTTATATGTTCCTTTTCATCCTTTGTAAATAATATGTTGATGATGTGGAAAGAAGTTGAATTCATTTCAATGTAATTCAATCCAATATGGAGAAATCGCTTCAGGACGGTAAGAAGCGCGACGGGGAGTTCTGCCAACCGAGACCGTCCTATCGCTGTATGATATCCCAGACTGATGGTCGGAACTACCGAGACCGTCCTATCGCTGTATGATATCCCGGACTAATGGTCGACCTACCGAGACCGTCCTATCGCTGTATGATATCCCGGAGTGATGGTCGACCTACCGAGACCGTCCTATCGCTATATGATATCCCGGACTGATGGTCGGACCTACCGTACTGTTACCCGCCAGTTTAAAGGTTCTTAGACATAGACATCACTTTTAAAACAAAAAATGTAGCCTATCAAAGTATCAGGGATAATTTTTGGCGTGGATCCCGATTACGCAATCATTTTCTCAATGGAAAACTCATTTAAACAAGAAATCAGCTTGAAAATTCACATAGGAAACGCCCACTAAAAATGTCTCCAGAGTCAAATTCTGCCTGTGACCTCATCTGTCAATCACAGCTCAGTTAGTTAGAACAATGCGCCTTCATCCAAGCTGACCGGCTACTCACAATGGTATAACATGTTCTTATACACTACCAACTAACACACTTTCAATTTCAATAGCAGTTGCTAAGTCAGAAAAGCACAACCATCATTAAGACAATATATGCACTGAAAAGCTATTGTCTGGAAGCATGCATTTCACGCTGTCAATTATTATAGCTTATTAGCATTTTTCATGTCCTTATGATGATTAAAGTTTTCTGAAATAGCAACAGTTATTGAAATTGAAAGAGTGTGATGTGGTATATAGTGTATTCAAAGATGTGATAATATTGTGAGCAGCTGTGAGCAGTCGTTCATCCTGGGCGAAGGTGCACCATTGTTCATCTTATAGCTGAGTTGTGATTGACAGATGAAATCACGAGCAGAACTTCACTCTGGAGAGTTTTTGTTACCCTTTTTAAGCCTAGAGGTGGGGCTTAGCAAGATAAATAGAATAATGAATTAAATGTTTAAAAAATGTATGAAGCATATTCATGTCAAACAGTTAACACATATTTAATGTGTACACTACTACAGATATAAGCTGAAGACAACATGCATTTGCATGTAGGGAACCTTGAACGACGCATGAACGAACGTATGTCTACCATAACAGGATGGATGCGAGCCGTATGAAAGGACAGTTTTGGTTGAGAGAACTCTCTGTCGTCTTTGGCTCCCGTCCTGGTACGATAGTTCGCTAATAAATACATACCTCACGGAGAGGATGACAAACGCCAACAAAGCGGTACTTGTCCGCAACCTGCTACCACGTGTGTCCATCTCCGACAAATTGTGAGCCGTCCTGGCGAATTCAAACCGGTCTGGGTTGAGCCCAAGATATCCCGAACTTGGGCCTCTAAAAGAAACTATTGACGAGATGTGCAAAACTAGTTGACAGGTTGTCGAAAACTGTACTTAACTGAAGAGACTACCGGAGCGAATAAATCGTTACAACATTGTGTTTTGCTACAATAATCACATAATTGTTTAATTGAGAGAAGAATAGCTGTACTCCAAGCCAGACCTCCCTCTCGCTCTTTACCCAAGGAGGGACAGAATGAGACTAATAAAGGAAGCCATCGGTGTTTAACCTTATACCGAGGATTTGCTGCCTGCTGGGCTGTAAAAAAAAAAAGAAAAAGAAAAGTGGGAACAACATATATTATAGAGTACAAAGAGTTTCCTGTCATTCATGAGGAAAGACCGCGCCAATATAAATCAATCTGTCCCGGATTCTATTGTTCTTAGTAGTTTATTTTGTCATAGTATCTTCATCATGGCACCAATTCAACTCAAATTGGAAAAACAGGAAATCGGCCTTTTTATGTTAACGTCACATGTTGCGCTTTCTCCCAACGTTGATTTATTAATTGGTCTTCTAGATATCGAGGGAAAGGGCAATGCCGATAGCGGAGAGGTGTTGTGGGTTGGATTTGGGTCTTTCAATGCGAGGATTGCGGGTTAGTCAGTGAGGTTCAATGCCTTTAACAAGTTCCGTATGACAACTTTGGAAACAGGTCAGCGTGTGGCTAGTTCACAGAACGGAACCCGTTTCACATTGTCCCGAGCGTATACCATAATATAGGTTTTCCCGTCCAATTTCCCACATTACGCACCCAAATTCGTTTTATGTGCATTCAATTTCGTCAAATTGCCGTGGAGGAGTCGCTTTGGTCATTCAAATTCATATTCCAAACATGCATATTCGTATATGGGCACCCAAATTTCAAATCGCACACTTCAAATTCGCAAATGGGCATTCGATTTCATCATTGGGCGCTATTTTCAACAAATGGGCATTCAATTTAATACGGCAAGCTTGACAATCGCTCGTTTGTGCATTCAATTTCGTCAATGGGTGACCAATTTCCATACATGCTCATTCAATTTAAGTTACACAAAAAAACATCCATACGTATTCACAAATAAACATACTGTATATACATTTATTTATACAACCACATACATAGTTACGCACATAATATATAGGCGTACCTAGGGGGGAGGGTTGGGGGTTCAACCCTCCGGTCTCGACTGTCATTATCGCTGGTCTCGGGCCTCGAAAAGTGCGCATAGCACTGGTCTCGGCCTAAAAAAATGTCGAAAATTACCGGCCTCGGCTTTAAAATTTCCTATGACTACTCCCCCCCCCCCCCCCCCACACACACACATACACACACACACACACACAACCCCTCACAAATTTCTCAAGCACTGGGTCTTGGTCTCGACCTCGAAAATTGTGGACCGGACCTGGTCTCGGTCTTGAAAATGTCGTAAATTCGCGGTGTCGACTTCGGAAATATTTTACGACTACCACCACCCCCGCTGACAGAAAATTTTTCTGAAGAAATAACCCCCCCCCCCCCCCCCCCCACCCCCATTGAACAAATCCTGGGTTCGTTACTGGTTACGCTCACATAAACACACGCACACACATTCACCTTTTATCTTACATAGTCTCAACCATTATTTCATCAGGCTATATTTTTCATTTTTTAGATGTACTTTTCAACATTGAATCTTCACTTTTCGTTATTCCTCGGTCACATTTGTCTAGATCTGTTTGATGTTCAATTATGTAATCTGTATTTTCTTATTTTTACACATTCATTCGTTCATCATCTTGTCTTAACTTTATCATCATGCGAGTTCATAATGTAATTTCATCACATGATGTTATTTGTCATGTGATCGTTATTGTATCATACTTTTTGTTCACCATTTTGTATTTTTTTATTTCCGTCATGCTTTCTATATCATACATGTACCACGATGTTAAATAACATGCCACTGCATATTTTTAATTTGAATGCCAATGTAATGAACTTGTTTGCCTATGCGCGAATTCGAATGACCGAAATGACACCCGAGACTGCTAGAGATGAAATTGAATGCCCATTGACGAAAATCAGTGCCTATCTCTTACAATAGAATGGCGCAAGTGTGAAATTGGTCGCTCTGTTACTCAATATGAATGACCAAAAACGATTTTGAATGACGATATGTCGATCCAAGCGTGGATTAGACGAAATTGAATGCTGCTTAAATGAAATTGCATGAGAAAATAGCGAAATTGACCGGGACAACCTATATTATCATTCGATTATTTTCGGGCTTATTTCACTGCAAATTAATGACTTATACCGAATAACTAAATTCTTAACTACGCCCATCTGTATTATGTCCCATTACAATTATTTAAGGGGACCACCAGCCAAAGAGTAACACATACTTATATATTTTGGTACCGTTGTGTGATTTCAAATGGATGCCCAACATTTTGTAAAGGGTTTTGTAATTCATAAACAATGCAATGATTTACCACCACTTACCGAACCATAATGGCCCCATGTTTCTGTATGCGCCAAACGTCTGCGAGTGCGCCAATTCTGTTCACACAGATGTTTGGAGACAATAGAATCCGTGATCACGAACGATGCGTTCGTCCTAGAAAAAAGATAGTCTTCATGTGCAGACCCATGAATACATGTTGTAGTATGGTGATGCTTTTTTCTAATTAAATATTTTTCTGAACTTTTTGGTGGAATGGACTATTAAAAATGTTTTCATTTAGTCATGAGAATATTATTTTGGGGTGTTGGTACCCTTTAACTATAGGGTAGAATAGAATGACACGATCAGACAGATATCGATTGATTTGTTTTCTTTCTTTATGTTCGAGCTCGCAAGACTGGATTAAACCGGGTCATGATAGTGTTCCGTTGTTAACTTAATTGCATACTTAGCTGGTTAAGATTACAACACTTACAAAATATTAATTTTCGGGACCCTCCAAAGAGTGTAATGAAGATTGTTATTATCCGGTTTGATTTCCTTCCTTGTTCCGATGATTCGATTGGAACTTCAAGGGGAGATCCCGACAGGAGAAATAAATCAAGACTGCCAGGTTCGCAACTGATCAATAACCCATAAACTGCCAGGTTCGCAACTGATCAATGACCCATAAACTGCCAGGATCGCAACTGATCAATGACACATATACCAAGGCTGATCTCTCACATCATTTAGTAGTTGTCCAGTTGGGTGAGTAATATAACTTTCTCTCCCTTTTGGTGTCCCCCAACAACATTTGTACTGGCCCCAAAGTTGTATTTATTTTATAAACTGTCTACTTATGATAATCCATTCCAATTACCAATCAAAATTGCAGTTACGGATGAGGTTTGACACGGAAATACATTCTATAAAAAAACAAGTAACTTTTGTCATTGTCATTTTTGAAAATTAAATTTGACCGATTCGACTTATGTTGTTACTTGCAGTTTTTTACTTACCCTGGGCGATCAGGAGCCCTAACAAAACCGGGCTTTTTATGGTTCTACGTCACTGGGGTAGGACTGGGGCATATACATTTCAGTACATCTTTTTGTTTGGAAGACATGCACTAATACAACATGAAATGTTGCAAATTTTCTTTTGATTTGACATTTGACATTTCTATTAATGTATTTTTGTCGACAAATCATATGACATTTGCTATGATTTGTTTATCATGGAATGTGCATGACACTTGGGGCAAAGTCAAAAGTGAAATGTCACAAAATGCATTTATATGGTCAACAGTGTACCCTCCTTTTGTTGGGAGAATAAAGTGTTCTGAATGATGTTAAGAGGGTCATGCGTGAATGACAATGGTGTATTATAATTTTTTTTGGAAGGTGAAATGTGTCTTAATGATTTCGAGGGGTGCAATTACGTTTATCTATGTTGTTAGGAAGATGTTTTGTGTTTTATTGACTGATTGAGAAATTATCATTATGTTTGATTTGCAAAAAGATTGTTGCAAACATTTCCGCAATTTGAGTTTGAGCGTTCATATCTCTCCTATTACTTTATTTCGGTTCATAAATTTGGTATCATTGGAAAGCTTGTTTACACCCCTTTACATTGGTATGACATTGTTATGGATTTTGTATCATGGAATGTGCATTACATCCGAATATGGGGCAAAGTCATAAGTGACATGCTGCAAAATGCATTTATTTTGTCAATATGATTTATCATGTAATTGGAAGAATAAGTGATTTTTTTAATGATGTTGAGGCGATAATGCATGATGTCAATGGCGTATTATCATTTCCCCTGGAGGATATAATGATTTTAAGTGGTCATGAATACAACTATGATTTTTACTGTTGTTTGGACAACGCAAAAGTGACGTTTGTTCTGTAATTGTGGTGGACAACTGACAAACTTGCGGCAATAGTGTGTAAAAGTCCAACATAATGATAATTTCTCAATAAGTCAATAAAACACATTACATCTTCCTAACAACATACACAAACGTTATTGCACCACCTCAAATTCATGAAGACACATTTCATCCCCCAGAGAAAATTATCATTCGCCATTGACATTCACGCATGACCGATTTAACATCATTCAGAACACTTTATTCTCCTAACAAAAGGAGGGTACGCTGTTGACAATATCAATGCATTTTGTGACATTTCACTTTTGACTTTGCCCCATATTCGAGTGTCATGCACATTCCATGATAAAATATTCATAGCAAATGTCATATCAATGTAAAGGGGATAATACAAACACCATCGCTATTACCGTCAACACCATCATCAGTATCACATTCAACAACAAGACAATACCATCAACAACAAGACAATACCATCAACAACAAAGGCATGCAAATAAAGATGACTACGCGTAATGATTTTATTCTGAGTAATATGTCTTTATATAATTTGTCTACATCTGGAACATAGTGTATTTTGTCAGTTTTCTTTCTTTGCCAACAAATCATCCATATTGTTTGTTTTCTTAAATTATTATTTATGATAATTGATCCTAGTTACTTCACTGTTCTTGTTAACATTTGAGAGCGTCATTTCATAAATTGGTAGAAAACACGTCTATTTATCCTAATTCGTACACGTGCTTATATGAATATAAAATGTAAATGCTCCATATTTGGTTGTGAAATGCGTAAGTTGTCTTCAAACTTAGATTTTTAGCTAGCTACATAGCTTATTATTAAACTTACATCGATAACAATTGTAAAGGGACTTAGTCACTTAGAGTCCTTTGTAATTAATCCCTCCACAATTGACATGTGATACCTCTGCTAAACAAACTGAACAATAATCGATGCATTATATAACATTTGTAGATGGTGTATTCAAACGATTAAACATGTGTTATGTCTTAGTCTATGTCTATGTGTTAGTTTAATTATCTTAACATTTTAAAGGAAAAGTACAGTTTTGGTCAAACTGATTTTTTAGTATTTAAAACTTGCAAATTATTATTAAAAACTAACAGTTATAGTTCAATGATGCTTGAATGGTAGTAAAACATATACGTTGTTAAATTACATGGGTGTTCTCATTTTCTTTAAAGCAAGGGGCGCCTTCCAGACACCTCACATTTCAAAAAAAAAATTCAACTAATAAGTATGTAATGTTTTTAAAAATAATTAGTCAATAGAGAGATCATCAAAAACTATTTTATTAGATTTTGACAAATTTTGAGAAAATAAGCTGTTGGCCCACATTAATTCCAATCTGATATACTGATGGATATTTCAGCTGTTTCCGAACCAATTTTGATCAAACAAAGTTTATTCTGTCATTAAAATTGTTTCCTCATTCAACTTGTACACTTAGTTTTTAATTACCTTTTAACAAAATATTTATTGAAGCGCCCTTTATACCAAAAATCGACTATCCCTTTAAACAGATCCTAAAGCATGCAATTATACATCATGGACATAATTTCCTGCACATAATGAGTAAAATAATATTGTTCTTTATATCTTTTCAATAGAGCGATCATTTTGAAATACCTTGCGTTTAATCAGCAATATCAAAACGAATAATTCATGCTGTCATGATATTATTCATAATGTAACACTTTATAATTTCTGAAGATATGACATCCCTTACTTAATGGTGATGCATGGTATTCATATTGAATTCTTGGTTGTTTTGGTAAATACGATGTCTATACTAAATGGTCCATAATATGAGCCATGGTTGACCCATGATTATTAAATACACGATTTTCTATATTAAATGGTGTAAAATAGATTCACAATCAACGCTTGGCTATGTATTAAGATAGGTTGTAATGTACTAACATTTTAATGATGATGCTAAACTAGCAAGAACAAGCTTTATAATGATTATACAATAACATAATATATGTCACTTATGATTTCTTAGTACTGAAAGTTTCAAAAAAGGGAACCCAATTCATAGAAATAAGATTTTGTACTAAAAAAACTACTTTGCATAGCCCATGTAAATTCATAATCTTATATATTATGCCATTTATCATGTTTATGTATTGATACTGTCATCCAATAATGACTATGAGTGACTTTTCATGAGTAATATAAACAATACACATTTTACGCACAGGAGTGTAGTTATGTTTCAGTACAATCACGACAATGCAAAGAGTAAGATCAAAGCGTGTTTTCTTGATTCATAGTCTTCGAATGACCACTTACCTGTCTATACGCACATAATCATGCATATAATGATCGGGAAAATTATGTTGCTCGGTGGTCAGATGCCTGATCCGGTTCATTGTATTAATGGTTTTACAAAGAATAGGACAATGCTATCAAAAAGCAAAATAACAAAGAGCAGGTATCGTTGAATTCATTTGACTTATTTTTTCTAAATAGATCTATATATCGTGCAACAAAATAATTGACATTGCATATTTATCATGTTTGCAATTCGATGACCGCAGTCATTGACGTCATCTGTCTAGTCTGTTTCTTGTGGTTTCTGTTCGCTCGTCACAATCCCGGCTTTACGATGTGACTTCTGTATAGTAAAATGAGCGAATAACATAAAACAATCGTAAAGACGGTTAAGAAAGACATAAATGCATTCATGATGACTATATCAACATTATGTTGAAACATAAACATAACGGAACATTCTCTGGCACTTCTGGAACATTATCCCATCGCTACTCGATCCAAAGTTTATATATATCCAAATGTTATAATGTACATGTTAGACCAACCTTGATTTTATCTCGATGGATTTTCTTAATAGTAAAATCAGTAGTTATAACAAATGAAATGAACTATTACACAATAATTAACATCGTGCCCTCAGTAATTACTGACTAAATATTCTATAACAACGCTGACCTTGTACTCGCACATTTCTAAGTTAACAGGTACTCCAAATGAACTATCAATTAGAATTGTCCTGTTTCCTGGGAAACTATACTCACCGAGATAAAATTCCGCGCTCAGTGGTTCCCCAAAAGTGTCATCCGTGACGCTCACCTGGCAGCCATACCAGCCCGAGTAGGCGACTTCTACAGACCGGAAGTGAAGACGGAGACCGGTCGATGTTAGGCTTACTCCGTAATCCAGTTCAGCCTGTAAAGCTTTATTAAACCAATCAATAATTACATCATAAAGCTTTTGGAGAAGATACCAGGTACGTAGTTAAGCAACGTATTAAAAAAAAAAATGTTATCCTATGCATGATATCCCCATTTCATGCCCAGTGTCATCCATTACGCATACCTGGCAGCCGTCCCAGCCCGAGTAGGCGGCTCCTTAGAAACATACGTAAAGTGAAAACAGAGACCAGTCGATGTCAGACTAACCCCTTCAGACAGTTTATCCTGTAAAGCTGTAGTCAATAATTACATTGTACAAAGCCTTTCATTGCCTTTGGAGAAGATACAATGTTCGTAAGACATGTATTTGACAGACTGTCATGCCTGCATGCAGAACGAGATACAATCGATTGTAAGTTAAAAATAATTGTAAGTCAGATCATTTGTTCTAAATGCGAAATCGGATTGATTGAAACGCGCATATCAATCAATTGTAACGTACAATCGATTGTATCTCTTTCTGCCCTGGTGATATACAACATGTCCCAAAATTAATTAAAACGGGACTTTCTGCAACGATAACTTTAAAGATAGTAGATCAATCAGAATGATATTTCAGGGTATGAAACTATAACTTATTACCTACATCTTTCAGAAAACCCTATTCGATTCGCTTCAGTGGTCATGGAGAATGAGGATCTTTTGTCAATCATGTCAGATGACCCTTCCCTCCAGGTTTTGTAATGTAAGGAGACGTGTTGTCCATTGTGTTCACGCGTTATGAACGAAAATGGACACATGACATGATTGACAAAAGATCCTCATTCTCAATGACCACTGAAGCAAATCGAATAGGGTTTTCTGCAAGATCTAGGTAATAAGTTAAAGTTTCATACCCTGAAATATCATTCTGATTGATCTACTATTTTAAAGTTATCGTTGCAGAAAGTCCCGTTGTAATTAATTTTGGGACATGTTGTAGAGGGCATACCGCCACTGCTTGTAACAACTGGCTAGTTTGTGCTCACTGCACATCACCTAGCCTTTCAGGATCAGTTCTCAACAGATTCCGGAAAGCTTTTCATTCACTCATGAATATCTCTACATTTCTATCACCATATAAGCCAAACAACAAGGTAAAGGAGAATTTAGAAAACTAAGTTATTTTGGTTGAATTTGAAAGTTACATGAACACAAAATGCTTATAGTCTATATTTGTTTCAAGTTTGACCTCTTTAAATGCAAAAATAGTACAGTCGAACCTGCCATAGCGACCACCTGCCCATAACACCGCTTTCTGGTTCCCCTTGAAAGATCATGTGTTAAGCGACTTGCCTAACGCAACCAGCAACCACCCTTTTGTTTCCCAACGCACATATAAATCCGTGTATATATTAGCGACCGCAAAATTAGCACTTGAGCGACCAAGGCATCCACTCGGTCGCCTCTGGTCGCGCAAGGCTCCGATTCAGAGCACTTCAATGCAAGCAACATGCTTGAAAATGACAATGAACTTCCGAGACAGAAGCCTTATTACGGACACCGAGTGCTTCGGACTCACAAATGAAGAGTAATCGTGCCCTTCTGTACCGGAGGCACTTATTTGTTAGATGTTAAATTTGTTTTGTGATGCTGAGTTAAGTACTCAGCATCACAAAACAAATTTAACATCTAACAAATATTTTAATTGCCGAGGCGGAGTGTTTCTTCCTCGTTTCAATTGATAATCCGTGCGCTTAGAAGTATGTTCACAGCTAGTTTGATCTGTAGACAATTGTAGTAAACCATTATACCTAGCCTCCTCAACATACATTAATTGCACATGTACATATTATAAGCGTAGTATATGCGACCAGACAATCAAAATGTCCGCCCACCTGTCTATAACGACCGCTTTTCGCCGGTCCCTTGAGCAGTCGCTATATACAGGTTCACTGTATATATCTTTGTTAAATTCAATTTCACCACCCTTCGTTTTTATTATCAAATGAGGTTCCTAACCATTGTCTCAAAAAGAATGGAACAGTTTGACAATTTTTTTTTAAGGTATGAAGGTAATTTGAAGAAAAAAAGTGTCATACAAGGAGCATCTAAAAACACAACCTTTCCCCTTTAATATGGTACCAAATAACCTAAACAATTATCATATATTAATATTTTTTCCTGACAGTACCATTCTTTTTTAGAAATACTGTAATATGTAAACATATTGCAGCACAGGCATACATTCGACACATGTAATAACTAAAACGGGTTATAAAGGGAAAGTTTACACAAGCATCAAATCGGATTGATTTGTATTTATGCGTACAATTCTATTATAGTTGTTCTGTTATACCATCACATGTTATGAAGTTGAAAATTGAATCTAAGCAACTGGACTTACTATTTGTGGAGTAGAACAGTCTCGCAACCTATCTAGGTTATACTGTTCTACTCCACAAATAGTAAGTCCAGTTGCTTAGATTCAATTTTCAACTTCATGAACATTTTCCTGGATGAATCAAAATTTTCACTATCGTATCACATGTTATGTTGAAAGCCACCTGAGAGGGCAGCAAACAAGATGTTAATTAAAGGGGAAGGAACTCCTAGCCTTTTGACTTACTGGATGTGATGAGAGCATAACTCTTGTCATTTCTAGTCACTTATTTCCTCATGAATATTCCCAATAATGAAAATAATCAATAGTTTATGCCCCACCGTCGTCTGCTTTCAATGCCAACAGGAGGCGGCCATTTCTTCAACTTCTCTCGGTGAAATGACGTGTCAGGCGGAGAACACAATAGCGGGTTACGTTAATGCTATTGTGTTCTCCGCCTGCCACGTCATTTCACCGCGAGTAGTTGAAGAAATGGCCGCCTCCTATGGGCATTGAAAGCAGACGACAGTGGTCCATAAAATATTGATTATTTTTGTAATCGGGAATATTCATGAGGAAATAAGTGACTAGCAATGATAGTAGTTATGCTCTCATCACATCCAGTAAGTCAAAATGATAAGGGTTAATTCCCCTTTAAACCTTTGACAAATCATTACTCTTGATTGGAAATCCAAAATCTGCTCAACTTTCGCTGTGTGGTTTATTATTTTGTTTTCCCTTCACCATATCGGCTTTAATGGTTCTATAAAACTTCTCCTTTATATAACAAGCTTACCAGAGGTGAGTTCCTTGCGATGGATCAACCACGTGACCTGAGCATCTCCCCTGTTTGGAAAGCACTCCAGGTAGACCTGAGAGCCCACAGCGACCGTCATGTTGCTGGACTTCCGGGTAAAAGCTAGCTGCGTGGGAAGGCTGTCTGGCCGGAAAGGAAACCACTCTTCCACTTCAGGAGAAGACGCAAAGTTGACGTTATTGGCACGTAACCAAGGAATGTAGCGCGCGAGGTCGGTGTAATAGCCATACTTCCCTTGCGTCGCGCAACCCTCGCCTGAGCTGACAATCCCTAGCTGGTACCAACGACCGTCCTCATACTGCATGGCGTACGGACCACCGCTATCGCCTTTGCACGCGTCTTCCTGCCTCATGAGGTACCCAGCACAAAAGAGATTTATTGGGATAGGAAAATCCGTCGTGGGCAAGCAGTGATCGCGAGGGATGAACGGCAGTAGCACATCCTTCGGAAACCTTGCTGCTTGTCCCTCCAGTTTCGTTCGGCCCCAGCCCGTGACGCGACCCTCATTTTCCGGGCGAAGAAGACGTGTAGACAGGGATTGAGGGGCAAGGCATATCGGTCTTACGTAGTTTGTAAACTTACGCAGAGGGCGTGACATTCGTATCAGAGCAATATCATTCGAGAAATAGGTGTTGTTGAAATCCTCGTGTATGCGAATCTCGGTTGCCTCTCGGACATCTTCAGAGTCGTCCGCTCTCTCTGAGTCGAAGTCTCCGAGGTAGAGCTTGATTTCATCGAGCCGTGCGCGTCCATAATCCCGGTTGCGAAGGCAATGCGCGGCCGTCAGTACCCATTCTTGATCGAGCAGAGTCCCACCGCACTCGAACTTCCGTCTCCGAACCGACCATATCCGAACCATGTACGGTGCTGAACCTCGCAGGACATCTTTACCGCCGATACTTCTCCCAATGTTTTCGTCCTCATCTACGCCATGGATCATAGCGTCACTAGACGATACCGATGCTGATGACCAATCAAGTGCTCCAATGGGTGTGGTCGGTGTGGTGGTCGCGCCACTACCCTGGTCAACAACCGTCTTACCACAAACTGTGGGGAAATTAAAAGAAACAACTCGTAATAAGCACATGGGAATTACCTGATAAGCATATACATTATTTTAGTATCGGTTCAAACAGTATTACGGGGGCAACGCGTTTAACTTCAAGGGGCCACATACAAACTATCCGCTAAAATGTAAAATTAGTTTCCTAGAATATGCTTTTAACAGCCGTCCCGAACTGGACCCTACATGCCCTCTTATTATAGGCTTTTATGTTATTGCAAAAACACGCGATTCCATTGACAAAGAACTCTTCTTGAAAGTATCATTTTTAAGTTAAGATTGAAACATTAATATAAACGATAAGCACGTGGTATGTTATGACATAAGTGAGTAGTGGCGTTACTCGACACTCTCTAACAACAAGTTAATAAAAGACCGCCATAATGCATGCTGTATGGCCGTATTCGGGGTCAAGTCACTCCTTACGGACATGGTTAAACAGATTGCGGCCGTCGTTTGCGTACTCACGTAAACATGATTACCTTCTCTTTTCCATACTATCTATATTACCAGAATCTCGTCTGCTATCAAACATTGTCAAATGGTTGATTCCATTTCATAACCTTTATGTTAATTTTATTGAGCCTCCATAACTGTAGCCTTTTAATTTATCATGAAGTTCGATCGTCTTCTTTCCGAATGACACCCACATCGTTATTAATGAAATGCATAAACAGAAGAAAATAAATACAAACCTTGGGATATGTCTATCTGCGATGGCTCCGAAAGATACAACCACGCATGCGCGTGACCTTTGACCTGGCCGCGTTGACTTGCCCGTAAAACACACGTGTACTTCCCCTCATCTTCCTCTGTAAGGTACCGCAGAACCAAGTTATTTCCTAGAATCTTTTTTAACAAAACAAAAAACAGGAAAATTATTATCTCAGTTATTCACGAGGAATATTACATAATTATGGTCTATAGATACGTACAATTGAAAATGCCAAACACCCTGTTCAAACTGACAAGACCAGTAGCGTAAGCAAACAAATTGTTTGGGGGCTAAACAAATCCCTCCCACGGTAGGGAGCTTTTGCATGTTTAGATTTGAAACTGTACAATCTGGTGCAAACCTAGGAAGGAAATTCGGACTTGACGCCATTTACTATAATTATGTGGGTAAGTGCGTCATGATTCTACCGGCTGGAAAACAAAAAAATATATTATTTTGTATTATGAAGAAAACATTATTATAAAATATGCACCAGTGAAAAAAAATCACAGTTCAAACATTGCACCAAACGCCACAATATGTATTACAACAACATGAACAAGGTATACAACACGTAAACGAGACCGATCCCCCGAGGGAGTGAAGCGACCAAAAGGGCATAGATAGGGGAGCGTTTGATGGTGCTTTTGCAATCTGGTGCATACCTAGGAAGGAAATTTGACTTGACATGAAGTATAATCTGAGTTTTCATGTTTCAAGAAACACTCTTTTTTAAATCACTGGTATTGTATTAGAAATGAGACATGATTTATTTATTTAATTTTTTAATTTTATTTTTATTATTATTATTATTATTATTACTATTTATTATTATTTATTTATTTTTTTATTTTATTTATTTTTTTTTGGGGGGGGGGGGGCAAGAGCCCCCCCCCCCCCCCCCAAAGCCCCCTACCAGTATAGTACGCCAGTGGACAAGACTGAACTAAAACCGACACCAAACCGACAACTTCGGGTCGTTAACGGTTATGTCGAATGAATGTAAGTTTTAAGGGTACCGAGCTCAAACCGACAGCAAAATGAACCCAAATCGACACCAAACCGATCCCAAGATACGGTTTCAGGAAGGTGATCATTTACTGTCAGTTTCAGATCAGTCTGTTATCGGGGTGATGTCGGGTCTGATGCTGTTTGGGATCGGAATTGCAATTCGTCGAAGTGATTATTTCGTTCATGTTTTAAAAATTCCACTCGAGTCCAGTTCCGTAATGAGCAAACAATTTGTTTGCTAACCCTAACCCTAACCCTTATATTACCGGTGTTGAAATTTTGCAAATTTGTACTTTAAATTATGCGAGCTGGTGCATACCTAGGAAGGAAATTTGACTTATTTATCATGTCTCAAGTATCGAATTGTAAATAAGCCATGATTTAATTTTATTTGGGGGGGGGGGGGGGGGCGGGGGGCTTGTGTGGGTATCGACAATATTTGTATTAAAGCATATTACGACAAGTTTCGGTTTTTCGAATTTCCCTTTCGTATGTTCACGTTTAAAGTGTTCGGATTGTTAACTATTCAGTCATAACTGTGTACAAGGTCAGTGCTATGAGTTAACAATCACTTTGCATTTTTGCTCATTGCTCGGCATGCATTAGAACATCCATTTAACGTGGAATGTTCACAAATTACTCAGTGGACAAATCAGATCACAGAAATGTGCATTGTCGCAACCATTCACCAGTTTTGCATATATGTCAACGAAGTTACTAGTTCCCTTACAATTTATTTGCGGAAAATATAACTTACTGTATACTTGCCCTGCGATGCGGTACCGGTATTTATAGGTATGTCGCTCTTCAACCACGTGACCGTATCAGTTTCCAATTTCGGACTGCAGTGAAACACGTGACTTCTCGCACTAATCACTACGTCACGTGGTGTTGTCCTGAAGGTAAGCAGTGGATTGTAACCTGTAAATCATCAATAAGAATATCATTATATTAAAACTTGCATATTCTCTTTTCACCCAAACCATCCATTTTTTTTCTTGTCGGACGCTCTACACCAATTAAAATCGTGAAACTAATAATGAATTTGTTATTTTTCGGAACACTTCAGGATTATTTGACACAATGGTATCCCAGTCTGTTACTCAGTAAGTGTGAAATCATATCACTTGCATTATTAGTCTTTTTATTCGAATAATTCTTACAACATGTCATGCGTGTTGTGCGATGAAATTTGACTGCCTGTTGAATCTCGACAGCTGCTGCATGCATGCTTAGCGCGCGTAGGTGTTTAGCGGTCTTCGATCTTAGGCCAGAAGTCACGGCGCGGGTGCTTGGTGCTACCAGCTGACACTCATTCCTCCATACAGGATCCTATGCGCGCACGTACGGCGTCGCACTTGGCCACTAGTTACCTATACGTTTTAACCCCCCGAGTGTCGCGGTCAATTCTATTGATTATAATGTATTGTTGTTAAATGCTCACGATAGGCCCGTGTGAAATGAACTGTATGTACACCTTATACAGTACCTCTCACCAAGTTGAACGACGTCATATACCTAGATGAATGGGGGTTCGGACTAGTCTATTCAGCTACTCTTGTCTTAGAAAGACCTTGGCAAATCTGATTTTCGATTTGGCACTAAGACGTTGACATCACTAATGAAGCATTCAGATTTTGCCTTCGAGATGGCATAATTTTCACAATTGGGCTCTGTATAAGTATTTTCCTCAAAAAAAGGAATTTGGCAGTCATTTCCCATTAAATCAATCAAGTTTTGGGTAATTAGTAAATATTTAATTGTCCTGGGAACGCCTCTTTTAAATCGCCAAAATGTGACGTCATCTAAAGAACTTCGCTCCGTACACGACGCCTATCTAAATTATGTAGATGACCTAAGCCGATGAATTGTCAATCACATGTCAATCACGCTGCTGATTTTGGACCCCAAATGTGGGCGGGGCGTAAACTGGCTGCTAAGTGAGATTTGGCATCAGAAAATTAGCCTAAAATCACTACTGTGTTTATTTTCATGGAATTGTTTCGGCAGACCTAGTTTACAAGTCATCAACTATGGAATAAGTGCCAAAGTACATTGTATTCTTTGGTTCCTTTAATCTGTTCAGATATGATACACGTCCGGCAATTAGTAGGCAATGGAGGTCTTAAACATCATCAAACATGGGGATGCTTCACTGCTGGTCTCCATTTTGAATTAGGCTAGCTTGCGCGCTCTGCCAATATGTATTACGCACCGTGCGCAAGGAGTTCGTAAGATGGCACCCCGCATCTGATTTACGAATCAGAACTTCCTTTGATACTTACTAAAATTGGCCTCGGCTCTCAGACACTCCTGGTTACCAGACGAGACTACGCATGCGTAGATCCCCTCGTGACTACGCTGGTAGAGTGGGATCGTCAGGCTCCTGGGTCCAACAGAGATGTCATCCCCTTGAAAAGAAAATAATGATGAATGGATTTAAAAAAAAATTTCTAACGATGTTAGATTCCACACTCATTATTTTGAATAGTTAATTAGCATAATTATAACAATTTAAATTTCGAACGTTTACTTATTAAACACGTGATATGGCGCAGGATTTGTACAGCGCATGCCTTCAAATGGTGAGGTCCTGATTTCGAATACATACTATGCCAATTTCGTTTTACCTTCAGCAAGACACGACTAAATTCTTAGGTATAACTTTGGATTCAAAGCTTACTTGGAATGATCATGTAAATATTATTACAACGTCAATTTCAAGGGCAGTTGGTGTTATTGGTAAAATTAGGGACCTTGTACCCGAGAAAACACTTTTTACATTATATAATGCATTAGTGTTGCCTTATCTTACATACTGCAATGTTGATTGGGGGAATTGTAGTATAACCAAGATTAATATGATTTTTAATGACCTCTATATATGTGTCGAAATGGCCCCTCTGTAGGAATGGAATGTGTTTGTAAAACATTTAAGTGTACATCTTTAACATGTAGCCTGGCTAGAGAGCTCCTCCAGGCGTTAATAATCTGCACCCAGAGTGTGTGTATCCCATGACAGAGTTAACAATAAATGATTATGTCAAGCGGATCAATCACATTTGGTGGTATTATTTCACCCGAAATGACATAATAATCGACGTGAAAAATTATGATTGCGAGACCACTGTTTCTGAGGAACGTTATTTGAAGTACTCATAATTATCTTCTACATTGTATAGTGATCAGACACGGAACTTGTTTTGATTATTTCAACCTGATCCATTAACTTTATAGCATTTTCCTATAACTGATATTTGAGACTCCAATAATATACCAATCGTATTGTAAGATTATTCTGATTTTTGTTATTTTTCTTACGAAAGGTAGAATGTTTACCTGAACATGCATGTAGATTTTATCCCGGATCATTCGCGTGATATCCGATTGTGATACAATGGACGAGGCTCTTGAATACAATCGAACATTGTTCTAAAACACTTTTCAATGTAATCGTAACAATATCCGTAAAACAAGTTAGGGAGATATTTGACAATTCAAAAACCACTTTATTCTTCTGTTACCATGATAGCCAAACATCAAGGTACAAGAGAAGTGTTAAAGCTCCAGGTGATGTTGGTTAATTCGACAAAGTTAATGAATCGCTTTCACCGACATGCAACAGGTTAACGCAACAATCATAGGCCTATAGTTACCACTTGTAAGTGCACGTCCATTCTTATACCACAGAAGCTTGGCCGTGGCATCCAGTCTGTTCACTTCACAATTCACACTGACGAGCTGATCAAGACCTGCCTCGACATCGATCGGACGTTCGATGAAGCCGAGCGTTGGGTCGCACTCAGATGGTACTGACCCTCCTCGTTCTGGGAATATGACAGGTTTGAATGCATATTACTGTTACAAAATAGGCAAGGTTTTTAATAACGACTGCGTCGGTGTATTTGTGTTTAGGAGATACGACCAGTTCAATAAGACACTTTTTTTGGAAGAAAAACATTTGTTTCTGTCCAAGTCTTCGCCCATATAAAACTTCAACTTCTGCGATGTCACATACCAGTAACCATTAATACAAACTTACTATGGCCTACATTATTGTTGAAAAGCCAATTTAGACTCGTTTACCATGCGATTTCATAGTAAACGTCGGCAAAAAACAACGAAACCCAGCTGTAACAATTGTGGGCTTGCCCGGGAAAATGTCAAACTTTAACTTTAGGATTAGGGATGAAATTTATGGATAATTTGATTATACGAGTAAAGGTTCGGTGTTATGCATTTACATTTCTAATGAGATATCATAATTTCTCACCTCAGCTACTTTAGTTAGTGATAGTTAACTCTAGATACTTATTGATAATGTATTTTCAAATGAAACCAGGCATGCAAACTCGGAAAGCTGCGTTGGACCATTGCTTACATCTAGTAAACAACAAACACATGCAAAATATGTTTAAGTTTTATTGAGACGTACCAAAAGGCTCAAATAACTCAAAGACAAATAGATAAATACACAAAGATATTTAAAGATAGCAAGGAGGATTGGTAGGACGCAAATAAACAAATATTGGTATTTGTGAATTCAAGAGTAGTTGGATTGTACCTTGACATACAATGGGCGTTCCGAGCCATTCTCCGCTAGGACTGCACGTTCGTCTCTTATTCCCGCCAGTCTGTGCGTAGCCCTGTTCACACTCGTGGGTGCACTGCGTGCCCGCTAGATACGGGGAGGAGCAGGGGCCAGGGTCGACGTGAGGGGGCGCTTCCAACGGAGGGCACCTCGCACCTGCATTAAAAACAAATAGGGGACGTTGTAGCTGTTTTCATCTTTTTCATTGTATATGAAATATCATTAATATAGATAGATATATAGTATGCCCTTGATTATTTGAAATGATATATTCCTTATGTATGAAGCTGATTTCCAACATGTATAATGTCGGGTGATTGACAAATAGAGTTCCGCATACCATCATCTTAGGTCGGAACCTTTTCCAAGAAGTGCTTATCTTCAGATGATAATTATATCTAGTTTGGGGAATTTATTAAAATGAAAGAGATCCAAATTACATGATGGCTCCTCATTTTAAACACGAATATATCCGAAGTAAAAAAATGACTTAGCAGCCTTCTCCTTCTCAACCGACGACCTGTTCCATACCTAGGCAGAGGTCCAGTTCATTGAGGTCCCATCTGCCTCCAGGAAGACATACTATCTCGTCCACAGCAGGGATGAGTCCATCCTGGCATTGAACTGAGCACCTTCTGCCGGGCCTAGGCACACATCCCGCACGGACAGAACCAGAGGTGAAGATCAGCGGACACACCATACTTTCGTCTGGATTGCAAAGAAGGAAGGAAGGAAGGAAGGCAATTATTTTCATGTACATCACACGTTCATCTAAACCTCAAGGAAGGAAATCAATGAAGAGGTTGATGGGCATTATTTTAAATAGTTTTAATTAGACTAAGAAATAATCAGTGGTAGCCTATGATTATCTGTGTTAATATACATCACACTAATGATCTAAACTTCAAGGAAATAAGGGACGGGTATTATTAGAAACAGTGCTTATTTGTACCACTAACGTGATTGTGTCTTACTATTTCTTAACCCAGTAAAATAAACATGTACGATTTATTCACAATTGTTTGACCATACAATTAATTAATTGCGATATTTATTGTAAAATGAAAATTGTATTAGTCGTGCGATTTATGGTGAATATGTATGTTGCATGGCCCTTTTCCTATTGACGATTCCTGAATGGTAGAACAATAGAGGAGCTCTTTGACTTAGTATTCAAAAGAGCGCAGAGAAAGACCTTCTATTGAACACGTACAAAAATACAAAAATAATGGTTGTCGATAAAGACAGCAACAAAAATTGCAGTGGTCATATCAGATTGAATAGTTAGGTTCCATAATTAACAACAAAGGAGAGAGCACTACATATATAAGAAGAAGACTGTCAATAGCAAAAACAGTGCAGAGCATGTTTTATATCTGGAAGAACCGAGGCCTGTCGTGCAACTGCATTTGAGTCTTGGGCCATGACAAAAAAATGCAGAAAAAATAGTCTATGCTTTTGAAATGTTGTGCTTCGGAAGGCTTTTACAGATGTCTTGGTAAGATAGGAAGACAAATGTGTGGATTCTGAACAAGATTGGTACAGACTCAACTATCAGAAGGGAATTTTTGGAACGAAAACTAAATTGATTTGGGCAAATCGTTAGGAGGGTTGCATTGCGTGCTCTCGTGAATACCACATCAGCCCTTTACAGCGCCAGCTGCGTTTCGATGATGTTGATTATAGGCTACACATATCATGACTCTTTGAATAATAGCACCGCCAGCCAAGCTGCGGTACACAGTCCGCGTGGACAGAGCCTGAAGATTTCTCGGTCACAGGAAGACAAGATTGGAATTACGATTTAAGAATAATATTTCATCTGATCTTCCCATGGAAATGCTTATGCATTATGCATTATAATGAGCAACTTTTAATATTCTCTTCACAATCGCCTACACAATTCGTTTGTTGATGATTTATTGAAGATACTGTTTATATCTACAGGAAATTTAACTAACTCAATTAAAATTGTATATTATATTTGTAAGCAGTTTCAAATATTTGTTTCCTTACTGCTTTCTGTACATTGTTATATACATGTACATGAAGTATTTCATATTTCTAGATATGTGTCTATACTAGACCTTGAACATGTCAAACGATCTTGAAGAACTGTACCTAGAATGCATGACCCGTCTCCTTCCAACAGATAGCCATCTGCGCATGCGCACGTCCTGCTTCTGCCTCTGGGAAGACAGAGTCCGGAGCACTCGCCCCGTATCCCGTCAACCTTCGCTGAACATCGAGTGGTTCCTGACGAAAAACAAGGATAAAGCATAAACTTATATGCGTGTAATACTTTAATGATACTATATAGACCGAATTTCCGTGCCGCAAAGTTGGTATTGATACAAAGTTTGAAATATGTTTAATCTATGTATCAATTCGTCCATTAGTTCGTTCGTTTGTTTGTTCATTCATACATTAATTGGTTCATTCATTACTTTATTTCTTCTTTCTCTTATCGATTGTATGGTGGATTTATTGATTGATTGAATGATCGACTGCTTGGTGCACCAATTCTTCCAATCAATCAATCAATCAATCAATCAATCAATCAATCAATTAATCAATCAATCAATCAATCAATCAATCAATCAATCAATCAATCAATCAATCATCCATTCATTTAATAAATCAATCAATCGATCCATCATTGATAATTTCATGAACTCAGCCATTCATTCATTAATTCAATCTTTTCTCATTTGTTCATTCGTTCGTACAATAATTGAGGAAGCTAAATACGAAAATATGTACCAACCTGAAGGCATAGCTGATCTCGTTACTGCGAACACAGAGTTTGGTCTGGCGTAGTCCTGTGGGCCTATAGTTGCATTTCCCCTCCCAGTCAGCTTATCGGCCCTCAAGAGACTATGCAGGTTCCAATCGGCCCAATATATAAAGTTCCCCACAACGGCGATGTCGTATGGGTGAGCATCGTAACCGAAATCGATGATGACGCGGCGATTTCGACCGCGGAAATCGATTGACTCAATCTTATCCACCCCCGCGTCGCACCAGTATAGACGGCCGCCTGTTGAGAGGTGAACAAGCCCAATCATGAATGCAATACAAAGGAAAGAATAACTGTGGCAGCTTGTATTCCTATTATACATTAGTTTCCATCAATTTTGGAATGATTTGAGATCCATAAGTTTCAGAAATTGTTTCATATTATTACAGCTAGCAGTCCATGTATAGTCCGCAGCTTTGGTACGCATATCACATGTAAAACATAGTTTGAGACAAAAACAGGTCAGTGGCCTAATTAAACTGGTCACAGTGGACCAGGGCCAATGTATTCAGAGCATACCCGCATTGATACTGTTATCCAAAGCGAGGCAATTCGACAACTTGGTGGCAGAAGACATAATAACTGTTCGGAATACTCATTGCGGACTGTTGCCGTACCGCTAGGGGATTAGTGCCATACGGCTACGTTTAACTTATTCAGTTGGAACGATAATATCAGGGTCAATCTATCAGTTTATAACCGACATTGATAGTCGAAAGAGAGACAATACGACCATCTGAGCCCAGTCCAGATAATATCTCATCGAGATGATCTAGTAACGTGCGGATTGTATGCCTCACCAGTCGGTGTCGGGCCTTAAGACCGATAATTATATATGTATGACTGTTCAGTTAGGACAATGATATAAGGCTTAATATACCCACCTTGGTAGTCGAGAGCGAGACCATTCGGCCACCTGAGGCCAGAAGACACGATCACGGATCGGGAGGAGCCATCCATGTTGGATCGCTCGATGGAAGGGTTTTCTCCCCAGTCTGTCCAGAACATCACCCTGACAAAAGAGGCGAATTAGAACAACATTAGAGATGATGGTGATGATGATGATGATTGATGATGGTGGTGAAGATGATGATAATGATGGTGCTGCAGTTGCTGCTGATACTGATGGATGGTAGTGGTGGTAGTGATTGTGAAAATTACGATATCGATGAGGATGATCATTATGATGATGATGATGATGATGATGACAACGATGGTTTTGCCGAAGGTGGTGGTGGTGTTTGGTGATAATGTCGATATTGATGAAGATGATGTTGATGGTGGTGATGACGTTAACAATGATGATGAAGATGATGATTTTGATGGTGGTGGTGTTGGAGATAGTGATAATGTAGATATTGATGAACATGATTTTGATGATGGTGATGACGTTAACAATGATGATAATTATGATGATTATAATGATGAAAGTGACGATGACTTGATTGTGATTGTGATGACGTCGGTAATCCTAACCTCGTACGTGGTGATGGTGCATGATGATGATGACGATGATGATGATGATGATGATGATGATGAATAACGAGGATAATTTAGATGTTGATACTAGGTGGTGGTGGTGGTTATGGTGGTAATAATGACAACCTTGATTATGATATGAATGATGACGATGCTAAAATGTGCTGCTTGTTTTCTAATCTTACCAAAAATCATCAATGATTTTTCAGAATAATGTTCAAGTGAATTAGCAAAGGTCAAGGCGATTGCAGTTACACACCCATCAGCTGGATGCAGAACTATAGCCCTTGGAATCTGCAGCCCCTCTATTAGAGTCTTGCGGTCGGACCCATCTAGGTGCGCTACAGAGATTGCGTGAGTTCCACCATCAGTCCAGTATAGAAGCCTGGATATCGGGTCTATTGCAACTCCATCCGGAACTGTATAGAAAGAGGTAAATAGAAAATGATTATATAGACAGATGGATAAAGAAATAGAGGAAGAGAGAAAGAGGTTAATATGAAGGGCAGAAGGGAGAGGAGGTGGGGAGAGAAGGAGGAAGGAAGACATACAAAAGTCAAGTCATGTGTTCGTTCCCCGTATCATTTCGACAAGGTGGTGCAACTGTAAAACAAACAAACAAGCAAGCAAACACGACGAGCGAGATACTTTATAGAGTACAGAAGCTATGACGTCATACAAATCTATTTTTAGATAGTGCTTTAACTCGAGACCTCCGGATTGCTAGACCGGTGATCTATCCATTGAGCCACCAGGCCCTATTGCATGGTGGCCCTTCCCAGAAACCCTTTTCGGCATTAGTCTATTCTTACTTTGGATTTGGTTAAAGGCAATGACTTCCTGATCACTGCCTACGTCAGACACACTGACATCCAACGACGCGCGACTCAGCGTCTTAGCTTCGACGTCCGTCCAGTACACCTTCCGGTCGATGGGGTCAAAGGTCACAGCAATGGGATTCTTCAGTGAGTGAGCGGAGAGGGCGCTACGATGGGTTTGTGGGTTGTGTAAGTCGATCTGGAAAAGGGTTCGTTGGTAGGTATCAGTGACTAGGAGGAAGTCTTCTTCAACCAGATCTGAGGTGAAAGAAAGCAAAAAAGTAAAAGAAGTCATTTTGGATGAGGTTATTATCTTCCGGCGATTAGATCCAATGTCGCAACGTTTGGATTTTCAGCGAATGAAAAAAGAGGTCGCTATGATGAGGGTACCGACAACAGGCTAGCCCCAACATGGATACATAAAGTAATTTCATTGAAAACTAAAATTATAGTTACCACGCTTGAATAGTAAAGCACAGCTTCAGGTATTGTTTAGGAGACTGTCTTCATTCAAATAGCAGTCGTTAAAGCAATAAGGTGCTTTACAAATGCCTTAAGATGAAAACCCTTGTCTTAACAATGATAAATGTGATACAGCAACATATATAACACCAACATGAATTCAAGACCTCTGATGTGTTTATTTTTTACGAATGGGTAGGTTCCGTCTCAAATTACATTAGTTAGTTAAAGTCCTTCCCGTGCCAAATTTGGCACGTAAGGCGGCGCCTATCACCGATTCATTAGCCCTAGGCCACACGTCTACTAAATGTAGCGAAAGCTAGAGAAGGGGGCTCCAGTCCTCTGGTAACTCGTGTGATTAACTTTCCCTTCTTCATTCTATAAATGCCGAGCATGATCTTGCTAGAAGGCAGAAGGTACCATTTTTAAAGTCTTTGGTATGACCCGGTCTGGGTTCGAACCCGGGACCTTCCGTGCATGAGGCGGACACTCTAACCGCTCAGCCACCATGCTCGGTGTTTCATTATTTTTTTCTTCAATTTTCTTAATTTGTAGGATATGTCAGTTTTCAAAAAAGAATTCAGTTTAGTATTGATTTGAAAATTGGGTTCTTTTGCAATTAACAGCGCCCTCTAAACAAGAACTTTACGACCTTTTTAAACTTCTATATTCTAGCTATTCAGCAATATGATTGCCTACCTGATAGGCACGTGACCCCGTCTTCTGCTAGTCTATATCCAAGGCTACATTTACAAACATAGCCTCGGGTACTGGGCCGAGAGCTGAGGCAGAGCTGGTCACATCCACCGTTGTTTACCCGACAGGGACCTGTAGAGTTGCATAAATTGTCAATTGTAATAATTGGTATTATATCTCTCTTAATGGATTGGAGTGGAAATTAATTATATTAGAAGTTATATTAAGCATCACTTCGTTTGGAGTGGAATCCACTCCTAAAAGAAAGTTAAAATGTCCACTCCAGAATTAGAGTTGAAAAGGTCAACTGGCTGAAATCAAGCAAGTTTTCATTGTACTCGTTCTCTTTATTTTGTAATCATGAGGTGTCATATAAAAGATAAAAATATGGATTTGTATGCGGTGTTTGTCCTTTTTCAAAATAAGTACATTTACTAATATTTACTAATAACTCACCCAAATTTGCAATTTCTGCGTGCAAATGGAATTTTGGTAACACCAATTTCCATTGTTCTAATTCAGCCATGCGTGAATTATGTGCCATAAGTTGTACATCAAATGAAAGAAGAGAAACAGAGCTTTTCGTATCAAAGAAATTATTCATTATGACAGAAAATTTCTGCCATGAGATCCGGTTTCGTTTTACAAATTGTTGGTTTCTATGAATATATTTGAGAATGTATACTGTATCTTACTATGCACTATCTTCTGCCTGGAATTGGCATATGTCGTGATGCCGAAGACCTGTTCCCCCGTACTGTAAGATCCAACCATTTCACCAGTGTGTATGTTAGCAGAAAAGATCTCGGTACGACCCAGCTCGCTCCAAAGCAAGTAATCCTGTATCGGCAAATGTTTTGAAATATTATAAGCTTTTAAAGCTAAATGACAGTAGTGGGAAACGCCCCACACACAAAACATAAATGTACGCTCTTATTACCAAACATATGAAATAATATAATTTTACTAATATGTGATTATAAAAATTTGGCCAGGAAACCGCCTACTAATTAATATATTTGCAAAATTATAAAACTGATTTGCCGCAAATCGATATCGCCAACGCGGAATCGCGCATACGCTACGTGCCTACGGGGCCATGTGGTATCCGGTATGCGGGCTTGTCGATAACTCCAACCCAGCGCTAGCGGCGCGGACAGGTGCGAACGGGCGGTGGATTTATACATTTCACGGGCGGCCAATGGATTTCTTCCGATATTTCTGCATTGAACGATGCTTAGGTTCGGATTTTACAACACAAGCCATTTTTAAATACGTATTCAACAATATTGATCAATTAGTTTGGCTAATATAGATGTTTTCGGTAACTTTCCCAAAACTGTTATTTGGCTTTAACATAATCCTGTAATAATGATAATAAATAGCACATAATCAGGCAATAATGAGGCAAAAGTGTTAACGCTTATGTGAGTTTCGTTTGATTTATTGGCATTATTTTGTTTTAAGTATATTGAAGATAAATATAGTATATTTGTATATATTATGTTTTTCTGATAGGAAGATACAACTTTATTTAAGTTACAATTTGTGGAATTTAACATAATTATTGCATTCATGTTTGCATTATTCGTATATTCATTCATTAATTGGTAGCATGATAGAGACGTATACAGGCAATGCATACAATTATAAGTAATTCAAATAATTTCTATTTCACGATACATTAACATAACAACAACAAAATGAATTAGATAATACACAAGCAGTAACATAATGGCATTATCATATGTAATTGAAATAACTAAAAATAACAAAGATTTAATTTGTGGAAAATGGTATTGAAACTGATGCTAGAGATACATGATAGTTGGAGTAGAAGTGAAACAATTGCTAGCAGTGCTACGTACCATATCAAATGTAAATTAATATATCTATGATTCATTATAACCTTATAATATAAACTAAATGATTGCTATAATTGTGATTAACAGGGAGTATCATACCTTGAAGAGAGCGATGTCGAAGAAATTCGCGCCAGGTTTTCTTAGGATGTTTACCATGTTTTCTCCATCATAGTCCATGCTTTCGATGACGCCGAATAGCCTGTCTGCGTAGTATAATCTGTACAGAGTGATACATTAATTAAATTGTGTTAATCACGAAGAAAATAATGAGAAGACAAAGTTGCGTTTAGATACGGAAGCATGAGAGGGGGGATGGAGGAGTACCCCTCAATATTCTTACAAAATCAAGAACAACGTAAAGGGAATACTTTAATAAATAAATACATACATAGAGTGTGCATCACAATAAATAGCGTGCTCCTAATCAGTCCGACCACGCTATGACACTCATGTGTTGGTGACAACATTAAAACATTGCTGCGTCACAGGTTATCATTTTAAGTTAATATTATGTAATAATAAATATACTAGTTCCAAATGATTATTTATTGTCAGTGGCTGCTATAAATACTTGTTTATTTGAACTATAGGACATGTGGGATACATAATAAAAAATGTATATTTATTTAAAAGTAGTGTTGCATGCGTACGGTATTAATGTGCATCTAGATAAGTGGGTAGCTACCAGTAAACTTGCACCCAACCCCTTAATCAACATTGATTGTATTACCTCTGATTGTCACAGTCTATGGCGAGTCCGGTCGGTATGAAGAAGGGTACGCTTATTGAGCGGGTTGCTATGACAACACGCTCTGTCCCATCTAGCGATGCTCGCTCGATCTGACCGAATCGGTTTGTTGACACCCAGAAGAGCAACCTGTGAAAAAAAATTCACACATAACATTTTTAAATACTTCACTTCACTTAACTTATGCATTTCACTCCAAAGGTGGGTTAAGTGGTGGCATCCGCATCGCGATTTCCCGCCATGTCTTGACAGGATGCCAGGTCACTAGGTGGTGAGTTTATATTTCGATTGGTGCAGTCTGCTCATCTCTTTGGAGGTTGCGTGACATACAGACATCGTACAGCAGTGTATTCATTCATGAACAACCAAAGGCTACTTGGAGAACTCTACTGTATTCATGTTCCGTCTTAACTCATATAACTGATGCCTTGTTACCAAACTGACCATTATTTAAAGTGACCCACTTTAACTAAAACAAAGGTTAAAGGTACACTTGAGTATTTGTACTTCCCGAAAAAAAAACAATTCTAAGGGTTTTGGTTGGTTTTAATTCCATTTGAAAGTTCTTTGAATAAAACATGTGAAATATGCATGTGAATCATTCCCTTTCGAATGCTTTCATAGTTGTACAAATTTGATTGCAAAATATTGTATTTATATATCGTCTAGCCGAGCATGGTGGCTTAGTGGTTAGAGTGTCCGCCATGGGAGGTCCCGGGTTCGAACCCAGACCGGGTCATACCAAAGACTTTAAAAATGGTACCTTCTGCCTTCTAGTCATGCGCTCGGCATTTTTAGAATGGAGAAGGGAAAGTTAATCACACGAGTTACCAGAGGACTGGCCCCCTTCTATAGATTTCGCTACATTTAGTAGACGTGTGGCCTAGGGCTAATGAATCGGAGATATGTGCCTCATGTGCCAACATTGGCACGGGAAGGACTTTAACTAACTAGTCAGGCAAATATAGACTCTTAAGAAAATACATAAAATTCTAAAATTTCAAAAGAGGTTTTTAAATAGTTGTTGATGATATCTCTATTTAATCATTATTTTTAAAAACATCATATGCACAATTTTGTATGAAAATGGTTGAAACCAATGAGTTTTTAGAGAGCACCCTCTTGAGTTTTAACGGCTCTATTTTAATGATAACAGGCTTTTTACTTAGTCGTTTATAATTGAGAATAGCTTTCGAGCATGGTGAAGTTATATCTATTAGTTTGTAATGTAATGGTGCAGGTTTTGGTTACTAAAATTCAGTTTGACCAAAACTCAACTATCTCTTTAACGTTGAAGATGTTGTCAACTACTGCCCATTGATTTTGACTTATAATAAAACTTCACGATCAATTATGAAATTGACAGAAAAATACAAACTTTTCTTTTGGATCTAAGACGATCCCGCCAGCTTTTTGAATGTCCGAAAGAAGTGTAGTTCTATATGATCCATCGTACTTTGCGACTTCTACTGTCCCTCTCGCGTAGTCTGTCCAGTACAGGTGTTTTGTCACCCAATCTGCTGCTATGCCTGTATTAGTGTTAACACAATCGTGTGATTCATCATAATAACCTCAATCAAATCGATACCAAGCCACTATAATTAAAATAACACTTTGTGTTTAGTGACATTAATGATTACGCAGCAACATAATAACAATTTTGTCAGTGAGCTTCAACAGAAGAACTCAACATTTCTGCGGCAAACCAATACGACTTATGTGTGTTAAATGTTGGCACCATGTCATCATTAACGTCGTATGATGATTGTTGTATTGTTCTAGATAGTTGAACGACATAAAGTGCCATGACAGGAATCGTCTCAAATACGAGTATAGTTATTTGGATCATACTAGTTAAACATTTCTAATAAAATAAGTGCCCAAAGAAAAACAAATCGCGAACAAATAACAGAATTATTATTTTATTATTTCAGGGCATGCTTGTCCAAAAAAAAATATATAGATCATGTAGTAGATTAAGAGAAAATGTTAGGGTAATCCTTCACTTTTTATGTAATACCAAAATAAGACTGTGAAAAAAAGACACTATAACCTTAACCCTAACCCCAAATATGGTGGATACATGTTTAGAGTTGGTGGCTATACGCAAGTAGTCTTGTTTGCATCCATATTTTGGAGAACGTGAACACATGCGGAACGGGCAATGTTACCTCGAACAGATCTGCTTCCTCCAGACACCAGGTCGACCTTGACATCCTGCCGCACGGTGAGTCTCTTTACCAGTCGCCCAACTGCCACACTATGGAACGCTTCACCGTCTTCCACATCTACTGCGACGGCCAGCGGTGTCGGAAGACCTTCGACACACTTGGACGAGTTCGATGCGGCGAACTGGGATATATCAGGCATGTTGATGGAGTAGAAACACAGCTTGGAGGCGGACGCCGCAAGGAATCTTGGTGGGCCAACTAGTCGTTCTGGAAAGTATTACAGACGTATTGGTAAATAATGAATTACATAAGAATAGATAATTCTCGTATCGACTAAACAACATCAAGCTGATCAGGAACACTCCTGGCACTTTGCCAAGGCCCCGAGTCTGAGCTGTATACAATTCGACTTACAAACTGGCATCGCCATCGGCAGCCGCTAGGCCTAATCGGATCTGTTTGCTCCTCTGTCGAATTTCTCTAGTTAAGTGTTGAATTGCTCTAACGCAACGAGTGCTAAATTAAAAGGCAATGATCGACTTGATCAAGTCCTTAAGAAAGGTTTACGTGGATATCCCCCATTTAAGGAATACAAGTAGTTATGGAAATTCTGAGCTCATGTACATACAGGTTTTCAACACGTATCTATTGAGTTCATTACAGAACGAAATCAATAGATCTGATTTTATGAGTATTGTGACTAGAACTGACCATTGCACTCTGAGGTCTAAGCTAAAGTTATCGACCAATCAGGTATCGCGTTAAGTTTACCAAACACAAATTGTACGCGAATTGTTTAATGTGTCTGTGCGTGTGTGTATTCGTATGTGCGTGTATGTGCGTGTGTGTGTGTGTGTGTGTCTGTGTGTGTGTGTCTGTCTGTGCGTGGGTGTTCACGGTGTGTTCACGGTGGAGGTCAGTTCACATGGCTGAGCACTTACAGAACAGTGACGTGACGGTGACGCCCATTGGTCGAATCTCACATAATGTATCCAGAGATGCGTGTAGACTAATCAGCAGAACATATTAAAAAAGGCCATAACGGCTGCAGGTCATCCTGTACGCTCGACCACTCTATCACCATTACTGTTATTGAGACGCAAAGCTGCTCAATCGAAATTCCATACACATTGAGTTAGCAATAATAAGCTACATAGTTAGCGATAAATCCACATTAATTTTTAAAACAGAATGATCAAGCATGTCAATACAAAATAAGATATGGATTATTTAAACTTCATACGTATTTCTTACAGATAAGCACGCTTTCCCCCAAAGTAAATACAGTGGATTTAATGCCTTTTGTAATTATGCTTTTCATTTATTACCTCTCTCGCACGTATGGCCATCCGCTGCGAGCAGTTGTCCACTACCACATATGCAGATATATCCACTTCCGCCGTCTCCAACACATATGTTGGTACAAGGGTTGCTCTGGCACGGTGCTGTTTGCGAAAGATGTTAATTTATCGAAAACCTGCATCATACATGTGTTAAGTGGCCATTTCCGCAACCATAGACGAAATTCCTTATTATATTTTCTCGTAGAGGTTAAACATCAACGGATATAAAACCACTTAATAACATGTTAAAATACAATTTCGAGTAGAATGATGAGCGAAAACAGGTCCCCCAAACATCAAATCGTTAGTGTGGATTTTGTTTACCATTAAATTGTAGGAAGTGTATACAACCACACGCGTGTGTCTTTAGCTTACGGCCACACGCGTGTGGATGTTGAGAGTCATACATGAAGACATACTATGTGATATATGCGACCTCAATCATACACCTGTAACATTGTACGATTCTTCTGATTTAGAATGAAATGTAGTAGCTTCATAAAAAAAGATACACAATTTACCAATTGAATAGTGAACATTAATACGTAATATTTCATTGCATTTGCCCAGTGCATTTGACTACAATTGAAAAACGTTCCTGGAACACTCATCATTCAATCATAAATTAAAACAAAATATTCATGATAAGAGAGACAGTTGGAAAATCAGAACCCATTTCATTCTTATGTTACCTGGTTACCAACATATTAGCCATACAACAAGGTTGCACAATATAAATGTGAACGCTTTAAATTATTCTGGTTGAATTTGGCAAATGTAATATTTCAGTTCCATACTTGATACTTTCATACTCCATACATGATAATTATGACATAGGAAATTATAATGACACAAGTATATTACACAACAAAAGCTATGCGCCAATAACCATGATCTTACAATAGGCAGGTGGCTGGACGCCGGGCGAGTAGGCTGCGATGCTGTATCTTCGGGTCGACCACCCGGCAGCCGCGGATGAGATAGATAGCAGCTCTGCACCGCTCCCCTTCTGTATCATCAGTACGCTCCCGGATTCGCTTCCCGTAGCGTAAATGATTTCCTTAATAAAGAATTCATAAAACATGTACAATACAATTATTATATTTCCCCTTGTATGCTCAATATGGACACCAAACTTCTGATATAACAAGTCTTTCCCTACCAGAAAAAACACACATTCATGACATGATCACAGTGTTAACACACGGTGTACCACGGTATAACATAGGTATCATAGGGAGACTTACCCCAGATATCGTCAAGTCAAATAGCCCGTGGTCGTTCTGGCTCTCGTAGAGAATCCTGCGATTACCTCCATCGACATCGCTCATTTCGATCCGGTTGTTTGACGGATCCGCGTCGACCCAGTAGATTCTTTGCAGATGAAGAAAAACATGACACAATTGACATAATTGTTGTTTTAATTGAAATTTTAACGAAAACATAAGGCACAGGGTACAGAACGCGTTTAAAAGGCCACTGGAAAGTCTAAGTAAAATCATAATCCTGACTACGCAAATGATACTAATACATGCTTAATTGTCTGTCTGAGTCTACCGCTATTCCCGTTGGTCGGACAACCCCTGCTGACGCTGGTACATGCTTACTTGTCTGTCTGATAGTCTACCGCTATTCCCCTTGGTCGGACAACCCCTACTGACTCTGAGCATGCTTACTTGTCTGTCTGATAGTCTACCGCTATTCCCCTTGGTCGGACAACCCCTACTGACTCTGAGCATGCTTACTTGTCTGTCTGATAGTCTACCGCTATTCCCCTTGGTCGGACAACCCCTACTGACTCTGAGCATGCTTACTTGTCTGTCTGATAGTCTACCGCTACTCCCCCTGGTCGGACAACCCCTACTGACTCTGAGCATGCTTACTTGTCTGTCTGATAGTCTACCGCTACTCCCCATGGTTGGACAACCCCTACTGACTCTGAGCATGCTTACTTGTCTGTCTGATAGTCTACCGCTACTCCCCATGGTTGGACAACCCCTACTGACTCTGAGCATGCTTACTTGTCTGTCTGATAGTCTACCGCTACTCCCCTTGGTTGGACAACCCCTACTGACTCTGAGCATGCTTACTTGTCTGTCTGATAGTCTACCGCTACTCCCCCTGGTCGGACAACCCCTACTGACTCTGATACATGCTTACTTGTCTGTCTGATAGTCTACCACTATTCCCTTTGGTCGGACAACCCCTGCTGACGCTGGTACATGCTTACTTGTCTGTCTGATAGTCTACCACTATTCCCTTTGGTCGGACAACCCCTGCTGACGCTGGTACATGCTTACTTGTCTGTCTGATAGTCTACCGCTATTCCCGTTGGTCGGACAACCCCTACTGACTCTGAGCATGCTTACTTGTCTGTCTGATAGTCTACCGCTACTCCCCCTGGTCGGACAACCCCTACTGACTCTGAGCATGCTTACTTGTCTGTCTAATAGTCTACCGCTATTCCCCCTGGTCGGACAACCCCTACTGACTCTGAGCATGCTTACTTGTCTGTCTGATAGTCTACCGCTATTCCCGTTGGTCGGACAACCCCTGCTGACGCTGGTACATGCTTACTTGTCTGTCTGATAGTCTTCCGCTACTCCCCCTGGTCGGACAACCCCTACTGACGCTGAAACATGCTTACTTGTCTGTCTGATAGTCTACCGCTATTCCCCTTAGTCGGACAACCCCTGTTAAAGGGATCTAGTAACTTTGTTCACATGTGCAAAAAGTGATGAAGGGTTAATGCAATGTATATTGTTGTTATCTCATATGTCCACAGGGTATTGTGTGAAAATTTCAAGTCAAATGGACATTGCATGGCCAAGTAATGAGCGAAAATGCAAAGTGATATTCACTGACTCACTGCACTCACTTTGTACACGGTAAGAAAAACTCCGGGGGAGTTTTTCTTATCTGAATACTTCAATCGTACATATCTTTGTAACAAAAGGGAAATTTGAAAAACCGAAACCGGTCCCATGATTTTATTGTTAATACGAATACAACAAGGTATGATTGAACCGCTAGAATAAAAATTATTTTGAGGATTTGGACAATGTTACTAAGTCCCTTTAACGCTGGTTCATGTTTACTTGTCTGTCTGATAGTCTACCACTATTCCCTTTGGTCGGACAACCCCTGCTGACGCTGGTACATGCTTACTTGTCTGTCTGATAGTCTACCGCTATTCCCTTTGGTAGGACAACACCTTCTGACGCGATCGTCACCCTGTCGTCACCTGCCAGGTTGCTCCGCTCTACCTTGGGATGCGATCCAGAGTCGGTCCAGAACAGGAACCTGGGTAAAGTGGAAACAAGTTTAGTTATAACCTGTATATAGCGACCACTGAATGAAAACAGGAAAAGTCAAACCTTTGAATAGCGACCACCAAACGGTAAAGAAGAAAAGCGACCACTGACTGAAGACAGGGGGCTTCTATGGACAGCTTCGATAATACTGTTCCTGCAAAAATGTATATCATATAGTGATACCAAAAGGAAAAAGAATATTGGCCAATGCAGACAGGGGACCTCTATAGACAGGTTTCATGAAAGTACAGTCAAATCTGTGTATAGTGACCACCAAAAGGTAACAAGCACGTTGCCACTGTGGACAGGTGACCTTTAAATACAGGGTTCATAGCATTACACAGTCAAACATGCGTTGAGTGACCATCAAAGGTAAACAAGAAAAGTGGATAATGTATTGACAAGGTTACATTGTATTTCACTGCATTCTGCTGGTCACTGTAGGAAGCTTAGCACAGGTGGTCAATAAGACAGGATTTGGTGTATTTCATCATCAAAATACATGAATTAAAATCGGTTACATAACTATGTACGTGTTTCAACTGTCCTCATGATTACATGTGTATGTACCTACACTGAACACTCTTAACATTTAATAGTCACCAGTCACGCAAAACCAAATCATTTAATATCACAATGAGTCTATGTTCGTGTCATCGATTAGGACATTATAATTCAATGGCCAAACGTAACATTTATGTGAGGAAAATGTATCCTCACTGAGAAAACAATTCGTCTGTGACTCTGTTATTTCATATCAGATACATAAACAGCTTTAGTGAGATTATGAAACAACGACCAATAATCCAACATACCCCCTAAGTGGATGGACTGCTATCCCCGTTGGTATGTCCAAGTCCTCGTCGATGACGGCAAAGTTTCGCGATCCGTTGGCATTGAGCACGAGTATCCAATCGTACGAGGCATCAGTGAAGTACACGTTACCCGTCAACCAGTCGACAGCTATACCGAGAACTAACGATGATGTCCCGCTGAACAAAGCACCAATGTCATTGATTGGTAGTGCACTTGTCAGATTGCCTAGACAAAATACAGTATGCTCATTATTAGTCAACTTAGCAGGTCGTTGTGAAAAAAATATTACAATTCACGGAGCAGGGGCAGAAATCTTGGTATCATGATGCAAAAGGCAGTTGACTGCGATCCCTAAAATTAAGGAGGATGTCCCGCCGAACAGAGGACCGATGTAATTTATTGGAATTTCACTTGTCAGATTGCCTAGAAAAATATTACTGTTATAAGTTAATCAGGTCTTAAAACGTTCCAGCTTACACAGGGGCTCGGTCACAGCAATATTGTTATCATAAATAGGCAACACGGCATTGCTCTGGTGACGTTGCATTGAAGGTTTGTCGTCACGTTATTGTTAGATAGCATGTTTAGGATTAGGACTGCAATTTGTGCTGTGTTAGCGGGTTAGTGGGTGGATTTGAAATCTGTTTTAGCCTATTGTCAATTCATCATAGAGCAAATGTCGCCAGAAGAAATGCCATGTTACCGTTGAAATAATCGGATTTTCCGCGAGTCGATCAAAAGATCTAGGGCTCATTTTCACATGACAGGGTGGAATCGATGAAATGGAAACCATTCTAGGAACTTTTCAGTGGGAGACACAAATAGGGGGCGCATATTCAAAGAAAGAACTGATATTTACACAACAAGCTGCTCAAAGTTATTCTGTCAACATTTTAGTTGCGTAAAAATAATGATATTGACCTTTCGTCGTTTTCTAGTCCCTTGTTCCAAACATCTGATGAGTCAACCATTTTAGGTAAGACCTGGGGGCACATTAAATTGTGATGGGACACGTGACTCCAGCCCCCCACCCCCCCCCCCCCCCCCCCCACCCCCTGTAGCTACGCCCTACAAACCCTACCACTCTGGATTGCTACTCCCTGCACGATTGGGCTGCTGATTTGAACGATTTGAAGGCCAATACAAAAAAGGCCGGTCTTTAGACCTATGAGTAAATAAAGCCGCTCTCTAGACTATGAGTTTTAAAGTAACCGCTCCATAGATCTATGGATTCGCGACGCCGTGTCCCTGCTTCAAAGACTCCCTTATACGGTCGCCCTCTAGCACCCCGGCCCCAACTCGAGCGCGGCCGCTTGCGCCTCCACATGTCTTTTCGGCATTTGATGCGGAAAGGAACTGGCTGAAGCTTGACGACTCCCTAACCCAATATATAGACCCGCGTTTTGAAAATGGTTTGGTCGCACCCCGCTCCTCAGATTCTCGTTTTGAAGTTTGCTGAGGCAAACTCCCGCTACAAAGGATTTTATTCTTGGCACAGAACATAACCTTTAACAAAAACTACCCAACCGAAATTGTATGTTTGTATTGCATTATTCGTTATATTGAAAGTATGCTGCTGCTTATATTATTATTTTTTATTTCTGGTCCCCCCTGTGTACTGACCCGTGACGATGGCCTTTAGATGACTGATGCTCCAGATGATCTTGTGCTGCCCATAGCTGACGTCAAGCGCAGTCCAGTTGCCAGACTGTGATGCCAGTAGGGCACCTCCAGGGATCGGTTGCTGCTGTAGGTGAGCCGTAAACAGTTCTAACATGTCATCCACCACGGTGTTGACGACCACCGGACCGGTACTGCGTGTCTCCGTCCAAATCACACGACGACCCAAAGCATCGACGTCGACTGTCGTGAATAAAAAAACACATGGTTGCAAAATGACTAGCTTAAAGGGACTTAGTAACATTGTTCAAATCCTCAAAATCCAATTTGAATTCTAGCGGTTCCTTCATACCTTGTCCATACTTTTTCCATTTCGTTCAAAAGATATTTACGATTGGAGTGTTCGGATATGAAATTATCTACGCGACCTTTTCAGCCGTGTACAAAGTAATTGCAATGAGTAAGTGAATATCACTTTGTATTTTCGGTCACTCCTCGGCCAAATAACATCCAATCAAATTGAAAATGTGTGACACCAGTATACATTTTATTAACCGCGCATCCCTTTTTGCACTTGGCAACAAAGGTACTAGATTCCTTTAACAGGTAAACTTAAAAAACACGTTCTTGAAGTGATGTTATAACACAAAAGACCTCTACTTATATCAACATTGCTGTCCAAATAATTCGAGGACCTATTAATGATTAAGGCAGCATTGACTCTATTGCGATACAATTGAATGTGAACACATAATCACCAAATGTATTATTGCATTGAGTAAGTATTAATTTGTGTACACATACAAAATGCCAATTTTCAAGAGTATTCCTTTAAGATTAAATGTAATCATGCAAACTCACGTACTTGATTCATACGAAAGAACAAAGGCCTTGTCATTTGCTCGTCCCCCTTCTGACGTCACAAAGGATATCGTCAAGACGTTACCCGTGGAATCAACGGAGGGAGGCATTGTCCCATCACCATGGTTACAATACTCGCCGATGAGGGCAGTACCAACCGTCCCTCGTCCGTTGTAAATTCGAAGTGAATCAGTTCTACAATATGACCATACAAAATATTTATACATTAAAAGTATATATTGGATTCTATACATGACGTAGATCTATAACACGGGAACCGGGTGGGCTATGTACAATGTCTCGAAGGTTAAAGGGATAGTTGAGTAAGGAGAGTACAGTTTTAGTGAAACTGAATTTTAGTAACCAAAACCTGCATCATTACATTACAAACTAATAGTTATAACTAGAAAGGAACACAAAATTACAAATGACGTAGTAAAGATCATGTTATCATTCAAAAAGAGCCGTTAAAACGTAAGAGGGCGCTCTCTAAACACTCATCGGTTTCAACCATTTTGAATAAAATATTGTGCATGTGATGCTTTGTTGAAATAGTGATTAGATAGAGAAATAACCAACAACTATTTAAATACCTATTTTGTAACTTTTTGAAAAGAGGAAGCATTTTTTTTAATTTTTAACGGCTGGTTCAAAATTCTCTAATAAACCCGGGGCCCCGGGTTTATTACAAATTGTTATATTTATGGATATTTCAGCCGTTTCTGAACCGATTTTGATCAAACAAAGATGATTTTATTGTTTAAATATTATGCTCTTTCAAATTTTACACTCAGTTTTTCATTACCTCACAAACCAATTAAGTAGTCTAGCGCCCTCTCTACCAAAACTCAACTTTCCCTTTAATCATGATAATGATCGAAAAAAAGTACAAACGACTAAGTAAAAAGCCTGTTATTATTCAAAAGAGACGTTTAAACTGAAGAGGGCGGTCTCTAAATCCGCAACTTTCTGAACCATTTAAAACAATTTATTGAGTTATTGGGGGACCCCACAAAAATTGCAAATTGTTATATTTCTAGATATTTCATCCGTCTCTGAACTGAGTTTGATAAAAAAAAATTTTAAAAAGTTTATTATGTCATTACAATTGTATGCTCTTTAAAATTTGACACTCAGTTTTCATTCCCTTTCAAAAAAAATATGTTGTGCAGCGCCCTCCAAACCAAAACTCAACTATCCCTTTAACTTGAAGGTGTCTGCAAAAGGAGACAGTAGTTAAATGTCGACCCCAAGCATTCTGACGGCAATAAATGCACGGAAATATAATTATGTAATAATAATATTATATTGGTCATTATTCGTTCGCCTGAAGAAGAATCTGCCAGATTCGATAGCTCGCAGCTCCATTGATTTACATTTTACTACACTTGCCTTTATAGTGGACAAGCAGTTTTCAGCAGTTTTTTACATTTATTTAATAATAATAATACTACTAATAATAGACCAGCATTTATATAGAAATGATATTCCAAGGCGCATTATAATGTCCCGTATATTGTTACACTGGATGTTTACAGGCGCATCAACGGAATACATTCCTGTAAGTTGCCCATTTACAACACCTGGGTTGAGAGCAGCTCGTGTGGGTAATGTTTCTTGCTGAAGGACACGTATGCCGGTTGGGAATCGAACCCACGACGGAATCGAACCCCCTCGCATTGAATTCTAAGGCCCGAACTAATATACCACGACACTCCCACTGTGATTGATCATACAGTTTGTAATAGCAATGCCATATTATTACCTGCAATTCAGAACCTTGAACTCGATCCGGATATGGTACTCATCCCCGGTTAGTACTGTCCAGGTACATGAAGCCGATGGCGGATACGTGTTCGGATAGTTTGGAGACCGGATGACTCCGGATCCAGCATCGATGATTCCACCGCACGGCTGATCGGCGGAAGACAGTTTGCTATTCAACAAAACAAGAAACGGATGTATTTTAATTTTAATATTACTTGTTACAGTTTTAACAATTCATGTCCATCTACTTGTTCGCCTGCATATCACGTACATGCGTATTATGATAACAATATATTCAGACAGAAATTGCCTCAAATGGAATCCTGTCATTCTCAATCTGTTTGGTTCTTTTACTTTCTTACACACTTAAACTTTTTACTATTTTTCAGTTGTTTGCATGTACCATTTTCATGATGAATATACATTTTCTTCATGTTGTGCATATTTGTTTGTATTATATTTGTGCTCTCTTCTTTTTCTCAGTTTGGCTCACATTTTTCAAAATTTGAATACTTTTTCTTTCAAACTTACACCTATAGCAATTTCGATTATGTCCTCACTTGTAATACCATATATTTGTTATACACATTAATTAATTTCCTTTAACCCCAGATAAATTAACACCTACATTAAACGTTTGTGCATAATGATTTTTAAAATTGAGAAATATAGTGTGCTCATTGAATCATACTTTTGAAATTATTGCCCTCACCAAACTTGGATAAACAATTATTTGACGCCAACTACTACTTTTAATGATAATAAATATGTTGGTCGAGGCAGAAGTGAAAGCAAGGAGGTGGAAATGGACTAGGTATAAAATATGATATTGAATGTATAATAAGAGATGATTTGAAGATCCATTAACTTTATATTGTTCCCCAAAAGGTAATATTTGAGACTTCAATCATATACCAATATCATGGGGGAGGGGGGGGGGGAGGGGGCATTATGGCCAGTGTTGTAGTCGAGTCACCATGGTCCGAGGCCGAGTCCGAGTCCGAGTCACCATGGTCGAGGCCGAGGACGAGTCCGAGTCACGGCATTACGAGGCCAAGGCCGAGGCCGAGGCCTGGCAAAGTCGGCCTCGAGGCCGGCCTCGAGGCCGAGGCCGGCCTCGAGACCTCCAAGACTGATTATGGCCACCTTAAGATCTCGGCCTTCAAACGCCCGACCTCCGCGAAAATGTGCACGCATGTCAAGTTAAGTGTATAGAATACTATGGCTATTATTTTTTTGTTTAACTACTTATTTGCATATTTATGGTAATTCATGCAAATAAGGTCCTAAAATTCACATTTATGCCCATAAATCATGTAATTCTGATAATTAAACATTGATTTTCAATACATATATGTTTTTCTTTGTTTTTTTTACTTGTATTTATTTATTATTTTATTGATTTTGTTGTTGTATTTGATTTCTTACTATAATTCAACTATTATGAACCATAAACATGCTAACACAAACACCTCAAATGAAAACAAGTCCAAATAACTAATTCTTTATCTTTTTTTAGGAATAATTATATTTCCATATTTCCATACACAAATCACGAAAATTAGCAATTTCCGGGCTGACATGCAAAGACAAAACATCACGTGACTTCGTAACGGTAGGTCCGATAAATAAAAAAAAGGGTTAAAATGATACCTGTAAAGTGTCAGATATTGCACAAAATGACATTTGAGACTTCAATCCTATATCAATATCATTGTAAAATACAATTGAAAGATTTGTGAAAGTTTGAAAGAAAACGAACACTGTTTACCTAGTGAAAAAAACGAATATTGAGTTCATATTTTATCACCGAATACTGATGGTCTGCCATACATTTGTCGCAGTAATGAATGATCCGTTTGAGATATTCGCACCCGTGTATGTTTACACACGTAGTACAGAATTCATGGAATTTGCACTCGCTCGGCTAAAAGTTCAATCTCCGGAATGTTCCCACGCACGCTGCAATGCGGACGCATTTAGCTACAACAATTGTACTTTTTTTCAATTGCGTTGATTAACGATTTAGAAATAATGATTTTCAATGATAATTATCTTCATACTAAAGGGACATTTGAAAAAATCAAACCCTATTTTATTCTTCTCTTACCATAAGCTAAACAACACGGTAGAAGAGAAACGAGGAAGCTCCAAGTAATTTTCGTGGATTTGGACAATTTACAGGTATGACTTTAAGAGTTGCGCAAGACTAAAAAAAAAAAGAAGTCACAATTAAGCGGCGGAGCACCATCTTCACGCGTTTTCGAGCAATCGGAAAGAGGAGGGGTGGGGGGGGGGGGGCATAATGGCACCCCTGCCTTATTAGGGTTAAGTAATCGAAAGAAATGTGTGATGTTTAATTCAACCCAATCTCAATTTTAAAATGCAGGTTGTGGTCTCCCCCAAGGATTAATTTTAGGACCGATTTTATTTGTATCTGTTCTGATATATTACAATTTGTTCTTTCCTCTCACGATACACATATTTGTCTTTGTTATAAAGATTTTTATTATTATTTTTTTTTATTTATTTTTTTTTTTTTTATTTATTTATTTCCACAAATGGGTGGGATGGCCCTTTCAGCAGAAACTGATTTTCAAAGGGGTCCCATACAATACATAAAAATACATAAATATTACAAGCATTAACATTTAAAGATATAAATAAGTTAAATATGAATAAAAAAAAACATAAATACATACACACAGATATTCAATATAGAGACAAAAAACACACTAAAAACAAGATTTACAAATAGGTTTATTCAGATTTAAAAAAAAAAAAAAAAATTAGATTATAAACTCATGCCTTAGTTTCAATGAGAATGTTTTAATGCTATCTAATTGCCTAATTTCTAATCGTAATGAATTAAAAGCCTTAGAACTTGAATAAATAAAACTCCGTTTAAGAAAATCAGTTTTTGGTTTTGGTAAAAATAATAGACATTGAGAATTACGTAAGCTATATGCATGATGCTTCATTTGAATCCAAGAGAATAAATATTGTGGTATATTTTGATTATGGATTATTCTAAACGTTAACGTTAAATTTGTTTTCTTCCATCTTAAATCTATTGAATCGACATTTGTTCTTTGAAACAAAATATTAGAACTTACAGTATAATCTACTAATTTAATATAATTCTAAGTGCTCTCTTTTGTAAAACTCGTAATTTATTCAAGGATATATCAAAGGTGTTATTCCAGACTGGCGAGCAATAATCTAAGTGAGACTGAATAATTGTATAATATAATGTTCTCGCAATATTTTCAGTAATGTACATTCTAGCTTTACGTAAAAGGAACAAATTTTTTACAAGTTTACGACACATATAATCAATATGTAACTTCCATGTAATATTTTTATCAATAATCACCCCCAAATATTTACACTGATTTACTTCATTAAGATTGCACCCGTTTAATTGTAAAATTATTCCAGTATCATAAAAAGTCCTAATTCTTTTCCGAGAACCAATTAATATATACTCTGTTTTTTAGCATTAATAATAAGTCGGTTAGCATTCAGCCACTGGGCAACCCCTTCTAAATCTTCATTTATAAATGTCTGCATTTGACGTGGATTATGAGATGAAAAGTACAAACAGGTGTCATCAGCGTAGAGGGACACTTTACAATGTTTAACGGCGTTTGAAATGTCATTTATATATAACAAAAACAAAGTTGGGCCCAAAATGGAGCCCTGTGGGACTCGTATTTTACATACGCGAGTGAAGAGAGGCTTCCATTTATCGATGTGCGTTGGGTTCTATCACTGAGGTAGTTTTTAAACCAACTTACACTTACATCATCAAAGCCGTACAACTTGAGCTTTTCAAGTAAAATACAATGGTCCACAGTGTCAAAAGCCCTTTTAAGATCAAGGGCCACAAAGCCAGTAACGGAGCCATTATCTATATTATGTGACAAATCTTCGATTACATTTAACAAGGCGGTTGTAGTTGAATGGCCATGTCTAAAGCCTGACTGATTTACGAACAAAATCGAGTTTTCAGAGAGATAGTCCGTCATTTGTTTGTGCACAACCTTTTCAATTATTTTTGACAACACGGGCAACACGAAAATCGGACGATAATTGGCTCTATCAGTTGCACTACCACTCTTAAAGATAGGGACAATCTTAGCAGACTTCCATTCTTGAGGTAAAACCCCACTGGACAATGACAAATTTATAATGTGTGTAAGAGATGATGCAATAATCGGGGCTGTCATTTTACATTATTTAGAAACGACTAATAATAGGGAATTAATTTAGGTGCATGAATGGTTCTCATTAAATACATTTACGTTGAAATTCAAATTAAACAAATAAGTTTTACATTTTTTAATGATTTTTGGCAATACGAATATTATTTAACAACCAATACAATTATATATTAATAACACTGAGCTACAAAGGGCTGAGACTGTACAATTATATATTAATAACACTGAGCTACAAAGGGCTGAGACTGTACAATTATATATTAATAACACTGAGCTACAAAGGGCTGAGACTGTACAATTATATATTAATAACACTGAGCTACAAAGGGCTAAGACTGTACAATTTCTTGGAATGTTTATAGAAGAAGTAAATGTGTACCACAAAATATGTTGTTGATATTATAGTACATTAGTATTATCTTATTTAAATTGTGAAATAACAATTTGCGGATTTTCGAATGAACAGTAATTATATAAAATATTCGTGTTATAAAAAAGACTTATACGAATAATATCAAATTCTGGTTTCAGATTATCATTCTGCCCCACTTTTTCGAAAATGTAAAGTTTTACCAGTTTAATGAATAATTGTATAATCACAACTTTGGTATTTGTAAACCCCTCAAAAAAAGTTCGGAAACTCAAGTTTGATCGATCATATCTCTCATATTTTTTAATTAGCATATTCGAAATTGGTGTCACAATAAAGCCTCATTATATACCTTTGAAACGATGCATTATGTGTAGTGATTATGCAATTGGGGCGATTGCAGTAGCCCGGGGAAAAGGGTTTTTTTGATGAATGGAAAGGGTGGCAGTATTCAATAGAAAGTGAACTTTCAAAAAACTGGCCAGCACAGTCATGCACTCGTAAATTAAATGCATTGAGCCATTTTGCGACATTTCACTTCCTGCCTCCCCCTATTCTCTGGGCTACTGCAATCGCCCCAATTTCATACTCACTACACATAATGCACCGTTTGAAAGGTATGTAATGTGCTATTTCGTTTCGTTATTGAACGATAGGCTCCCGCTCACCGCTTCGGCGAGCACATTGTGATTACGTAATGAGCGATTCCTTTGGTAATTCGGTTTTCCCGCGCTCTGCGTGTATGAGCTCATTCTCGCTCAAGCATCCACACCGGTCGCCTGTCTGTTTTTCATCTCCCGCCTCCTTCTAGTCATGGATTGCGATCCCACCGCTCTTCCCACCCAGGCCATCTTGGACGCTATAGAATCCCTCCAGAAAAAGGTTGATTCTGTCTGTAAGCGTCCCCGTTCTGATGAGGAACAGCCCCGCGACGTAGCTTTCAAGCACGAAGGGAACAGGCAACAATATCTCTTCACCGGTGTCATTGACAAGCACATCGGCCACGCCCTCGCCGCTCTGGAGGAGCTCGACGTTCCCGCCGTCTTGGGTCACCTGACCCAGGCCCGCACCGCCATAGTTACCAGGCAAAAGCACATCCGACTTGCGGATCGCTCCGCCCTGGGTTGGGCCACAGTCAGCGAATACGTGGAGGATGAGCTGGCAGATGATTCCGGCGACGAAAAGCGTATCAAAAAGGTAATACGTTTTTGTTTCCCCGTTCGATTTCTCATTTGTTTAAATGGTTTTTTGTTTTCGTGTGTTTGTTTGTCGATGATTTCTCGTTACCGACGGGGCGTGATGTTTAAAGCGTTTAAGTTATCGTATTAATTCATTACATCGTTCTTTTTTCGTTGTTGTAATATATTCCCTTTGAAGGCCGAGAAAGCAGCCGCCGCCAAGAAAGCCGAAGCTTCTAAGAAGGCGGCCTCCAAGCGTCGGGGCACGTCCAGGTTTTCCCGCCCTCAACAGGACCATCAGTCTCGTCCTTTTCGTGGCGGCCATTTTCGGAGCTCCTACAGCTACGCCCCCTACCGCCGCCCCGAGTCACGCTTGTGTTTCCAGTGCGGTGTGCCAGGCCACGTCCGTTCCAACTGCCCCTCTCTTCGCCCCATGCGTCGCCCGGCCCCAGGAGCCCCCTCCACCGCTCCCAGCCCCTTCTAGCTCCAGGCCGCCGACTTCGAGCGTCCCAGTCACCGCATTTCCGCCTGATGGCGTCAAAGGTAAATTGAGACCATGTTTGGGTTTTTGGAAAGAAGAATTGAATGCTACCCCCTTCATTTTGGGTGTTGTTGAGCACGGGTATAAGATACCTTTCATCACGGCGCCCCCAGCCTTTTACGCTAAGAATAATAAATCTAGTTTGGATCATCCCGTTTTCGTTGAGGGCGCAATTGATGAATTGTTACGTAATAGATGCGTAGTCGAGGTCCCGCACAGGCCTCATTGTTGTAACCCTTTGACAGTCGCGCAAGGTAAAAAATTGCGTTTGGTTTTGGACCTTCGTCACCCCAATCAGTTTGTTGTAAAAATTGATTTTAAATATGAGGATTTGGCTCATATAGCTCAGGTATTGGGCGCAGGTCAGTTTTATTTTTCTTTCGATTTGAAGTCGGGCTATCACCACGTTGATATCTTCCCCCCTCACTGTGAATTCTTAGGTTTTGCTTGGCGCCATTCCGATTGCGTGACACGTCATTACGTGTTCACTGTCCTTCCTTTCGGTCTTAGCAGCGCGTGTCATTTGTTCACTAAGCTGACGAGACCATTGGCCTATTATTGGCGCTCGCGCGGATTAATGGCATACATCTATATCGATGACGGTCTCTTTATTTCACCTTCTTTGGATGTTGCCGCGTCTAATCTCGCGTTGGTTAAGCGGACTATTGCAAGCAGCGGTTTTGTTCCCAGCGAAGCCAAGTGCGTTTGGGTTCCGTCTAGCAATATTCAATATTTGGGGCTCGTCATTGATTCGCCTTCCGCTTCTTTCCGGGTTCCTCAAGCTAAGTTAGACGCATTGCTGTCGTCCATTGACGATATCCTGCTGCACTCGTCAGCGTCCGATTCGATCCCCGTCGTTACTCTCGCATCTTTTGCAGGACGTGTAGTGTCGATGTCTCTGGCTGTCGGGCCAGTATCGAGATTGATGACCCGCGCTACGTACCGCGCGATCGAATCTAGGTCCTCTTGGTCTTCCTCTGTCTTTGTACCGGAAGATGTTGTTCGCGAGCTTAGGTTTTGGCGGGAAAACATCGCGTCCCTCAACGGTTTTCCCTTTAGATTTCGCCTTGCCGCGACGATGCAGATTTTCTCGGATGCGAGTGGCTTCGGTTATGGCGCTCACGTCCAGGGGCGACCCCACTTGCGCGTTCACGGTTTGTGGTCGTCGTCGGAGAAGCTCACCAGCTCTACCTGGCGTGAATTATCGGCGGTGCTCCGCGCACTTAAGGCATTTGCTAGCTTGTGTTTTCACCAGAAGATTCGATGGTTTTCGGACAACGCGAACGTGCCCCGGATTATTAAACACGGTAGTACCAATCCGACCCTGCACCGCTTGGCGTTGGACATTTACGAGTATTGTCATTCGCAAGACATTATTATTTTGCCTGAGTGGCTGCCAAGAGAAGAGAATACGCTAGCAGACAGTATTAGCAAGTTTAAGGACTACGATGATTGGTCTGTTGACGATGCTACCTTTGCTCGATTGGAGTTATTGTGGGGCCCCCACACGGTGGACAGGTTCGCGTCTCCCCACAATGCGAAGCTGGCTGTGTTTAACGCCAGATTTTTGTGCGCGGGGGCGTCAGCGATGGACGCCTTTTGCCAGGATTGGGGGGTGGGTAATAATTATTTTTGCCCGCCCGTCTCTCTTATACCCCAGGTGGTCACGCGCATGGCCTCGTCCCTCGCTACCGGGACGTTGGTCATTCCAAAATGGCGAACAGCGCATTTTTGGCCGTGCATCTGCCCCGATGGCAGGCATTTCCATCCGCGTGTGTTAGATTGGAGGTTGTTGAAGGTGTCATTTTCACCTCCTTCCCTCGGCAGTCCGGCGCTGTTCTGTAGGGACCCGTCCTTCCTTATGCTAGCATTGCGATATGACTATAAGCTGCCGCCTAGGGCGTTCAACTCGGGATTTTGTAGCACAGACCTCGGTTATTGCTCAGATTGCGTCTGAAATGTTATGCTCCCTTTATCGTTATCGGCGAAGCGTTGTAAGTTTGCGATTTAATTAAGCATGATATTATTTTATCGTACACCGCCTTTGTTATAGGTTGTTATGGTAGCCGATGTGTATCGGCGTTTTTTATTCTCTGCAGCGGAGACCGTTGCATAATTATTACGAATGTTATTTTTCGCGAGTGCCGAATTTGTTTGTGAGAAGGGCGCCCACATAGGGCATGAAGCCCCGCCTTGTCATGGCGACCGACACGGTATCGGTATACAGCCTCTATGAGGCGCGATTATTGTTTCGTATTGACTGTCATGTTGCTTGCTAGAAGGGCGCCCACATGCGGCAGGAAGCCCCGCCTTAAATGGCGACCGACTTTGTATCGGTATATTGCCCCTATGGGGCGGACTAACGTCGTATTGAGAAGTGTGATTTTATTGTTCGTTCGTAGGGCGCCCGCTATGGGCCGGAAGCCCTGTCATAATGAATCGGTAATTGACGTTATGTTTGTATATAGCTAATTGCTTGGCCGGGAGCGTCATTCGTGTTCGAATTGCTTGAGATGATTAATTCATCAGCGCACCCCCATTTTGTACGCGTGCGGAAATACCGTTTTTTGAATGCCATGTAGATTTGCTAGAATTGTCTATTCTTTTTATTCTAAGCGACCGTTTTCCTACTTTGGCGTTTCTCGACCGCTACCGATGCTCAGCATTACCATTATGTTCAAACTCAATTTCGTTTCCCCTTGTGTTCTTATTGTGTTGTATTTGTGTTGTAGTGCATATGTATGGTTTACCTAGAGGTAAATATAGAAAGGAAATTAACTTTCTGACGTAGTAACACGTAGGAAGAAAGTGCTATTTCGTTTCGTTATTGAACGATAGGCTCCCGCTCACCGCTTCGGCGAGCACATTGTGATTACGTAATGAGCGATTCCTTTGGTAATTCGGTTTTCCCGCGCTCTGCGTGTATGAGCTCATTCTCGCTCAAGCATCCACACTGGTACCCCCCCCCCCCCCCGCCTCTATTCACTATTTTGTACGTCGAGTTTTCGTTTTGCTGCATGCGCAACTGTCCCATTGAGGTGCATGTATAATGCTTCAATGACCTCCCCCCCCCCCCCCCCCCCCCCCCCTAGCAAGGAGCCAGGGAGTGCGCCCTCGTTTATGCACCCTTGGACGCACCCACGTTTCCCCCAGCAGATCTGGGGGTTTTTCGTGGCCTCCGCATGCTAAGCCCCAACGCTAGCACGGTGCTGAACGCCTTGCTCCCCCCTTCCCCACACTTATTGTGTTTTGGATAATGAATGTTCTTGTTGTTGTTTGGATTCTTGGGGTACTTCATACGTGTGTACCTGTATTCGCCTATATTTCGTTATTGTAATGAATCGTGCGTTATTACTGCGCTGTTTGCGCATACATATGCAGTAAGCATCGAGTTGTGCATAATAACTCGGATTCGATTATATGAACGGTTCTCATTTTCCCATTTTCGCTCGGTTTCGAGCCGACCTCCAGATACTTGGACGAGCAGAGTGGATTCCATATCCAGCCCATATCTCCGGTCCTTGGCGCAGAGCACCTTACCAGCCCTACTTGTCTCATCTAAAGCGTCCTCCACAACCTCCGAGTACCGCGCAGCATGGGGGAGATGGCTGCTATGGGCCCGCTCCTCGGATGACATCGTCCCCTTTCCAGTGCAGCCGTTTCACCTGTGCCTGTACATCTCACACCTGGCTTCTTCTAGCGGAGCGAAGTCGGCAGCGGACTCCGCCAGTACCGCCAGGGGCGCGACGTCACGATCGCTCGGACACGTAAAGCGACCTGCCCCGTGGCTGTCGCAGAGAGGTATTTCGGCGCCCTCGGCGACCCGCTCGATTCTTCCCTCCCCCTCGTTCGCAGGCTCACCTCTTCCAAGCGGGGCCCGATTCCAACCCGGCACGCCCTGAGCTACACCAGAACCCGCGAGACCGTTTTGGAGGCCCTTAAGCCCTTCGTTCCGGACATCGGTCTTTTTTGCCTGCATAGCCTGAGGTCGGGGGGCGCAACGTCCGCAAGCAACGCGGGCGTTCCGCCCTTTCTCATCTCCCAGCACGGGAGGTGGAAGACCAGTAGAGCGAGGGATGCGTACATCAAGTCTGACCCCTCTTCCAACCTCCTCCCTTCCCAGTCCCTCGGCATCTGATAACACGTGTGTTCACACAGGGCTTCGATCTATATGATTCCCATTTTCGATGCACTTACGCCATGTCAGGGCGTTCTTGTTTTTTGCGTAATAAACGGCGACCGCTACCGATGCTCAGCATTACCATTATGTTCAAACTCAATTTCGTTTCCCCTTGTGTTCTTATTGTGTTGTATTTGTGTTGTAGTGCATATGTATGGTTTACCTAGAGGTAAATATAGAAAGGAAATTAACTTTCTGACGTAGTAACACGTAGGAAGAAAGAGGCTTTATTGTGACACCAATTTCGAATATGCTAATTTTAAAATACGATCGATATGATCGATCAAACTTGAGTTTCCGAACTTTTTTTGAGGGGTTTATGTATTAGTGTTCTAAGAATTAATGAATTAATTTATGGCCAGTCATTCATCTCACGTACATTGATATCTTGTTATAAGACCCAACGTTTTCATAATTTACAAGTATTGTTATTTGTTTATATGTTCCTTTTCATCCTTTGTAAATAATATGTTGATGATGTGGAAAGAAGTTGAATTCATTTCAATGTAATTCAATCCAATATGGAGAAATCGCTTCAGGACGGTAAGAAGCGCGACGGGGAGTTCTGCCAACCGAGACCGTCCTATCGCTGTATGATATCCCAGACTGATGGTCGGAACTACCGAGACCGTACTATCGCTGTATGATATCCCGGACTAATGGTCGACCTACCGAGACCGTCCTATCGCTGTATGATATCCCGGAGTGATGGTCGACCTACCGAGACCGTCCTATCGCTATATGATATCCCGGACTGATGGTCGGACCTACCGTACTGTTACCCGCCAGTTTAAAGGTTCTTAGACATAGACATCACTTTTAAAACAAAAAATGTAGCCTATCAAAGTATCAGGGATAATTTTTGGCGTGGATCCCGATTACGCAATCATTTTCTCAATGGAAAACTCATTTAAACAAGAAATCAGCTTGAAAATTCACATAGGAAACGCCCACTAAAAATGTCTCCAGAGTCAAATTCTGCCTGTGACCTCATCTGTCAATCACAGCTCAGTTAGTTAGAACAATGCGCCTTCATCCAAGCTGACCGGCTACTCACAATGGTATAACATGTTCTTATACACTACCAACTAACACACTTTCAATTTCAATAGCAGTTGCTAAGTCAGAAAAGCACAACCATCATTAAGACAATATATGCACTGAAAAGCTATTGTCTGGAAGCATGCATTTCACGCTGTCAATTATTATAGCTTATTAGCATTTTTCATGTCCTTATGATGATTAAAGTTTTCTGAAATAGCAACAGTTATTGAAATTGAAAGAGTGTGATGTGGTATATAGTGTATTCAAAGATGTGATAATATTGTGAGCAGCTGTGAGCAGTCGTTCATCCTGGGCGAAGGTGCACCATTGTTCATCTTATAGCTGAGTTGTGATTGACAGATGAAATCACGAGCAGAACTTCACTCTGGAGAGTTTTTGTTACCCTTTTTAAGCCTAGAGGTGGGGCTTAGCAAGATAAATAGAATAATGAATTAAATGTTTAAAAAATGTATGAAGCATATTCATGTCAAACAGTTAACACATATTTAATGTGTACACTACTACAGATATAAGCTGAAGACAACATGCATTTGCATGTAGGGAACCTTGAACGACGCATGAACGAACGTATGTCTACCATAACAGGATGGATGCGAGCCGTATGAAAGGACAGTTTTGGTTGAGAGAACTCTCTGTCGTCTTTGGCTCCCGTCCTGGTACGATAGTTCGCTAATAAATACATACCTCACGGAGAGGATGACAAACGCCAACAAAGCGGTACTTGTCCGCAACCTGCTACCACGTGTGTCCATCTCCGACAAATTGTGAGCCGTCCTGGCGAATTCAAACCGGTCTGGGTTGAGCCCAAGATATCCCGAACTTGGGCCTCTAAAAGAAACTATTGACGAGATGTGCAAAACTAGTTGACAGGTTGTCGAAAACTGTACTTAACTGAAGAGACTACCGGAGCGAATAAATCGTTACAACATTGTGTTTTGCTACAATAATCACATAATTGTTTAATTGAGAGAAGAATAGCTGTACTCCAAGCCAGACCTCCCTCTCGCTCTTTACCCAAGGAGGGACAGAATGAGACTAATAAAGGAAGCCATCGGTGTTTAACCTTATACCGAGGATTTGCTGCCTGCTGGGCTGTAAAAAAAAAAAGAAAAAGAAAAGTGGGAACAACATATATTATAGAGTACAAAGAGTTTCCTGTCATTCATGAGGAAAGACCGCGCCAATATAAATCAATCTGTCCCGGATTCTATTGTTCTTAGTAGTTTATTTTGTCATAGTATCTTCATCATGGCACCAATTCAACTCAAATTGGAAAAACAGGAAATCGGCCTTTTTATGTTAACGTCACATGTTGCGCTTTCTCCCAACGTTGATTTATTAATTGGTCTTCTAGATATCGAGGGAAAGGGCAATGCCGATAGCGGAGAGGTGTTGTGGGTTGGATTTGGGTCTTTCAATGCGAGGATTGCGGGTTAGTCAGTGAGGTTCAATGCCTTTAACAAGTTCCGTATGACAACTTTGGAAACAGGTCAGCGTGTGGCTAGTTCACAGAACGGAACCCGTTTCACATTGTCCCGAGCGTATACCATAATATAGGTTTTCCCGTCCAATTTCCCACATTACGCACCCAAATTCGTTTTATGTGCATTCAATTTCGTCAAATTGCCGTGGAGGAGTCGCTTTGGTCATTCAAATTCATATTCCAAACATGCATATTCGTATATGGGCACCCAAATTTCAAATCGCACACTTCAAATTCGCAAATGGGCATTCGATTTCATCATTGGGCGCTATTTTCAACAAATGGGCATTCAATTTAATACGGCAAGCTTGACAATCGCTCGTTTGTGCATTCAATTTCGTCAATGGGTGACCAATTTCCATACATGCTCATTCAATTTAAGTTACACAAAAAAACATCCATACGTATTCACAAATAAACATACTGTATATACATTTATTTATACAACCACATACATAGTTACGCACATAATATATAGGCGTACCTAGGGGGGAGGGTTGGGGGTTCAACCCTCCGGTCTCGACTGTCATTATCGCTGGTCTCGGGCCTCGAAAAGTGCGCATAGCACTGGTCTCGGCCTAAAAAATTGTCGAAAATTACCGGCCTCGGCTTTTAAAATTTCCTATGACTACTCCCCCCACCCCCCCCCCCCCCCCCACACACACACATACACACACACACACACACACAACCCCTCACAAATTTCTCAAGCACTGGGTCTTGGTCTCGACCTCGAAAATTGTGGACCGGACCTGGTCTCGGTCTTGAAAATGTCGTAAATTCGCGGTGTCGACTTCGGAAATATTTTACGACTACCACCACCCCCGCTGACAGAAAATTTTTCTGAAGAAATAACCCCCCCCCCCCCCCCCCCCCCATTGAACAAATCCTGGGTTCGTTACTGGTTACGCTCACATAAACACACGCACACACATTCACCTTTTATCTTACATAGTCTCAACCATTATTTCATCAGGCTATATTTTTCATTTTTTAGATGTACTTTTCAACATTGAATCTTCACTTTTCGTTATTCCTCGGTCACATTTGTCTAGATCTGTTTGATGTTCAATTATGTAATCTGTATTTTCTTATTTTTACACATTCATTCGTTCATCATCTTGTCTTAACTTTATCATCATGCGAGTTCATAATGTAATTTCATCACATGATGTTATTTGTCATCTGATCGTTATTGTATCATACTTTTTGTTCACCATTTTGTATTTTTTTATTTCCGTCATGCTTTCTATATCATACATGTACCACGATGTTAAATAACATGCCACTGCATATTTTTAATTTGAATGCCAATGTAATGAACTTGTTTGCCTATGCGCGAATTCGAATGACCGAAATGACACCCGAGACTGCTAGAGATGAAATTGAATGCCCATTGACGAAAATCAGTGCCTATCTCTTACAATAGAATGGCGCAAGTGTGAAATTGGTCGCTCTGTTACTCAATATGAATGACCAAAAACGATTTTGAATGACGATATGTCGATCCAAGCGTGGATTAGACGAAATTGAATGCTGCTTAAATGAAATTGCATGAGAAAATAGCGAAATTGACCGGGACAACCTATATTATCATTCGATTATTTTCGGGCTTATTTCACTGCAAATTAATGACTTATACCGAATAACTAAATTCTTAACTACGCCCATCTGTATTATGTCCCATTACAATTATTTAAGGGGACCACCAGCCAAAGAGTAACACATACTTATATATTTTGGTACCGTTGTGTGATTTCAAATGGATGCCCAACATTTTGTAAAGGGTTTTGTAATTCATAAACAATGCAATGATTTACCACCACTTACCGAACCATAATGGCCCCATGTTTCTGTATGCGCCAAACGTCTGCGAGTGCGCCAATTCTGTTCACACAGATGTTTGGAGACAATAGAATCCGTGATCACGAACGATGCGTTCGTCCTAGAAAAAAGATAGTCTTCATGTGCAGACCCATGAATACATGTTGTAGTATGGTGATGCTTTTTTCTAATTAAATATTTTTCTGAACTTTTTGGTGGAATGGACTATTAAAAATGTTTTCATTTAGTCATGAGAATATTATTTTGGGGTGTTGGTACCCTTTAACTATAGGGTAGAATAGAATGACACGATCAGACAGATATCGATTGATTTGTTTTCTTTCTTTATGTTCGAGCTCGCAAGACTGGATTAAACCGGGTCATGATAGTGTTCCGTTGTTAACTTAATTGCATACTTAGCTGGTTAAGATTACAACACTTACAAAATATTAATTTTCGGGACCCTCCAAAGAGTGTAATGAAGATTGTTATTATCCGGTTTGATTTCCTTCCTTGTTCCGATGATTCGATTGGAACTTCAAGGGGAGATCCCGACAGGAGAAATAAATCAAGACTGCCAGGTTCGCAACTGATCAATAACCCATAAACTGCCAGGTTCGCAACTGATCAATGACCCATAAACTGCCAGGATCGCAACTGATCAATGACACATATACCAAAGCTGATCTCTCACATCATTTAGTAGTTGTCCAGTTGGGTGAGTAATATAACTTTCTCTCCCTTTTGGTGTCCCCCAACAACATTTGTACTGGCCCCAAAGTTGTATTTATTTTATAAACTGTCTACTTATGATAATCCATTCCAATTACCAATCAAAATTGCAGTTACGGATGAGGTTTGACACGGAAATACATTCTATAAAAAAACAAGTAACTTTTGTCATTGTCATTTTTGAAAATTAAATTTGACCGATTCGACTTATGTTGTTACTTGCAGTTTTTTACTTACCCTGGGCGATCAGGAGCCCTAACAAAACCGGGCTTTTTATGGTTCTACGTCACTGGGGTAGGACTGGGGCATATACATTTCAGTACATCTTTTTGTTTGGAAGACATGCACTAATACAACATGAAATGTTGCAAATTTTCTTTTGATTTGACATTTGACATTTCTATTAATGTATTTTTGTCGACAAATCATATGACATTTGCTATGATTTGTTTATCATGGAATGTGCATGACACTTGGGGCAAAGTCAAAAGTGAAATGTCACAAAATGCATTTATATGGTCAACAGTGTACCCTCCTTTTGTTGGGAGAATAAAGTGTTCTGAATGATGTTAAGAGGGTCATGCGTGAATGACAATGGTGTATTATAATTTTTTTTGGAAGGTGAAATGTGTCTTAATGATTTCGAGGGGTGCAATTACGTTTATCTATGTTGTTAGGAAGATGTTTTGTGTTTTATTGACTGATTGAGAAATTATCATTATGTTTGATTTGCAAAAAGATTGTTGCAAACATTTCCGCAATTTGAGTTTGAGCGTTCATATCTCTCCTATTACTTTATTTCGGTTCATAAATTTGGTATCATTGGAAAGCTTGTTTACACCCCTTTACATTGGTATGACATTGTTATGGATTTTGTATCATGGAATGTGCATTACATCCGAATATGGGGCAAAGTCATAAGTGACATGCTGCAAAATGCATTTATTTTGTCAATATGATTTATCATGTAATTGGAAGAATAAGTGATTTTTTTAATGATGTTGAGGCGATAATGCATGATGTCAATGGCGTATTATCATTTCCCCTGGAGGATATAATGATTTTAAGTGGTCATGAATACAACTATGATTTTTACTGTTGTTTGGACAACGCAAAAGTGACGTTTGTTCTGTAATTGTGGTGGACAACTGACAAACTTGCGGCAATAGTGTGTAAAAGTCCAACATAATGATAATTTCTCAATAAGTCAATAAAACACATTACATCTTCCTAACAACATACACAAACGTTATTGCACCACCTCAAATTCATGAAGACACATTTCATCCCCCAGAGAAAATTATCATTCGCCATTGACATTCACGCATGACCGATTTAACATCATTCAGAACACTTTATTCTCCTAACAAAAGGAGGGTACGCTGTTGACAATATCAATGCATTTTGTGACATTTCACTTTTGACTTTGCCCCATATTCGAGTGTCATGCACATTCCATGATAAAATATTCATAGCAAATGTCATATCAATGTAAAGGGGATAATACAAACACCATCGCTATTACCGTCAACACCATCATCAGTATCACATTCAACAACAAGACAATACCATCAACAACAAGACAATACCATCAACAACAAAGGCATGCAAATAAAGATGACTACGCGTAATGATTTTATTCTGAGTAATATGTCTTTATATAATTTGTCTACATCTGGAACATAGTGTATTTTGTCAGTTTTCTTTCTTTGCCAACAAATCATCCATATTGTTTGTTTTCTTAAATTATTATTTATGATAATTGATCCTAGTTACTTCACTGTTCTTGTTAACATTTGAGAGCGTCATTTCATAAATTGGTAGAAAACACGTCTATTTATCCTAATTCGTACACGTGCTTATATGAATATAAAATGTAAATGCTCCATATTTGGTTGTGAAATGCGTAAGTTGTCTTCAAACTTAGATTTTTAGCTAGCTACATAGCTTATTATTAAACTTACATCGATAACAATTGTAAAGGGACTTAGTCACTTAGAGTCCTTTGTAATTAATCCCTCCACAATTGACATGTGATACCTCTGCTAAACAAACTGAACAATAATCGATGCATTATATAACATTTGTAGATGGTGTATTCAAACGATTAAACATGTGTTATGTCTTAGTCTATGTCTATGTGTTAGTTTAATTATCTTAACATTTTAAAGGAAAAGTACAGTTTTGGTCAAACTGATTTTTTAGTATTTAAAACTTGCAAATTATTATTAAAAACTAACAGTTATAGTTCAATGATGCTTGAATGGTAGTAAAACATATACGTTGTTAAATTACATGGGTGTTCTCATTTTCTTTAAAGCAAGGGGCGCCTTCCAGACACCTCACATTTCAAAAAAAAAATTCAACTAATAAGTATGTAATGTTTTTAAAAATAATTAGTCAATAGAGAGATCATCAAAAACTATTTTATTAGATTTTGACAAATTTTGAGAAAATAAGCTGTTGGCCCACATTAATTCCAATCTGATATACTGATGGATATTTCAGCTGTTTCCGAACCAATTTTGATCAAACAAAGTTTATTCTGTCATTAAAATTGTTTCCTCATTCAACTTGTACACTTAGTTTTTAATTACCTTTTAACAAAATATTTATTGAAGCGCCCTTTATACCAAAAATCGACTATCCCTTTAAACAGATCCTAAAGCATGCAATTATACATCATGGACATAATTTCCTGCACATAATGAGTAAAATAATATTGTTCTTTATATCTTTTCAATAGAGCGATCATTTTGAAATACCTTGCGTTTAATCAGCAATATCAAAACGAATAATTCATGCTGTCATGATATTATTCATAATGTAACACTTTATAATTTCTGAAGATATGACATCCCTTACTTAATGGTGATGCATGGTATTCATATTGAATTCTTGGTTGTTTTGGTAAATACGATGTCTATACTAAATGGTCCATAATATGAGCCATGGTTGACCCATGATTATTAAATACACGATTTTCTATATTAAATGGTGTAAAATAGATTCACAATCAACGCTTGGCTATGTATTAAGATAGGTTGTAATGTACTAACATTTTAATGATGATGCTAAACTAGCAAGAACAAGCTTTATAATGATTATACAATAACATAATATATGTCACTTATGATTTCTTAGTACTGAAAGTTTCAAAAAAGGGAACCCAATTCATAGAAATAAGATTTTGTACTAAAAAAACTACTTTGCATAGCCCATGTAAATTCATAATCTTATATATTATGCCATTTATCATGTTTATGTATTGATACTGTCATCCAATAATGACTATGAGTGACTTTTCATGAGTAATATAAACAATACACATTTTACGCACAGGAGTGTAGTTATGTTTCAGTACAATCACGACAATGCAAAGAGTAAGATCAATGCGTGTTTTCTTGATTCATAGTCTTCGAATGACCACTTACCTGTCTATACGCACATAATCATGCATATAATGATCGGGAAAATTATGTTGCTCGGTGGTCAGATGCCTGATCCGGTTCATTGTATTAATGGTTTTACAAAGAATAGGACAATGCTATCAAAAAGCAAAATAACAAAGAGCAGGTATCGTTGAATTCATTTGACTTATTTTTTCTAAATAGATCTATATATCGTGCAACAAAATAATTGACATTGCATATTTATCATGTTTGCAATTCGATGACCGCAGTCATTGACGTCATCTGTCTAGTCTGTTTCTTGTGGTTTCTGTTCGCTCGTCACAATCCCGGCTTTACGATGTGACTTCTGTATAGTAAAATGAGCGAATAACATAAAACAATCGTAAAGACGGTTAAGAAAGACATAAATGCATTCATGATGACTATATCAACATTATGTTGAAACATAAACATAACGGAACATTCTCTGGCACTTCTGGAACATTATCCCATCGCTACTCGATCCAAAGTTTATATATATCCAAATGTTATAATGTACATGTTAGACCAACCTTGATTTTATCTCGATGGATTTTCTTAATAGTAAAATCAGTAGTTATAACAAATGAAATGAACTATTACACAATAATTAACATCGTGCCCTCAGTAATTACTGACTAAATATTCTATAACAACGCTGACCTTGTACTCGCACATTTCTAAGTTAACAGGTACTCCAAATGAACTATCAATTAGAATTGTCCTGTTTCCTGGGAAACTATACTCACCGAGATAAAATTCCGCGCTCAGTGGTTCCCCAAAAGTGTCATCCGTGACGCTCACCTGGCAGCCATACCAGCCCGAGTAGGCGACTTCTACAGACCGGAAGTGAAGACGGAGACCGGTCGATGTTAGGCTTACTCCGTAATCCAGTTCAGCCTGTAAAGCTTTATTAAACCAATCAATAATTACATCATAAAGCTTTTGGAGAAGATACCAGGTACGTAGTTAAGCAACGTATTAAAAAAAAAAATGTTATCCTATGCATGATATCCCCATTTCATGCCCAGTGTCATCCATTACGCATACCTGGCAGCCGTCCCAGCCCGAGTAGGCGGCTCCTTAGAAACATACGTAAAGTGAAAACAGAGACCAGTCGATGTCAGACTAACCCCTTCAGACAGTTTATCCTGTAAAGCTGTAGTCAATAATTACATTGTACAAAGCCTTTCATTGCCTTTGGAGAAGATACAATGTTCGTAAGACATGTATTTGACAGACTGTCATGCCTGCATGCAGAACGAGATACAATCGATTGTAAGTTAAAAATAATTGTAAGTCAGATCATTTGTTCTAAATGCGAAATCGGATTGATTGAAACGCGCATATCAATCAATTGTAACGTACAATCGATTGTATCTCTTTCTGCCCTGGTGATATACAACATGTCCCAAAATTAATTAAAACGGGACTTTCTGCAACGATAACTTTAAAGATAGTAGATCAATCAGAATGATATTTCAGGGTATGAAACTATAACTTATTACCTACATCTTTCAGAAAACCCTATTCGATTCGCTTCAGTGGTCATGGAGAATGAGGATCTTTTGTCAATCATGTCAGATGACCCTTCCCTCCAGGTTTTGTAATGTAAGGAGACGTGTTGTCCATTGTGTTCACGCGTTATGAACGAAAATGGACACATGACATGATTGACAAAAGATCCTCATTCTCAATGACCACTGAAGCAAATCGAATAGGGTTTTCTGCAAGATCTAGGTAATAAGTTAAAGTTTCATACCCTGAAATATCATTCTGATTGATCTACTATTTTAAAGTTATCGTTGCAGAAAGTCCCGTTGTAATTAATTTTGGGACATGTTGTAGAGGGCATACCGCCACTGCTTGTAACAACTGGCTAGTTTGTGCTCACTGCACATCACCTAGCCTTTCAGGATCAGTTCTCAACAGATTCCGGAAAGCTTTTCATTCACTCATGAATATCTCTACATTTCTATCACCATATAAGCCAAACAACAAGGTAAAGGAGAATTTAGAAAACTAAGTTATTTTGGTTGAATTTGAAAGTTACATGAACACAAAATGCTTATAGTCTATATTTGTTTCAAGTTTGACCTCTTTAAATGCAAAAATAGTACAGTCGAACCTGCCATAGCGACCACCTGCCCATAACACCGCTTTCTGGTTCCCCTTGAAAGATCATGTGTTAAGCGACTTGCCTAACGCAACCAGCAACCACCCTTTTGTTTCCCAACGCACATATAAATCCGTGTATATATTAGCGACCGCAAAATTAGCACTTGAGCGACCAAGGCATCCACTCGGTCGCCTCTGGTCGCGCAAGGTTCCGATTCAGAGCACTTCAATGCAAGCAACATGCTTGAAAATGACAATGAACTTCTGAGACAGAAGCCTTATTACGGACACCGAGTGCTTCGGACTCACAAATGAAGAGTAATCGTGCCCTTCTGTACCGGAGGCACTTATTTGTTAGATGTTAAATTTGTTTTGTGATGCTGAGTTAAGTACTCAGCATCACAAAACAAATTTAACATCTAACAAATATTTTAATTGCCGAGGCGGAGTGTTTCTTCCTCGTTTCAATTGATAATCCGTGCGCTTAGAAGTATGTTCACAGCTAGTTTGATCTGTAGACAATTGTAGTAAACCATTATACCTAGCCTCCTCAACATACATTAATTGCACATGTACATATTATAAGCGTAGTATATGCGACCAGACAATCAAAATGTCCGCCCACCTGTCTATAACGACCGCTTTTCGCCGGTCCCTTGAGCAGTCGCTATATACAGGTTCACTGTATATATCTTTGTTAAATTCAATTTCACCACCCTTCGTTTTTATTATCAAATGAGGTTCCTAACCATTGTCTCAAAAAGAATGGAACAGTTTGACAATTTTTTTTTAAGGTATGAAGGTAATTTGAAGAAAAAAAGTGTCATACAAGGAGCATCTAAAAACACAACCTTTCCCCTTTAATATGGTACCAAATAACCTAAACAATTATCATATATTAATATTTTTTCCTGACAGTACCATTCTTTTTTAGAAATACTGTAATATGTAAACATATTGCAGCACAGGCATACATTCGACACATGTAATAACTAAAACGGGTTATAAAGGGAAAGTTTACACAAGCATCAAATCGGATTGATTTGTATTTATGCGTACAATTCTATTATAGTTGTTCTGTTATACCATCACATGTTATGAAGTTGAAAATTGAATCTAAGCAACTGGACTTACTATTTGTGGAGTAGAACAGTCTCGCAACCTATCTAGGTTATACTGTTCTACTCCACAAATAGTAAGTCCAGTTGCTTAGATTCAATTTTCAACTTCATGAACATTTTCCTGGATGAATCAAAATTTTCACTATCGTATCACATGTTATGTTGAAAGCCACCTGAGAGGGCAGCAAACAAGATGTTAATTAAAGGGGAAGGAACTCCTAGCCTTTTGACTTACTGGATGTGATGAGAGCATAACTCTTGTCATTTCTAGTCACTTATTTCCTCATGAATATTCCCAATAATGAAAATAATCAATAGTTTATGCCCCACCGTCGTCTGCTTTCAATGCCAACAGGAGGCGGCCATTTCTTCAACTTCTCTCGGTGAAATGACGTGTCAGGCGGAGAACACAATAGCGGGTTACGTTAATGCTATTGTGTTCTCCGCCTGCCACGTCATTTCACCGCGAGTAGTTGAAGAAATGGCCGCCTCCTATGGGCATTGAAAGCAGACGACAGTGGTCCATAAAATATTGATTATTTTTGTAATCGGGAATATTCATGAGGAAATAAGTGACTAGCAATGATAGTAGTTATGCTCTCATCACATCCAGTAAGTCAAAATGATAAGGGTTAATTCCCCTTTAAACCTTTGACAAATCATTACTCTTGATTGGAAATCCAAAATCTGCTCAACTTTCGCTGTGTGGTTTATTATTTTGTTTTCCCTTCACCATATCGGCTTTAATGGTTCTATAAAACTTCTCCTTTATATAACAAGCTTACCAGAGGTGAGTTCCTTGCGATGGATCAACCACGTGACCTGAGCATCTCCCCTGTTTGGAAAGCACTCCAGGTAGACCTGAGAGCCCACAGCGACCGTCATGTTGCTGGACTTCCGGGTAAAAGCTAGCTGCGTGGGAAGGCTGTCTGGCCGGAAAGGAAACCACTCTTCCACTTCAGGAGAAGACGCAAAGTTGACGTTATTGGCACGTAACCAAGGAATGTAGCGCGCGAGGTCGGTGTAATAGCCATACTTCCCTTGCGTCGCGCAACCCTCGCCTGAGCTGACAATCCCTAGCTGGTACCAACGACCGTCCTCATACTGCATGGCGTACGGACCACCGCTATCGCCTTTGCACGCGTCTTCCTGCCTCATGAGGTACCCAGCACAAAAGAGATTTATTGGGATAGGAAAATCCGTCGTGGGCAAGCAGTGATCGCGAGGGATGAACGGCAGTAGCACATCCTTCGGAAACCTTGCTGCTTGTCCCTCCAGTTTCGTTCGGCCCCAGCCCGTGACGCGACCCTCATTTTCCGGGCGAAGAAGACGTGTAGACAGGGATTGAGGGGCAAGGCATATCGGTCTTACGTAGTTTGTAAACTTACGCAGAGGGCGTGACATTCGTATCAGAGCAATATCATTCGAGAAATAGGTGTTGTTGAAATCCTCGTGTATGCGAATCTCGGTTGCCTCTCGGACATCTTCAGAGTCGTCCGCTCTCTCTGAGTCGAAGTCTCCGAGGTAGAGCTTGATTTCATCGAGCCGTGCGCGTCCATAATCCCGGTTGCGAAGGCAATGCGCGGCCGTCAGTACCCATTCTTGATCGAGCAGAGTCCCACCGCACTCGAACTTCCGTCTCCGAACCGACCATATCCGAACCATGTACGGTGCTGAACCTCGCAGGACATCTTTACCGCCGATACTTCTCCCAATGTTTTCGTCCTCATCTACGCCATGGATCATAGCGTCACTAGACGATACCGATGCTGATGACCAATCAAGTGCTCCAATGGGTGTGGTCGGTGTGGTGGTCGCGCCACTACCCTGGTCAACAACCGTCTTACCACAAACTGTGGGGAAATTAAAAGAAACAACTCGTAATAAGCACATGGGAATTACCTGATAAGCATATACATTATTTTAGTATCGGTTCAAACAGTATTACGGGGGCAACGCGTTTAACTTCAAGGGGCCACATACAAACTATCCGCTAAAATGTAAAATTAGTTTCCTAGAATATGCTTTTAACAGCCGTCCCGAACTGGACCCTACATGCCCTCTTATTATAGGCTTTTATGTTATTGCAAAAACACGCGATTCCATTGACAAAGAACTCTTCTTGAAAGTATCATTTTTAAGTTAAGATTGAAACATTAATATAAACGATAAGCACGTGGTATGTTATGACATAAGTGAGTAGTGGCGTTACTCGACACTCTCTAACAACAAGTTAATAAAAGACCGCCATAATGCATGCTGTATGGCCGTATTCGGGGTCAAGTCACTCCTTACGGACATGGTTAAACAGATTGCGGCCGTCGTTTGCGTACTCACGTAAACATGATTACCTTCTCTTTTCCATACTATCTATATTACCAGAATCTCGTCTGCTATCAAACATTGTCAAATGGTTGATTCCATTTCATAACCTTTATGTTAATTTTATTGAGCCTCCATAACTGTAGCCTTTTAATTTATCATGAAGTTCGATCGTCTTCTTTCCGAATGACACCCACATCGTTATTAATGAAATGCATAAACAGAAGAAAATAAATACAAACCTTGGGATATGTCTATCTGCGATGGCTCCGAAAGATACAACCACGCATGCGCGTGACCTTTGACCTGGCCGCGTTGACTTGCCCGTAAAACACACGTGTACTTCCCCTCATCTTCCTCTGTAAGGTACCGCAGAACCAAGTTATTTCCTAGAATCTTTTTTAACAAAACAAAAAACAGGAAAATTATTATCTCAGTTATTCACGAGGAATATTACATAATTATGGTCTATAGATACGTACAATTGAAAATGCCAAACACCCTGTTCAAACTGACAAGACCAGTAGCGTAAGCAAACAAATTGTTTGGGGGCTAAACAAATCCCTCCCACGGTAGGGAGCTTTTGCATGTTTAGATTTGAAACTGTACAATCTGGTGCAAACCTAGGAAGGAAATTCGGACTTGACGCCATTTACTATAATTATGTGGGTAAGTGCGTCGTGATTCTACCGGCTGGAAAACAAAAAAATATATTATTTTGTATTATGAAGAAAACATTATTATAAAATATGCACCAGTGAAAAAAAATCACAGTTCAAACATTGCACCAAACGCCACAATATGTATTACAACAACATGAACAAGGTATACAACACGTAAACGAGACCGATCCCCCGAGGGAGTGAAGCGACCAAAAGGGCATAGATAGGGGAGCGTTTGATGGTGCTTTTGCAATCTGGTGCATACCTAGGAAGGAAATTTGACTTGACATGAAGTATAATCTGAGTTTTCATGTTTCAAGAAACACTCTTTTTTAAATCACTGGTATTGTATTAGAAATGAGACATGATTTATTTATTTAATTTTTTAATTTTATTTTTATTATTATTATTATTATTATTACTATTTATTATTATTTATTTATTTTTTTATTTTATTTTTTTTTTTTGGGGGGGGGGGGGGCAAGAGCCCCCCCCCCCCCAAAGCCCCCTACCAGTATAGTACGCCAGTGGACAAGACTGAACTAAAACCGACACCAAACCGACAACTTCGGGTCGTTAACGGTTATGTCGAATGAATGTAAGTTTTAAGGGTACCGAGCTCAAACCGACAGCAAAATGAACCCAAATCGACACCAAACCGATCCCAAGACACGGTTTCAGGAAGGTGATCATTTACTGTCAGTTTCAGATCAGTCTGTTATCGGGGTGATGTCGGGTCTGATGCTGTTTGGGATCGGAATTGCAATTCGTCGAAGTGATTATTTCGTTCATGTTTTAAAAATTCCACTCGAGTCCAGTTCCGTAATGAGCAAACAATTTGTTTGCTAACCCTAACCCTAACCCTTATATTACCGGTGTTGAAATTTTGCAAATTTGTACTTTAAATTATGCGAGCTGGTGCATACCTAGGAAGGAAATTTGACTTATTTATCATGTCTCAAGTATCGAATTGTAAATAAGCCATGATTTAATTTTATTTGGGGGGGGGGGGGGGGGCGGGGGGCTTGTGTGGGTATCGACAATATTTGTATTAAAGCATATTACGACAAGTTTCGGTTTTTCGAATTTCCCTTTCGTATGTTCACGTTTAAAGTGTTCGGATTGTTAACTATTCAGTCATAACTGTGTACAAGGTCAGTGCTATGAGTTAACAATCACTTTGCATTTTTGCTCATTGCTCGGCATGCATTAGAACATCCATTTAACGTGGAATGTTCACAAATTACTCAGTGGACAAATCAGATCACAGAAATGTGCATTGTCGCAACCATTCACCAGTTTTGCATATATGTCAACGAAGTTACTAGTTCCCTTACAATTTATTTGCGGAAAATATAACTTACTGTATACTTGCCCTGCGATGCGGTACCGGTATTTATAGGTATGTCGCTCTTCAACCACGTGACCGTATCAGTTTCCAATTTCGGACTGCAGTGAAACACGTGACTTCTCGCACTAATCACTACGTCACGTGGTGTTGTCCTGAAGGTAAGCAGTGGATTGTAACCTGTAAATCATCAATAAGAATATCATTATATTAAAACTTGCATATTCTCTTTTCACCCAAACCATCCATTTTTTTTCTTGTCGGACGCTCTACACCAATTAAAATCGTGAAACTAATAATGAATTTGTTATTTTTCGGAACACTTCAGGATTATTTGACACAATGGTATCCCAGTCTGTTACTCAGTAAGTGTGAAATCATATCACTTGCATTATTAGTCTTTTTATTCGAATAATTCTTACAACATGTCATGCGTGTTGTGCGATGAAATTTGACTGCCTGTTGAATCTCGACAGCTGCTGCATGCATGCTTAGCGCGCGTAGGTGTTTAGCGGTCTTCGATCTTAGGCCAGAAGTCACGGCGCGGGTGCTTGGTGCTACCAGCTGACACTCATTCCTCCATACAGGATCCTATGCGCGCACGTACGGCGTCGCACTTGGCCACTAGTTACCTATACGTTTTAACCCCCCGAGTGTCGCGGTCAATTCTATTGATTATAATGTATTGTTGTTAAATGCTCACGATAGGCCCGTGTGAAATGAACTGTATGTACACCTTATACAGTACCTCTCACCAAGTTGAACGACGTCATATACCTAGATGAATGGGGGTTCGGACTAGTCTATTCAGCTACTCTTGTCTTAGAAAGACCTTGGCAAATCTGATTTTCGATTTGGCACTAAGACGTTGACATCACTAATGAAGCATTCAGATTTTGCCTTCGAGATGGCATAATTTTCACAATTGGGCTCTGTATAAGTATTTTCCTCAAAAAAAGGAATTTGGCAGTCATTTCCCATTAAATCAATCAAGTTTTGGGTAATTAGTAAATATTTAATTGTCCTGGGAACGCCTCTTTTAAATCGCCAAAATGTGACGTCATCTAAAGAACTTCGCTCCGTACACGACGCCTATCTAAATTATGTAGATGACCTAAGCCGATGAATTGTCAATCACATGTCAATCACGCTGCTGATTTTGGACCCCAAATGTGGGCGGGGCGTAAACTGGCTGCTAAGTGAGATTTGGCATCAGAAAATTAGCCTAAAATCACTACTGTGTTTATTTTCATGGAATTGTTTCGGCAGACCTAGTTTACAAGTCATCAACTATGGAATAAGTGCCAAAGTACATTGTATTCTTTGGTTCCTTTAATCTGTTCAGATATGATACACGTCCGGCAATTAGTAGGCAATGGAGGTCTTAAACATCATCAAACATGGGGATGCTTCACTGCTGGTCTCCATTTTGAATTAGGCTAGCTTGCGCGCTCTGCCAATATGTATTACGCACCGTGCGCAAGGAGTTCGTAAGATGGCACCCCGCATCTGATTTACGAATCAGAACTTCCTTTGATACTTACTAAAATTGGCCTCGGCTCTCAGACACTCCTGGTTACCAGACGAGACTACGCATGCGTAGATCCCCTCGTGACTACGCTGGTAGAGTGGGATCGTCAGGCTCCTGGGTCCAACAGAGATGTCATCCCCTTGAAAAGAAAATAATGATGAATGGATTTTAAAAAAAATTTCTAACGATGTTAGATTCCACACTCATTATTTTGAATAGTTAATTAGCATAATTATAACAATTTAAATTTCGAACGTTTACTTATTAAACACGTGATATGGCGCAGGATTTGTACAGCGCATGCCTTCAAATGGTGAGGTCCTGATTTCGAATACATACTATGCCAATTTCGTTTTACCTTCAGCAAGACACGACTAAATTCTTAGGTATAACTTTGGATTCAAAGCTTACTTGGAATGATCATGTAAATATTATTACAACGTCAATTTCAAGGGCAGTTGGTGTTATTGGTAAAATTAGGGACCTTGTACCCGAGAAAACACTTTTTACATTATATAATGCATTAGTGTTGCCTTATCTTACATACTGCAATGTTGATTGGGGCCGGGAATTGTAGTATAACCAAGATTAATATGATTTTTAATGACCTCTATATATGTGTCGAAATGGCCCCTCTGTAGGAATGGAATGTGTTTGTAAAACATTTAAGTGTACATCTTTAACATGTAGCCTGGCTAGAGAGCTCCTCCAGGCGTTAATAATCTGCACCCAGAGTGTGTGTATCCCATGACAGAGTTAACAATAAATGATTATGTCAAGCGGATCAATCACATTTGGTGGTATTATTTCACCCGAAATGACATAATAATCGACGTGAAAAATTATGATTGCGAGACCACTGTTTCTGAGGAACGTTATTTGAAGTACTCATAATTATCTTCTACATTGTATAGTGATCAGACACGGAACTTGTTTTGATTATTTCAACCTGATCCATTAACTTTATAGCATTTTCCTATAACTGATATTTGAGACTCCAATAATATACCAATCGTATTGTAAGATTATTCTGATTTTTGTTATTTTTCTTACGAAAGGTAGAATGTTTACCTGAACATGCATGTAGATTTTATCCCGGATCATTCGCGTGATATCCGATTGTGATACAATGGACGAGGCTCTTGAATACAATCGAACATTGTTCTAAAACACTTTTCAATGTAATCGTAACAATATCCGTAAAACAAGTTAGGGAGATATTTGACAATTCAAAAACCACTTTATTCTTCTGTTACCATGATAGCCAAACATCAAGGTACAAGAGAAGTGTTAAAGCTCCAGGTGATGTTGGTTAATTCGACAAAGTTAATGAATCGCTTTCACCGACATGCAACAGGTTAACGCAACAATCATAGGCCTATAGTTACCACTTGTAAGTGCACGTCCATTCTTATACCACAGAAGCTTGGCCGTGGCATCCAGTCTGTTCACTTCACAATTCACACTGACGAGCTGATCAAGACCTGCCTCGACATCGATCGGACGTTCGATGAAGCCGAGCGTTGGGTCGCACTCAGATGGTACTGACCCTCCTCGTTCTGGGAATATGACAGGTTTGAATGCATATTACTGTTACAAAATAGGCAAGGTTTTTAATAACGACTGCGTCGGTGTATTTGTGTTTAGGAGATACGACCAGTTCAATAAGACACTTTTTTTGGAAGAAAAACATTTGTTTCTGTCCAAGTCTTCGCCCATATAAAACTTCAACTTCTGCGATGTCACATACCAGTAACCATTAATACAAACTTACTATGGCCTACATTATTGTTGAAAAGCCAATTTAGACTCGTTTACCATGCGATTTCATAGTAAACGTCGGCAAAAAACAACGAAACCCAGCTGTAACAATTGTGGGCTTGCCCGGGAAAATGTCAAACTTTAACTTTAGGATTAGGGATGAAATTTATGGATAATTTGATTATACGAGTAAAGGTTCGGTGTTATGCATTTACATTTCTAATGAGATATCATAATTTCTCACCTCAGCTACTTTAGTTAGTGATAGTTAACTCTAGATACTTATTGATAATGTATTTTCAAATGAAACCAGGCATGCAAACTCGGAAAGCTGCGTTGGACCATTGCTTACATCTAGTAAACAACAAACACATGCAAAATATGTTTAAGTTTTATTGAGACGTACCAAAAGGCTCAAATAACTCAAAGACAAATAGATAAATACACAAAGATATTTAAAGATAGCAAGGAGGATTGGTAGGACGCAAATAAACAAATATTGGTATTTGTGAATTCAAGAGTAGTTGGATTGTACCTTGACATACAATGGGCGTTCCGAGCCATTCTCCGCTAGGACTGCACGTTCGTCTCTTATTCCCGCCAGTCTGTGCGTAGCCCTGTTCACACTCGTGGGTGCACTGCGTGCCCGCTAGATACGGGGAGGAGCAGGGGCCAGGGTCGACGTGAGGGGGCGCTTCCAACGGAGGGCACCTCGCACCTGCATTAAAAACAAATAGGGGACGTTGTAGCTGTTTTCATCTTTTTCATTGTATATGAAATATCATTAATATAGATAGATATACAGGGTGGCCCAAAAAAAACGGAACGGGGCACTTCCCAAAATAAAGTAACACATGTATTATGTCCATCGGATAGAGTGTCTTTTCAAATGAACAACGATACCAAGAACAGTCAATTTGGTCGTGTAGTTTTTGTTTTAGGGCCCTGTGAGTGACACCATGTCAGGTTCTCATTTTTGTCAATTTGTATTGAGCCAGCGCTTGATGAATCGCATGAACCGCCGTTCATATCGTTGAGCATCGCGCACTACTGTTAGTGTGCACTCAGCCGTGTGCCGAGAGAATGGGCCTGGTCGCTGAATGGTATTACGGGCAATGAGTGCGGTTAAACTGGCATTGACTAGGTCGAAATCGACATAAATCGGCACCTGACATGGTATCACTCACTGCGTCCTTAAACAAAAACGACCTGACCAAAATTACTGTTCTTGGTATCGTTTTTCATTTGAAAGGACACCCTATCCGATGAACATAAACATTGTGGCATTATATTTTGGGAAGTGCCCCGTTCCGTTTTTTTTGGGCCACCCTGTATAGTATGCCCTTGATTATTTGAAATGATATATTCCTTATGTATGAAGCTGATTTCCAACATGTATAATGTCGGGTGATTGACAAATAGAGTTCCGCATACCATCATCTTAGGTCGGAACCTTTTCCAAGAAGTGCTTATCTTCAGATGATAATTATTTCTAGTTTGGGGAATTTATTAAAATGAAAGAGATCCAAATTACATGATGGCTCCTCATTTTAAACACGAATATATCCGAAGTAAAAAAATGACTTAGCAGCCTTCTCCTTCTCAACCGACGACCTGTTCCATACCTAGGCAGAGGTCCAGTTCATTGAGGTCCCATCTGCCTCCAGGAAGACATACTATCTCGTCCACAGCAGGGATGAGTCCATCCTGGCATTGAACTGAGCACCTTCTGCCGGGCCTAGGCACACATCCCGCACGGACAGAACCAGAGGTGAAGATCAGCGGACACACCATACTTTCGTCTGGATTGCAAAGAAGGAAGGAAGGAAGGAAGGCAATTATTTTCATGTACATCACACGTTCATCTAAACCTCAAGGAAGGAAATCAATGAAGAGGTTGATGGGCATTATTTTAAATAGTTTTAATTAGACTAAGAAATAATCAGTGGTAGCCTATGATTATTTGTGTTAATATACATCACACTAATGATCTAAACTTCAAGGAAATAAGGGACGGGTATTATTAGAAACAGTGCTTATTTGTACCACTAACGTGATTGTGTCTTACTATTTCTTAACCCAGTAAAATAAACATGTACGATTTATTCACAATTGTTTGACCATACAATTAATTAATTGCGATATTTATTGTAAAATGAAAATTGTATTAGTCGTGCGATTTATGGTGAATATGTATGTTGCATGGCCCTTTTCCTATTGACGATTCCTGAATGGTAGAACAATAGAGGAGCTCTTTGACTTAGTATTCAAAAGAGCGCAGAGAAAGACCTTCTATTGAACACGTACAAAAATACAAAAATAATGGTTGTCGATAAAGACAGCAACAAAAATTGCAGTGGTCATATCAGATTGAATAGTTAGGTTCCATAATTAACAACAAAGGAGAGAGCACTACATATATAAGAAGAAGACTGTCAATAGCAAAAACAGTGCAGAGCATGTTTTATATCTGGAAGAACCGAGGCCTGTCGTGCAACTGCATTTGAGTCTTGGGCCATGACAAAAAAATGCAGAAAAAATAGTCTATGCTTTTGAAATGTTGTGCTTCGGAAGGCTTTTACAGATGTCTTGGTAAGATAGGAAGACAGATGTGTGGATTCTGAACAAGATTGGTACAGACTCAACTATCAGAAGGGAATTTTTGGAACGAAAACTAAATTGATTTGGGCAAATCGTTAGGAGGGTTGCATTGCGTGCTCTCGTGAATACCACATCAGCCCTTTACAGCGCCACACATATCATGACTCTTTGAATAATAGCACCGCCAGCCAAGCTGCGGTACACAGTCCGCGTGGACAGAGCCTGAAGATTTCTCGGTCACAGGAAGACAAGATTGGAATTACGATTTAAGAATAATATTTCATCTGATCTTCCCATGGAAATGCTTATGCATTATGCATTATAATGAGCAACTTTTAATATTCTCTTCACAATCGCCTACACAATTCGTTTGTTGATGATTTATTGAAGATACTGTTTATATCTACAGGAAATTTAACTAACTCAATTAAAATTGTATATTATATTTGTAAGCAGTTTCAAATATTTGTTTCCTTACTGCTTTCTGTACATTGTTATATACATGTACATGAAGTATTTCATATTTCTAGATATGTGTCTATACTAGACCTTGAACATGTCAAACGATCTTGAAGAACTGTACCTAGAATGCATGACCCGTCTCCTTCCAACAGATAGCCATCTGCGCATGCGCACGTCCTGCTTCTGCCTCTGGGAAGACAGAGTCCGGAGCACTCGCCCCGTATCCCGTCAACCTTCGCTGAACATCGAGTGGTTCCTGACGAAAAACAAGGATAAAGCATAAACTTATATGCGTGTAATACTTTAATGATACTATATAGACCGAATTTCCGTGCCGCAAAGTTGGTATTGATACAAAGTTTGAAATATGTTTAATCTATGTATCAATTCGTCCATTAGTTCGTTCGTTTGTTTGTTCATTCATACATTAATTGGTTCATTCATTACTTTATTTATTCTTTCTCTTATCGATTGTATGGTGGATTTATTGATTGATTGAATGATCGACTGCTTGGTGCACCAATTCTTCCAATCAATCAATCAATCAATCAATCAATCAATCAATCAATCAATTAATCAATCAATCAATCAATCAATCAATCAATCAATCAATCAATCAATCAATCATCCATTCATTTAATAAATCAATCAATCGATCCATCATTGATAATTTCATGAACTCAGCCATTCATTCATTAATTCAATCTTTTCTCATTTGTTCATTCGTTCGTACAATAATTGAGGAAGCTAAATACGAAAATATGTACCAACCTGAAGGCATAGCTGATCTCGTTACTGCGAACACAGAGTTTGGTCTGGCGTAGTCCTGTGGGCCTATAGTTGCATTTCCCCTCCCAGTCAGCTTATCGGCCCTCAAGAGACTATGTAGGTTCCAATCGGCCCAATATATAAAGTTCCCCACAACGGCGATGTCGTATGGGTGAGCATCGTAACCGAAATCGATGATGACGCGGCGATTTCGACCGCGGAAATCGATTGACTCAATCTTATCCACCCCCGCGTCGCACCAGTATAGACGGCCGCCTGTTGAGAGGTGAACAAGCCCAATCATGAATGCAATACAAAGGAAAGAATAACTGTGGCAGCTTGTATTCCTATTATACATTAGTTTCCATCAATTTTGGAATGATTTGAGATCCATAAGTTTCAGAAATTGTTTCATATTATTACAGCTAGCAGTCCATGTATAGTCCGCAGCTTTGGTACGCATATCACATGTAAAACATAGTTTGAGACAAAAACAGGTCAGTGGCCTAATTAAACTGGTCACAGTGGACCAGGGCCAATGTATTCAGAGCATACCCGCATTGATACTGTTATCCAAAGCGAGGCAATTCGACAACTTGGTGGCAGAAGACATAATAACTGTTCGGAATACTCATTGCGGACTGTTGCCGTACCGCTAGGGGATTAGTGCCATACGGCTACGTTTAACTTATTCAGTTGGAACGATAATATCAGGGTCAATCTATCAGTTTATAACCGACATTGATAGTCGAAAGAGAGACAATACGACCATCTGAGCCCAGTCCAGATAATATCTCATCGAGATGATCTAGTAACGTGCGGATTGTATGCCTCACCAGTCGGTGTCGGGCCTTAAGACCGATAATTATATATGTATGACTGTTCAGTTAGGACAATGATATAAGGCTTAATATACCCACCTTGGTAGTCGAGAGCGAGACCATTCGGCCACCTGAGGCCAGAAGACACGATCACGGATCGGGAGGAGCCATCCATGTTGGATCGCTCGATGGAAGGGTTTTCTCCCCAGTCTGTCCAGAACATCACCCTGACAAAAGAGGCGAATTAGAACAACATTAGAGATGATGGTGATGATGATGATGATTGATGATGGTGGTGAAGATGATGATAATGATGGTGCTGCAGTTGCTGCTGATACTGATGGATGGTAGTGGTGGTAGTGATTGTGAAAATTACGATATCGATGAGGATGATCATTATGATGATGATGATGATGATGATGACAACGATGGTTTTGCCGAAGGTGGTGGTGGTGTTTGGTGATAATGTCGATATTGATGAAGATGATGTTGATGGTGGTGATGACGTTAACAATGATGATGAAGATGATGATTTTGATGGTGGTGGTGTTGGAGATAGTGATAATGTAGATATTGATGAACATGATTTTGATGATGGTGATGACGTTAACAATGATGATAATTATGATGATTATAATGATGAAAGTGACGATGACTTGATTGTGATTGTGATGACGTCGGTAATCCTAACCTCGTACGTGGTGATGGTGCATGATGATGATGACGATGATGATGATGATGATGATGATGATGAATAACGAGGATAATTTAGATGTTGATACTAGGTGGTGGTGGTGATTATGGTGGTAATAATGACAACCTTGATTATGATATGAATGATGACGATGCTAAAATGTGCTGCTTGTTTTCTAATCTTACCAAAAATCATCAATGATTTTTCAGAATAATGTTCAAGTGAATTAGCAAAGGTCAAGGCGATTGCAGTTACACACCCATCAGCTGGATGCAGAACTATAGCCCTTGGAATCTGCAGCCCCTCTATTAGAGTCTTGCGGTCGGACCCATCTAGGTGCGCTACAGAGATTGCGTGAGTTCCACCATCAGTCCAGTATAGAAGCCTGGATATCGGGTCTATTGCAACTCCATCCGGAACTGTATAGAAAGAGGTAAATAGAAAATGATTATATAGACAGATGGATAAAGAAATAGAGGAAGAGAGAAAGAGGTTAATATGAAGGGCAGAAGGGAGAGGAGGTGGGGAGAGAAGGAGGAAGGAAGACATACAAAAGTCAAGTCATGTGTTCGTTCCCCGTATCATTTCGACAAGGTGGTGCAACTGTAAAACAAACAAACAAGCAAGCAAACACGACGAGCGAGATACTTTATAGAGTACAGAAGCTATGACGTCATACAAATCTATTTTTAGATAGTGCTTTAACTCGAGACCTCCGGATTGCTAGACCGGTGATCTATCCATTGAGCCACCAGGCCCTATTGCATGGTGGCCCTTCCCAGAAACCCTTTTCGGCATTAGTCTATTCTTACTTTGGATTTGGTTAAAGGCAATGACTTCCTGATCACTGCCTACGTCAGACACACTGACATCCAACGACGCGCGACTCAGCGTCTTAGCTTCGACGTCCGTCCAGTACACCTTCCGGTCGATGGGGTCAAAGGTCACAGCAATGGGATTCTTCAGTGAGTGAGCGGAGAGGGCGCTACGATGGGTTTGTGGGTTGTGTAAGTCGATCTGGAAAAGGGTTCGTTGGTAGGTATCAGTGACTAGGAGGAAGTCTTCTTCAACCAGATCTGAGGTGAAAGAAAGCAAAAAAGTAAAAGAAGTCATTTTGGATGAGGTTATTATCTTCCGGCGATTAGATCCAATGTCGCAACGTTTGGATTTTCAGCGAATGAAAAAAGAGGTCGCTATGATGAGGGTACCGACAACAGGCTAGCCCCAACATGGATACATAAAGTAATTTCATTGAAAACTAAAATTATAGTTACCACGCTTGAATAGTAAAGCACAGCTTCAGGTATTGTTTAGGAGACTGTCTTCATTCAAATAGCAGTCGTTAAAGCAATAAGGTGCTTTACAAATGCCTTAAGATGAAAACCCTTGTCTTAACAATGATAAATGTGATACAGCAACATATATAACACCAACATGAATTCAAGACCTCTGATGTGTTTATTTTTTACGAATGGGTAGGTTCCGTCTCAAATTACATTAGTTAGTTAAAGTCCTTCCCGTGCCAAATTTGGCACGTAAGGCGGCGCCTATCACCGATTCATTAGCCCTAGGCCACACGTCTACTAAATGTAGCGAAAGCTAGAGAAGGGGGCTCCAGTCCTCTGGTAACTCGTGTGATTAACTTTCCCTTCTTCATTCTATAAATGCCGAGCATGATCTTGCTAGAAGGCAGAAGGTACCATTTTTAAAGTCTTTGGTATGACCCGGTCTGGGTTCGAACCCGGGACCTTCCGTGCATGAGGCGGACACTCTAACCGCTCAGCCACCATGCTCGGTGTTTCATTATTTTTTTCTTCAATTTTCTTAATTTGTAGGATATGTCAGTTTTCAAAAAAGAATTCAGTTTAGTATTGATTTGAAAATTGGGTTCTTTTGCAATTAACAGCGCCCTCTAAACAAGAACTTTACGACCTTTTTAAACTTCTATATTCTAGCTATTCAGCAATATGATTGCCTACCTGATAGGCACGTGACCCCGTCTTCTGCTAGTCTATATCCAAGGCTACATTTACAAACATAGCCTCGGGTACTGGGCCGAGAGCTGAGGCAGAGCTGGTCACATCCACCGTTGTTTACCCGACAGGGACCTGTAGAGTTGCATAAATTGTCAATTGTAATAATTGGTATTATATCTCTCTTAATGGATTGGAGTGGAAATTAATTATATTAGAAGTTATATTAAGCATCACTTCGTTTGGAGTGGAATCCACTCCTAAAAGAAAGTTAAAATGTCCACTCCAGAATTAGAGTTGAAAAGGTCAACTGGCTGAAATCAAGCAAGTTTTCATTGTACTCGTTCTCTTTATTTTGTAATCATGAGGTGTCATATAAAAGATAAAAATATGGATTTGTATGCGGTGTTTGTCCTTTTTCAAAATAAGTACATTTACTAATATTTACTAATAACTCACCCAAATTTGCAATTTCTGCGTGCAAATGGAATTTTGGTAACACCAATTTCCATTGTTCTAATTCAGCCATGCGTGAATTATGTGCCATAAGTTGTACATCAAATGAAAGAAGAGAAACAGAGCTTTTCGTATCAAAGAAATTATTCATTATGACAGAAAATTTCTGCCATGAGATCCGGTTTCGTTTTACAAATTGTTGGTTTCTATGAATATATTTGAGAATGTATACTGTATCTTACTATGCACTATCTTCTGCCTGGAATTGGCATATGTCGTGATGCCGAAGACCTGTTCCCCCGTACTGTAAGATCCAACCATTTCACCAGTGTGTATGTTAGCAGAAAAGATCTCGGTACGACCCAGCTCGCTCCAAAGCAAGTAATCCTGTATCGGCAAATGTTTTGAAATATTATAAGCTTTTAAAGCTAAATGACAGTAGTGGGAAACGCCCCACACACAAAACATAAATGTACGCTCTTATTACCAAACATATGAAATAATATAATTTTACTAATATGTGATTATAAAAATTTGGCCAGGAAACCGCCTACTAATTAATATATTTGCAAAATTATAAAACTGATTTGCCGCAAATCGATATCGCCAACGCGGAATCGCGCATACGCTACGTGCCTACGGGGCCATGTGGTATCCGGTATGCGGGCTTGTCGATAACTCCAACCCAGCGCTAGCGGCGCGGACAGGTGCGAACGGGCGGTGGATTTATACATTTCACGGGCGGCCAATGGATTTCTTCCGATATTTCTGCATTGAACGATGCTTAGGTTCGGATTTTACAACACAAGCCATTTTTAAATACGTATTCAACAATATTGATCAATTAGTTTGGCTAATATAGATGTTTTCGGTAACTTTCCCAAAACTGTTATTTGGCTTTAACATAATCCTGTAATAATGATAATAAATAGCACATAATCAGGCAATAATGAGGCAAAAGTGTTAACGCTTATGTGAGTTTCGTTTGATTTATTGGCATTATTTTGTTTTAAGTATATTGAAGATAAATATAGTATATTTGTATATATTATGTTTTTCTGATAGGAAGATACAACTTTATTTAAGTTACAATTTGTGGAATTTAACATAATTATTGCATTCATGTTTGCATTATTCGTATATTCATTCATTAATTGGTAGCATGATAGAGACGTATACAGGCAATGCATACAATTATAAGTAATTCAAATAATTTCTATTTCACGATACATTAACATAACAACAACAAAATGAATTAGATAATACACAAGCAGTAACATAATGGCATTATCATATGTAATTGAAATAACTAAAAATAACAAAGATTTAATTTGTGGAAAATGGTATTGAAACTAATGCTAGAGATACATGATAGTTGGAGTAGAAGTGAAACAATTGCTAGCAGTGCTACGTACCATATCAAATGTAAATTAATATATCTATGATTCATTATAACCTTATAATATAAACTAAATGATTGCTATATTTGTGATTAACAGGGAGTATCATACCTTGAAGAGAGCGATGTCGAAGAAATTCGCGCCAGGTTTTCTTAGGATGTTTACCATGTTTTCTCCATCATAGTCCATGCTTTCGATGACGCCGAATAGCCTGTCTGCGTAGTATAATCTGTACAGAGTGATACATTAATTAAATTGTGTTAATCACGAAGAAAATAATGAGAAGACAAAGTGGCGTTTAGATACGGAAGCATGAGAGGGGGGATGGAGGAGTACCCCTCAATATTCTGACAAAATCAAGAACAACGTAAAGGGAATACTTTAATAAGTAAATACATACATAGAGTGTGCATCGCAATACATAGCGTGCTCCTAATCAGTCCGACCACGCTATGACACTCATGTGTTGGTGACAACATTAAAACATTGCTGGGTCACAGGTTATCATTTTAAGATAATACTATTATGTAATACAAAATATACTAGTTCCAAATTATTATTTCTTGTCAGTGGCTGCTATAAATAGTTGTTTATTTGAACTATAGGACATGTGGGATACATAATAAAAAATGTATATTTATTTAAAAGTAGTGTTGCATGCGTACGGTATTAATGTGCATCTAGATAAGTGGGTAGCTACCAGTAAACTTGCACCCAACCCCTTAATCAACATTGATTGTATTACCTCTGATTGTCACAGTCTATGGCGAGTCCGGTCGGTATGAAGAAGGGTACGCTTATTGAGCGGGTTGCTATGACAACACGCTCTGTCCCATCTAGCGATGCTCGCTCGATCTGACCGAATCGGTTTGTTGACACCCAGAAGAGCAACCTGTGAAAAAAAATTCACACATAACATTTTTTAATACTTCACTTCACTTAACTTATGCATTTCACTCCAAAGGTGGGTTAAGTGGTGGCATCCGCATCGCGATTTCCCGCCATGTCTTGACAGGATGCCAGGTCACTAGGTGGTGAGTTTATATTTCGATTGGTGCAGTCTGCTCATCTCTTTGGAGGTTGCGTGACATACAGACATCGTACAGCAGTGTATTCATTCATGAACAACCAAAGGCTACTTGGAGAACTCTACTGTATTCATGTTCCGTCTTAACTCATATAACTGATGCCTTGTTACCAAACTGACCATTATTTAAAGTGACCCACTTTAACTAAAACAAAGGTTAAAGGTACACTTGAGTATTTGTACTTCCCGAAAAAAAAACAATTCTAAGGGTTTTGGTTGGTTTTAATTCCATTTGAAAGTTCTTTGAATAAAACATGTGAAATATGCATGTGAATCATTCCCTTTCGAATGCTTTCATAGTTGTACAAATTTGATTGCAAAATATTGTATTTATATATCGTCTAGCCGAGCATGGTGGCTTAGTGGTTAGAGTGTCCGCCATGGGAGGTCCCGGGTTCGAACCCAGACCGGGTCATACCAAAGACTTTAAAAATGGTACCTTCTGCCTTCTAGTCATGCGCTCGGCATTTTTAGAATGGAGAAGGGAAAGTTAATCACACGAGTTACCAGAGGACTGGCCCCCTTCTATAGATTTCGCTACATTTAGTAGACGTGTGGCCTAGGGCTAATCATGAATCGGAGATATGTGCCTCATGTGCCAACATTGGCACGGGAAGGACTTTAACTAACTAGTCAGGCAAATATAGACTCTTAAGAAAATACATAAAATTCTAAAATTTCAAAAGAGGTTTTTAAATAGTTGTTGATGATATCTCTATTTAATCATTATTTTTAAAAACATCATATGCACAATTTTGTATGAAAATGGTTGAAACCAATGAGTTTTTAGAGAGCACCCTCTTGAGTTTTAACGGCTCTATTTTAATGATAACAGGCTTTTTACTTAGTCGTTTATAATTGAGAATAGCTTTCGAGCATGGTGAAGTTATATCTATTAGTTTGTAATGTAATGGTGCAGGTTTTGGTTACTAAAATTCAGTTTGACCAAAACTCAACTATCTCTTTAACGTTGAAGATGTTGTCAACTACTGCCCATTGATTTTGACTTATAATAAAACTTCACGATCAATTATGAAATTGACAGAAAAATACAAACTTTTCTTTTGGATCTAAGACGATCCCGCCAGCTTTTTGAATGTCCGAAAGAAGTGTAGTTCTATATGATCCATCGTACTTTGCGACTTCTACTGTCCCTCTCGCGTAGTCTGTCCAGTACAGGTGTTTTGTCACCCAATCTGCTGCTATGCCTGTATTAGTGTTAACACAATCGTGTGATTCATCATAATAACCTCAATCAAATCGATACCAAGCCACTATAATTAAAATAACACTTTGTGTTTAGTGACATTAATGATTACGCAGCAACATAATAACAATTTTGTCAGTGAGCTTCAACAGAAGAACTCAACATTTCTGCGGCAAACCAATACGACTTATGTGTGTTAAATGTTGGCACCATGTCATCATTAACGTCGTATGATGATTGTTGTATTGTTCTAGATAGTTGAACGACATAAAGTGCCATGACAGGAATCGTCTCAAATACGAGTATAGTTATTTGGATCATACTAGTTAAACATTTCTAATAAAATAAGTGCCCAAAGAAAAACAAATCGCGAACAAATAACAGAATTATTATTTTATTATTTCAGGGCATGCTTGTCCAAAAAAAAATATATAGATCATGTAGTAGATTAAGAGAAAATGTTAGGGTAATCCTTCACTTTTTATGTAATACCAAAATAAGACTGTGAAAAAAAGACACTATAACCTTAACCCTAACCCCAAATATGGTGGATACATGTTTAGAGTTGGTGGCTATACGCAAGTAGTCTTGTTTGCATCCATATTTTGGAGAACGTGAACACATGCGGAACGGGCAATGTTACCTCGAACAGATCTGCTTCCTCCAGACACCAGGTCGACCTTGACATCCTGCCGCACGGTGAGTCTCTTTACCAGTCGCCCAACTGCCACACTATGGAACGCTTCACCGTCTTCCACATCTACTGCGACGGCCAGCGGTGTCGGAAGACCTTCGACACACTTGGACGAGTTCGATGCGGCGAACTGGGATATATCAGGCATGTTGATGGAGTAGAAACACAGCTTGGAGGCGGACGCCGCAAGGAATCTTGGTGGGCCAACTAGTCGTTCTGGAAAGTATTACAGACGTATTGGTAAATAATGAATTACATAAGAATAGATAATTCTCGTATCGACTAAACAACATCAAGCTGATCAGGAACACTCCTGGCACTTTGCCAAGGCCCCGAGTCTGAGCTGTATACAATTCGACTTACAAACTGGCATCGCCATCGGCAGCCGCTAGGCCTAATCGGATCTGTTTGCTCCTCTGTCGAATTTCTCTAGTTAAGTGTTGAATTGCTCTAACGCAACGAGTGCTAAATTAAAAGGCAATGATCGACTTGATCAAGTCCTTAAGAAAGGTTTACGTGGATATCCCCCATTTAAGGAATACAAGTAGTTATGGAAATTCTGAGCTCATGTACATACAGGTTTTCAACACGTATCTATTGAGTTCATTACAGAACGAAATCAATAGATCTGATTTTATGAGTATTGTGACTAGAACTGACCATTGCACTCTGAGGTCTAAGCTAAAGTTATCGACCAATCAGGTATCGCGTTAAGTTTACCAAACACAAATTGTACGCGAATTGTTTAATGTGTCTGTGCGTGTGTGTATTCGTATGTGCGTGTATGTGCGTGTGTGTGTGTGTGTGTGTCTGTGTGTGTGTGTCTGTCTGTGCGTGGGTGTTCACGGTGTGTTCACGGTGGAGGTCAGTTCACATGGCTGAGCACTTACAGAACAGTGACGTGACGGTGACGCCCATTGGTCGAATCTCACATAATGTATCCAGAGATGCGTGTAGACTAATCAGCAGAACATATTAAAAAAGGCCATAACGGCTGCAGGTCATCCTGTACGCTCGACCACTCTATCACCAGTGGCTACTGTTATTGAGACGCAAAGCTGCTCAATCGAAATTCCATACACATTGAGTTAGCAATAATAAGCTACATAGTTAGCGATAAATCCACATTAATTTTTAAAACAGAATGATCAAGCATGTCAATACAAAATAAGATATGGATTATTTAAACTTCATACGTATTTCTTACAGATAAGCACGCTTTCCCCCAAAGTAAATACAGTGGATTTAATGCCTTTTGTAATTATGCTTTTCATTTATTACCTCTCTCGCACGTATGGCCATCCGCTGCGAGCAGTTGTCCACTACCACAGATGCAGATATATCCACTTCCGCCGTCTCCAACACATATGTTGGTACAAGGGTTGCTCTGGCACGGTGCTGTTTGCGAAAGATGTTAATTTATCGAAAACCTGCATCATACATGTGTTAAGTGGCCATTTCCGCAACCATAGACGAAATTCCTTATTATATTTTCTCGTAGAGGTTAAACATCAACGGATATAAAACCACTTAATAACATGTTAAAATACAATTTCGAGTAGAATGATGAGCGAAAACAGGTCCCCCAAACATCAAATCGTTAGTGTGGATTTTGTTTACCATTAAATTGTAGGAAGTGTATACAACCACACGCGTGTGTCTTTAGCTTACGGCCACACGCGTGTGGATGTTGAGAGTCATACATGAAGACATAGTATGTGATATATGCGACCTCAATCATACACCTGTAACATTGTACGATTCTTCTGATTTAGAATGAAATGTAGTAGCTTCATAAAAAAAGATACACAATTTACCAATTGAATAGTGAACATTAATACGTAATATTTCATTGCATTTGCCCAGTGCATTTGACTACAATTGAAAAACGTTCCTGGAACACTCATCATTCAATCATAAATTAAAACAAAATATTCATGATAAGAGAGACAGTTGGAAAATCAGAACCCATTTCATTCTTATGTTACCTGGTTACCAACATATTAGCCATACAACAAGGTTGCACAATATAAATGTGAACGCTTTAAATTATTCTGGTTGAATTTGGCAAATGTAATATTTCAGTTCCATACTTAGGGCCACTGATTTTCCGTTTCAAAAAAAGGCCTTTTCCGTTTCAGAAAATCTGGAATTCCGTTTTTACCTGCCTGAAAAACGGAAATTCCGTTTTGCCATAGACTTTGTACATGTGAAAAACTGCAAATTCCGTTTACATAGAACTCCATACAAAATTCAATGAGTAGGGTAAAATCATGATTTTCACCCACAAATCATCAACATTTTGGGGGAATGTGTCATGCCTGATATCAGGAAGGACTTACCACAGGCCAGAGGCAGAGAGTAAATATCTTTAACATTTATTCATTAATGATTAAGGCTGAGTTGGTTCAGTCCGTCACACTGGTTCCCGACCGTCACCATCGGGTCCCGGTTTCGTTTTTTTCGGAACGGGCTCCGAAAAAGAAAAGAAAAAAAAAAAGAAAAAAAAAAAAATGATTTTTTTTTTTTTTTTTTTTTTTTTTTTTTTTCCGTTTTCCGTTTCAAATGGTCAATTCCGCGATTTTCCGCGATTTTCCGCGATCGCGGAAAATCCGTGCCTCTACATACTTGATACTTCCATACTCCATACATGATAATTATGACATAGGAAATTATAATGACACAAGTATATTACACAACAAAAGCTATGCGCCAATAACCATGATCTTACAATAGGCAGGTGGCTGGACGCCGGGCGAGTAGGCTGCGATGCTGTATCTTCGGGTCGACCACCCGGCAGCCGCGGATGAGATAGATAGCAGCTCTGCACCGCTCCCCTTCTGTATCATCAGTACGCTCCCGGATTCGCTTCCCGTAGCGTAAATGATTTCCTTAATAAAGAATTCATAAAACATGTACAATACAATTATTATATTTCCCCTTGTATGCTCAATATGGACACCAAACTTCTGATATAACAAGTCTTTCCCTACCAGAAAAAACACACATTCATGACATGATCACAGTGTTAACACACGGTGTACCACGGTATAACATAGGTATCATAGGGAGACTTACCCCAGATATCGTCAAGTCAAATAGCCCGTGGTCGTTCTGGCTCTCGTAGAGAATCCTGCGATTACCTCCATCGACATCGCTCATTTCGATCCGGTTGTTTGACGGATCCGCGTCGACCCAGTAGATTCTTTGCAGATGAAGAAAAACATGACACAATTGACATAATTGTTGTTTTAATTGAAATTTTAACGAAAACATAAGGCACAGGGTACAGAACGCGTTTAAAAGGCCACTGGAAAGTCTAAGTAAAATCATAATCCTGACTACGCAAATGATACTAATACATGCTTAATTGTCTGTCTGAGTCTACCGCTATTCCCGTTGGTCGGACAACCCCTGCTGACGCTGGTACATGCTTACTTGTCTGTCTGATAGTCTACCGCTATTCCCCTTGGTCGGACAACCCCTACTGACTCTGAGCATGCTTACTTGTCTGTCTGATAGTCTACCGCTATTCCCGTTGGTCGGACAACCCCTGCTGACGCTGGTACATGCTTACTTGTCTGTCTGATAGTCTACCGCTACTCCCCCTGGTCGGACAACCCCTACTGACGCTGAAACATGCTTACTTGTCTGTCTGATAGTCTACCGCTATTCCCCTTAGTCGGACAACCCCTGTTAAAGGGATCTAGTAACTTTGTTGACATGTGCAAAAAGTGATGAAGGGTTAATGCAATGTATATTGTTGTTATCTCATATGTCCACAGGGTAGTGTGTGAAAATTTTAAGTCAAATGGACATTGCATGGCCAAGTAATGAGCGAAAATGCAAAGTGATATTCACTGACTCACTGCACTCACTTTGTACACGGTAAGAAAAACTCCGGGGGAGTTTTTCTTATCTGAATACTTCAATCGTACATATCTTTGTAACAAAAGGGAAATTTGAAAAACCGAAACCGGTCCCATGATTTTATTGTTAATACGAATACAACAAGGTATGATTGAACCGCTAGAATAAAAATTATTTTGAGGATTTGGACAATGTTACTAAGTCCCTTTAACGCTGGTTCATGTTTACTTGTCTGTCTGATAGTCTACCACTATTCCCTTTGGTCGGACAACCCCTACTGACGCTGGTACATGCTTACTTGTCTGTCTGATAGTCTACCGCTATTCCCCTTGGTCGGACAACCCCTACTGACGCTGAGCATGCTTACTTGTCTGTCTGATAGTCTACCGCTATTCCCCTTGGTCGGACAACCCCTGCTGACGCTGGTACATGCTTACTTGTCTGTCTGATAGTCTACCGCTATTCCCTTTGGTAGGACAACACCTTCTGACGCGATCGTCACCCTGTCGTCACCTGCCAGGTTGCTCCGCTCTACCTTGGGATGCGATCCAGAGTCGGTCCAGAACAGGAACCTGGGTAAAGTGGAAACAAGTTTAGTTATAACCTGTATATAGCGACCACTGAATGAAAACAGGAAAAGTCAAACCTTTGAATAGCGACCACCAAACGGTAAAGAAGAAAAGCGACCACTGACTGAAGACAGGGGGCTTCTATGGACAGCTTCGATAATACTGTTCCTGCAAAAATGTATATCATATAGTGATACCAAAAGGAAAAAGAATATTGGCCAATGCAGACAGGGGACCTCTATAGACAGGTTTCATGAAAGTACAGTCAAATCTGTGCACAGTGACCACCAAAAGGTAACAAGCACGTTGCCACTGTGGACAGGTGACCTTTAAATACAGGGTTCATAGCATTACACAGTCAAACATGCGTTGAGTGACCATCAAAGGTAAACAAGAAAAGTGGATAATGCAGATCAGATGACCTTTATTGACAAGGTTACATTGTATTTCACTGCATTCTGCTGGTCACTGTAGGAAGCTTAGCTGATATACACAGGTGGTCAATAAGACAGGATTTGGTGAATTTCATCATCAAAATACATGAATTAAAATCGGTTACATAACTATGTACGTGTTTCAACTGTCCTCATGATTACATTTGTATGTACCTACACTGAACACTCTTAACATTTAAAAGTCACCAGTCACGCAAAAACAGATCATTTAATATCACAATTAGTTTATGTTCGTGTCATCGATTAGGACATTATAATTCAATGGCCAAACGTAATATTTCTGTGAGGAAAATGTATCCTCACTGAGAAAACAATTCGTCTGTTATTTCATATCAGATACATAAACAGCTCTAGTGAGTTTATGAAATAACGATCAATAATCCAACATACCCCCTAAGTGGATGGACTGCTATCCCCGTTGGTATGTCCAAGTCCTCGTCGATGACGGCAAAGTTTCGCGATCCGTTGGCATTGAGCACGATTATCCAATCGTACGAGGCATCAGTGTAGTACACATTACCAGTCAACCAGTCGACAGCTATACCGAGAACTAACGATGATGTCCCGCTGGACAGAGCACCAATGTCATTGATTGGTAGTGCACTGGTCAGATTGCCTAGACAAAATACAGTATGCTCATTATCAGTCAACTTAGCAGGTCGTTATGAAAAAATGTTACAACTCAATGAGCAGGGGCAGAAATATTGGTATCATGATGCAAAAGGCAGTTGACTGCGATCCCTAAAATTAAGGAGGATGTCCCGCCGAACAGAGGACCAATGTAATTTATTGGTATTTCACTTGTCAGATTGCCTAGAAAAGTATTACTGTTACAAGTTATCAGGTCTATATGACAATTAAAACGTTCCAGCTTACACAGGGGCTCGGTCACAGCAATATTGCTATCATAAATAGGCAACACGGCATTGCTCTGGTGACATTGCATTGAAGGTTTGTCGTCACGTTATTGTTAGATAGCATGTTAATAGGATTAGGACTGCAATTTGTGCTGTGGTAGCGGGTTAGTGGGTGGATTTGAAATCTGTTTTGGCCTATTGTCAATTCATAATAGAGCAAATGTTGCCAGAAGAAATGCCATGTTACCGTTGAAATAATCGGATTTTCCGTGAGTCGATCAAAGGATCTAGGGCTCATTTTCACATGACAGGGTGGAATCGATGAAATGGAAACCATTCTAGGAACTTTTCACTGGGAGACACAAATAGGGGGCGCATATTCAAAGAAAGAACTGATATTTACACAACAAGCTGCTCAAAAGTTATCCTTTCAACATTTTAGTTGCGTACAAATAATGATATTGACCTTTCGTCGTTTTCTAGTCCCTTGTTCCAAACATCTGATGAGTCAACCATTTTAGGTAAGACCTGGGGGCAGATTGAATTGTGATGGGACACGTGACTCCAGCCCCCCACCCCCACCCCCTGTAGCTACGCCCTACAGACCCTAACACTCTGGGTTGCTACTCTCTGCACGATTGGGCTGCTGATTTGAAGGCCAATCAACGCTGTTATGGGTCTCATTTCTTCTAAAACGGCCGGTCTTTAGACCTATGAGTAAACAAAGCCGCTCTCTAGACTATGAGTTTTAAAAGTAACCGCTCCATACATAGATCTATGGATTCGCGACGCCGTGTCCCTGCTTCAAAGACTCCCTTATACGGTCGCCCTCTAGCACCCCGGCCCCAACTCGAGCGCGGCCGCTTGCGCCTCCACATGTCTTTTCGGCATTTGATGCGGCATGGAACTGGCTGAAGCTTGACGGCTCCCTAACCCAATATAGACCCCCATTTTGAAGTTGGTTTGGGCGCACCCCGCTCCTCAGACTCTCGTTTTCAAGTTTGCTGAGGCACACTCCCGCTACAAATAATTTGATTCCTGGCACATAACATAACTTTCAACATAAACTACCCAACCAAAATTAAAATCTCGCTATGAATGTTCATCCTAAAAATGTTAAGATTTGTTTGTTCTGCATTATTCGGTCTCACGCTATATTAAAAGTATGCTGGTTCTTATTGTTTCTGGTTTCCCCTGTGTACTGACCCGTGATGATGGCCTTTAGATGACTGATGCTCCAGATGATCTTGTGCTGCCCATAGCTGACGTCAAGCGCAGTCCAGTTGCCAGACCGTGCTGCCAGTAGGCCACCTCCAGGGATAGGTTGCTGCTGTAGGTGAGCCGTGAACAGTTCTAACATGTCATCTACTATGGTGTTGACGACCACCGGACCAGTACTGCGTGTCTCCGTCCAGATCACACGAGGACCCAAAGCATCGACGTCGACTGTGGTGTATAAATAACACATGGTTGCAATATGACTAGCTTAAAGGGATCTAGTAACTTTGTTGACATGTGCAAAAAGTAATGAGTGGTTGAGACAATGTACATTGTTATCTGGTATGTCCACTGGGTGTTGTGTGGAAATTTCAAGTTAAATGGACGTTAAATGGCCGAGTAATGAGCAAAAATGCAAAGTGATATTCACTAACTCATTGCACTCACTGTGTACATGGTTTTGACGATCCAGTGGATAATTTAACATCTGAACACTTCAATCGTAAATATCTTTTTAACGAAAGGGAAATTTGGAAAACCAAAACCTGTGACATGCTTTTATTGTTAATACGAATAAAACAAGGTATAAGGGAACCGCTAGAACTCCAATTGGATTTTGAGGATTTGGACAATGCTACTAAGTCACTTTAACATAAAACTTTCAACACTTTCAACATAGTAAGCATAAAAACACGTTCTACTTTAAAAATTGCCGTCCAAATAGTTCGAGGACCTATTAATGATTAAGGCAGCATTGACTACATTGCTGTATACAAATACATGTGAACACATTATCACCAAATGTATTATTGCATTGAGTAAATATTATTTGTATTAACATACAAAATGGCAATTTTCAAGAGTATACCTTTAATATTAAATGTAATAATGCGAACTCACTTACTTGATTCATACGAAAGAACAAAGGCCTTGTCATTTGCCTGTTCGCCTTCTGACGTCACAAAGGATATCGTCAAGACGTTACCAGTGGAGTCAATAGAGGGAGGCATTGTCCCATCACCATGGTTACAATACTCGCCGATGAGGCCAGTACTAACCGTCCCGCGTCCGTTGTAAATACGAAGTGAATCAGCTCTACAATACGAACATACATACTATTTATAAATTGTATATCTTGGATTTTGTACATTCCACAGAGATATTTAAAATTTTACGGATTAAAAACTTACATATCCCTCAATCTTGATAATAATAGTACGTTCCTGCTCTCCTTTGATCCTAGCAGAATATCCGGTGGATAACTTTATTTTTGTCTTCGACGAAGATTCTGCTATTAGATCGAAGGCTCTGGCCCCATATATATTGCTCGTATCAACTAGATGTACGTAACAACCTTGTGGTTCATAACAAGTTTAACTTAACTTGAAGGTGCCTGCAAAAGGAGTACAGTATTTGAAATGACGACCCCAATCATTATGATGGCTATATTGCGCGGAAATATAATAGTAATAGGCTACTAATAATAATAGACCAGCATTTATATTGCGCCACCATTCTAGAAATAATATTCCGAAGCGCATTATACCTGTCCCTAATATTGTTACCCTGGCTGTAGCCGAGCTGCCTTTCAGGCGCGTGAATTATTGTAAGGAATAAATTCATGCAAGGTACCCATTTACTATGGGTTGAGAGCAGCACGTGTAGATACAGTTGCTGAAATACACGTGCTGTGATTGGGAATCGAACCCACGAACCTCGTGTATTAAAATCTAAGGGCAGAACTCAACTATTATACCACGACATCCCACTATGGTTATTCATACAGTTTGTAATAGCAATGCCATATTATTACCTGCAATTCAGATCCTTGAACTCGATCCGGATATGATACTCCTCCCCGGTTAGTACTGTCCAGGTACATGAAGCCGATAACGGATACGTGTTCGGATAGTTTGGAGACCGGATGACTCCGGATCCAGCATCGATGATTCCACCGCATGGCTGATCGGCGGAAGACAGTTCACTATTCAACAAAACAAGCAACGGATGTATTTTTATTTCAATATTACATGTTACAGTATTAGCAATTCATGTCCATCTTGTTCGCCTGTATATCACGTACATGCGTATTATGATAACAATATATTCAGATAGAAATTGCCTCAAATGGAAATGCTGTTAACATTTAACTGATCTTGTCATTCTCAATATTTTTGGATGAACTTTTACTTTCTTACAACCTTAAACTTTTGTCCGTTGTTTGCATGTACCATTTCCATGATGAATATACATTTCCTTCATGTTGTAAATGTTAAATTATTTAATTTGTGTTCTCTTCTTTCTCTCAGATCGGCTCACATTTTGCAAAATTTGAATACTTTTTCTTTCAAACTTACACCTATATAGCAATTTTGATTATGTCCTCACTTGTTATACCATATATTTGTTGTTATACAAATTAATGAATTTCATTTAACCCCAGATAAATTAACACCTACATTAAAGGGACATTCCCTCTTTTGCAAGCCAAATTTCAAAAGTTGCGAGGTTATTGTCTTATATGAAAGAAAATGTAATTTAACGACATGCCTGAAAAAAATAGAGCTTGAAATCTCTTTTCGTGGAGTTATAGCACTCAAAATGATAAAACGACAGGTAGCGTTTAATTGTGCACTTCACGTGTATTCACCCGGTGGGAAAGTTCGCTCACGGATTCCACGGAGTGCCACAGCGCTATGCATGAACCCTATGTGACCCGCGCTAGCTACGTGACCCGCACACAAATAACAATAAGTAAGCGGTTACTAAGCAAAATAACCAAACCTCGCTTAAACTGACTACATGTAATTATATATTCTTAATTTTTTAGATCTTTTCCCGTGTACCTTTACAACAATAAGTACAATATTGTTGTAATATTATGCTAAATCGGTTAAACTCCTTTATTGACCGATATATAGTTTGATGGAAGGACGCATTCGTTTTTCATTCGTAGAATCCAAATTACAGGGGTGCTACATTCATCCCCATCCGTCAACTGGAAACTGTTCAGACGATTTGTAAAAGAGGACCTGTCCCTTAAAACGTTGTCCATAATGATTCATTTTCCGTACGGTTATACATTTTAATTGCAGAAGTTTTTAATATAAATCATTTAAAAATTAACAATATATTGTGCTCATTGAAATCATACTTTTGAAATTATTGCCCTCACCGAACTTCAGTTGGATAAACAATGATTCGACGCCAAATACTATTTTTTTTAAATATGTTGGTCTAGGCAGAAGTGAAAGCAAGGAGGTGGAAATGGACTAGCTATACAATATGATGTTGACTGTATAATAAGAGATGATTTGAATGTGTTTAAGGTTATCCATTTACTTTATATTGTTCCACAAAAGGTGATACTTATTTGAGACTTCAATCATATACCAATAGAGTATAGACGCTATGTCGTCATACAAATCTATTTTTAGAATTTTCAAATTTGAACTTCATTTTCCAAAAGAGCATCAAAATCAATGTCCAAATACCGAAAATCAATTGAATATGTTACGTATTGGCTGATATATGCCCGTCTGAACTATTTTTGTTTTCAATAGGAACTCAGTGTTCTAGTGCTCTGGTTGATAACTTTATAATAATATGTTGATGATGTGAAAAGAAGTTGAATTCAATTCAATTAAATATGGAGAGATCGCTTCAGGACGGTAAGAAACGCGACGGGGAGTTCTCCCAACCGAGACCGTCCTATCGCTGTATGATATCCCAGACTGATGGTCGACCTACCGAGACCGTCCTATCGCTGTATGATATCCCAGACTGATGGTCGGACCTATCGTACTGTTCCCCGCCAGTTTACAGGTTCTAAGACATGGAAATCACTTTAAAAAGTGGAATTTAGCCTATCAAAGTATCAGGTATAGTTTTTGGCGTGAATCCCAATTACACAATCATTTTCTCAATGGAAACGTCATTTTAAACAATAAATTAGCTTGAAAACTCACATAGGGAACGCCCACTAAAAATGTCTCCAGAGTGAAATTCTGCCTGTGACCTCATCTGTCAAACACAGCTCAGTTAGTTAGAACAATGCCACTTCATCCGCCTACTCACAATGGTATCACATGTTTTTATACACTACCAACTACACTTTCAATTTCAATAGCAGTTGATATGTCAGAAAAGCCCAACCATCATTAAGACAAGAAATGCACTGAAAAGCTATTGTACACATTTCATGCTATTGTGGGCATGTTCTTACCAAAGGCGCCGGAAGTGGGGGGGTGGGGGCATGGGGGGCGGCCGCCCCCCAATCCAAAAAGTGGGGTGGCAAAACGCAATTTTGCCCCCAAAAAGCCCCCCCCCCCTCCCTCCCCCCCAAAAAAGAGTGGGAAAGACAAAATCAAATGTATGAGCAAACGTTACAAACATAGTTTATACATCCATTTTCAATTTTCGCGCGCGAACAGATTATCTCAGTTTGTTGTAAACATCTGATGAGAGCATAGACATTTTATTCTTACTATCATTTTACTGTGTCATCTAATGTAAGCTGACCAGTCATTGACATGATGTCAATTATTATATCTTATTAGTGCTTTTCTTGTCCTTATGATGGTTGAAGTTTTCTGAAATAGCAACAGTTATTGAAATTGGTGTGAGTGTGATGTGGTATATAGTGTATTCAAAGATGTGATACTATTGTGAGCTGCTGTGAGCAGTCGCTCATCCTGGGCGAAGGTGCATTGTTCATCTTACAAGTAACTGAGTTGTGATTGACAGATGAGGTCACGAGCAGAATTTCACTCTGGAGAGTCTGTTTGCCTTGTTTAAGTCTAGAGGTGGGGCTTAGCAAGATAAATAAAATAATTAATTAAATGTTAAAACAATGTATGAAGCATATTCATGTCAAACAGTTTACAAATATTTGATATTTGCATTTGCATGTATAGGGAACTTTAACGACGCATGAACGAACGTATGTCTACCATAACAGGATGGTTGCGAGCCGTATGAAAGGACAGTTTTGGTTGAGAGAACACTCTGTCGTCTTTGGCTCCCGTCCTGGTACGATAGTTCGCTAATAAATACATACCTCACGGAGAGGACGATACACGCCAACAAAGCGGTATTTGTCCACCACCTGCTACCACGTGTGTCCATCTTCCACGAATTTGAGTCGTCCTGGCGAACTCTAACCGGTCTGGGTTGAGCCCAAAGCTATCCCAAACTTTGGCCTCTAAAAAAAAAACTATTGACGAGATGTGCAAAACTAGTTGACAGGTTGTCGAAAACTGTACTTAACTGAAGAGACTAACGAAGTGAATAAATCGTTATAACATTTTGTTTTGCTACAATAATCACATTATTCCTTCATCGAGAGAAGAACAGCTGTACCTCAAGCCAGACCTCCCTCTCGCTCTTCACCCAAGGAGGGACAGAATGAGACTAATGCTAATGAAAGGAAGCCATCGGTTTTTAACCTTATACCGAGGTATTGCTGCCTGCTGGGCTGTACAAAAAAAAAACAACAATCTTTTATTTCACATTTCGTGAAGAAAAGTGGGAACAACATACATTATAGAGTACAAAGAGTTTCCTGTCATTCATGAGGAAAGACCGCGCCAATGGAAATCAATCTGTCCCGGATTCTATTGTTCTTACTAGTTTATTTTGTCATAGTATCTTCATCATGACACCAATTCAACTCAAATTGGAAACACAGGAAATCGGACTTTTTATGTTAACGTCACATGTTGCACTTTCTCCCAAACGTTAATGTATTAATTTGTCTTCTATCGAGGGAAAGGGCAAGGCCGAGAGCGGCGAGGTGTTGTGGGTAGGATTCGAGTCTTTCAATGCGAGGATTGCGGGTTAGTCAGTGAGGTTCAATGCCTTAAACAAGTTCATTATGAGAACCTTGGACAACAGGTCAGCGTGTGGCTAGTTCACAGAACGGAACCTGTTTCACATTGTCCCGAGCGGAGACCATATCATTCGATTATTTCCGGGCTTATTTCACTGCAAACTAATGACTTATCCCGAAGGACTAAATTCTTATCTATACCCTCATCTGTATCATGTCCCTTTAAAAGTATTAAAGGGGACCACCAGCCAAAGAGTAACACATACTTATATATTTTGGTACCGTTGTGTGATTTCAAATAGATGCCCAACATTTTGCAAAGGGTTTTGTAATTCATAAACAATGCAATGATTTACCACCATTTACCGAACCATAATGGCCTCATGTTTCTGTATGCGCAACACGTTTGCGAGTGCGCCAATTTGGAGACAAATACGTTTGGAGACACTGGCCCGGATTCACAAAGCATGTTTGTAGGAGGTTTGTACAAACCATGGTTTATCCATGGTCTAAATCTATGGAGTGCTGCTCGTATACAAGTAAAACAATTTATAATTTCTAATGATATATGACTGTTAGTGCTTGCTAACCAGCAAATTGCACCATGTGAGAAGACAAACATTTATTTGGTGCATTTTGTAAATGTGTACCATCAACATTGTTAACAAGCAAGGAATTTACATTCTTTCTCCATCAGTTTACCTATGGCACTCCATAGATGTAGACCATGGATAAACCATGGTTTGTACAAACCTCCTACAAACCTCCTTTGTGAATCCGGGCCAATAGAATCACGAACGATGCGTCTGTCCTAGAAAAAAGGTAGTCCTCATGTGCAGACCCGTGAACACATGTTGTAGTATGGTGATGCTTTTTCCAATTATATAATTTTTCTGGAAACATATTTTTCTGAACTTTTTGGTGGAATGGACTAATAACAATTGTATCATTTAGTCATGAGAATATTATTTGGGGGTGTTGGTACCCTTTAAAGGGGTAGTACAGTTTTGGTAAGGCTGAACTTTAGTAACCAAACCTGGACAGTAACATTATAAACTAATAGTTATAACTCCACCATGCTCGAAAGGTATACACAATTACAAACGACTAAGTAAAAAGCCTGTTATCATTAAAAAAGAGCCATTAAAACACAAGAGGACGCTCTCTAAAAAGGCATTGGTTTCAACCATTTTTTATACAAAATTATGCATGTGATGTTTTATTGAAATAATGATTAAATAGAGAGATCATCAACAATTATTTAAACAACTTTTGAAAATGTTTGAAAAAGTGTAAGCATTTTTTTTATTTTTTGAAAAAATCATCTAATTATTTGGGCCCCAAATAATTATAAGATCAGATATATTTATTGATATTTCAGCCGTTTCTGGACCGATTTTGACCAAATAAAGTTTATTCTGCCATTAAAATTGCATGTTCTCTCAAATTCAACACTCAGCTTTTCATTACCTCACAACAAATTGTGATGTGAAGCGCCCTCTCTACCAAAACTAAACTACCCCCTTAACTATAGGGTAGAATAGAATGACACGATCAGACAGATATCGATTGTTTTTTTTTTCTTTCTTTTTGTTTGAACTCGCTACACTGGATTAAACCGGGTCATGATAGTATTCCGTTGTTAACTTAATTGCATACTTAACTGGATTAGATTACAACACCTACAAAATATAATTTTTCGGGACCCACCAAAGAGTGTTATGAAGATTGTTATTATCCGGTTTGATGTCCTTCCTTGTTCGGATGATTCGATTGGACCTTCAAGGGGAGATCCCGACAGGAGAAATACGTCAAGACTTCCGGATTCACAACTGATCAATGACCCATAAACTGCCGGGTTCACAACTCTGATCAATGACCCATAAACTGCCGGGTTCACAACTCTGATCAATGACCCAAAAACTGCCGGGTTCACAACTGATAATTGACCCATACACCAAGGCTGCACACTAGCTTCATTTAGTAGTTGTCCGGTGGGGCGAGTAATATAATTTTCTCTCCCTTTTGGTGTCCCGCAACTGGCCCCAAAATTATATTCATTGTATAAACTGTCTACTTACCATACTCCATTCCATCTACCAATCAAAACTGCACTTAACATGCTTAATGATGAGGTTTGACATGGAAATAAATCTATACTACAACAAGTAACTTTTGTCATTGCCATTTTGGCCATGTGTTTTGAACTGGGCCGGTAAATAGGTGGTGTTGTTACATCTGTACAACATGCATGGTACTTAAAATGAGCGCCAAACTTTTAAAACAAAGGCTACATTGATATATTTGGGGTCAAAGTAAAGACTATTTAGGTGACTACAGATTTAAATTCAGAAAAAGGAATTTTAATATTTCATTGTTATGTAAATTTGAATTCCTTACCACCAAGTACCCGATTTTGGACGGTGGAGGGGAGCATGAGGAGGGGAGCACAAATTTGAGAACATAATATAAATCTATGTAGAAAGCAATGAGCATAATATGAGGGAGCATAGATTTGGGAGCATAATAGCATGACTCGTGTACTGAACACATACCATGTATTCATGTGCATGTAGAATCACACAAAAGACTTCTTTTGCCTTTTGTGAGTTGGTCATGCAATTAATTAGGTCAAGTGCCCACTTAAAGGGCAATGAAACCCAAGCAAAATGTTGGTTTCATAGTCTTGAAGAGATTAAGAAGAATAATCTCTGAAAGTTAGAGCATAATCGGGTAAGAAACAAGAAAACTATGGCTCTTTGAAGATGTCCATTTATTCCTATGGGGAACTCAAATTGGCAACGCACTCTGATAAGTGTGTGGACAACTCCCCATATGTTTTGTACACAAATGTTCCCATTTTTACAGTTTTCTTCATAGTCACATTTTTCCATTCCCCCAACTCATGATATGTTATGTATAAAATCATTCTACAAAACATATGTTGAACTCGACCGAAGGGTAAACATACATTTTGAGAAAATTGAACAAAACTGAAATTTTGTGTACAAAATGTATGAGGAGTTGTCCACAACTTTGCCAGAGTGCGTTGCCAATTTGAGTCACTCGAAAAAATACATGGCTCTTATCAAAGAGCCATAGTTTTCTTATTTCTTGACCGATTGTGCTCAAATTTTCAGAAACTATTCATTATATTTAGTGCCTTATAGTGCATACAACAATTTGTCTGGATTTCATTGTCCTTTAAAGATCCCATTGAGATTCAATTTGAAAGATTTATCCTACATAAAAAACGAGTTTAAATGATTGCATGGTGGTGGAGGAGGAGGGGAGCATACATTTGAGAGCATAATAGAAAGCCAGCATAGATCTGAAAGGCATTTCCCAGAAACAGTTTACCAGAAGTGACAAGTTCATTGCATCATCACTTGACCACATATAAAATCCGAATCTATATAAGCACATAATAAACTAGTATGAAGTTGTAATTAAGGATACTCAAACATACGTTAACATTATACAGTAGAACATTTTTTTCTCATCATAACCTTTTCTTGCTTTTCGTTATATTTTGACATATATTTGTTGACACACCTTATAGTGTTGTTTTAAATTGACATCATATTAGTAGATTCCTCATCCAATATCATTTATAATAATGTTTTCATGCGTTTGGATAAAGATACTTTGACTTGGAGTACATTTTGTCATGATCTCTTGTATTGTGCATACCTAAATATTGTACAAAAATATGATTGCACAAAATTACATTATCCTATATGAAACATAGCAAATTATATAGCAAACGAAAGGTGCAATCACGGTTAATTGAATTATGCATAAAACATTTCACTAGGTGGATAAGATTTTTCTCCAGTGGCGATTTTTTAATGGTACTTTTTTGGTCTCATTTTCGTCATATCTTAGTCCATTTTTTGACACACCCTGTACAGTTGTTTTTAAAACAGCACAAATGGAATCCTGGTACAATATCCTTTCCAAAAATGTATACTTTCATGGGTCTTGGATGTAAATTAATAACAATATTTTGACTTTAATAAAATTTGTCATGATCTCTTGAAAACCCCTCAGTGTAACGCTTACTGGCCCAGTTCAAAACACATGGCCATTTAGAAAATTTAATTTGACCGATTCGAACTTTTATGAAATCTTACTTGCTCAAGAAAAGTTGTACTTACCCTCGGCGATCAGGAATATGCTTCTTGTGTACCCTAAAAAGCCGGGCTTTTGGAGGTTCTACGTCACTGGGGTAGGGATGGGGCAAATTACATTTTAGTACTTCTATTTGTTTGGAATACATGCACTAATACAACATAAAATGTTGCAAATTTCTGCTCATTCTTTATGTTTTCTTTTGCTTTGACATTTCTATTAATGTATAACCCAAACCGAAAAAGGGGGGACATGCCCCCCCCCCCCCCCACACACACACACACGTCCCCCCCCCCCCCCACACTTTTT
>JBAMJV010000988.1:0-154083 GCA_037951105.1 Echinarachnius parma | reverse complement strand
TATTGCCTTATTCAAAATGCATGCACAAGCAAATTTGTACATATTGGGGTCAATGTGAAAGTTGTTCCTTCATGGTATGCGTTCTATCTCCATCATGTCTTTGTTTTTTTTTTTTTACTTGTGTACCAATCCTATGGAAAATGATTTTTACCTAAAATAGACAAAATCTTTTTATTTTGTCATTCTAATCACTGCAATTATTTGATTTGAAAGAAAAATTGTTGAATAATGATAAGTAATGTGTTCCTTTCAAATAAATAATAAATAAAAGAAATACAGAAGAAATTCCCAAAACAAAGAAATACATGAGGAATTTTTGGGGCCGTTTCATATCTTAATTTTGAAAACCTGTTAATTAAGTCATAGAGGCTAAAATGTGCATATTTTGTGGAAAAAAGTGCATAATAAATACAAAATTGATTATTTAAAAACAAAATAACAATGCAATCTTGTAGATTATGTTGCAAGCTATCTGCGTGCCCAATTGTGTGGCGGCTGCTTATTCGACGGTTGAGATCTCAAAGGGGGGGGGGGGGGGTGTGTGTCGAATCATCCCTGGCTGGAGCATAGCCAAAATAACCAGGCCTGGTTAGGGTTAACCCTAACCAGGCCAGGTTATTTTGGCTATCCTATAGCCAGGGGGGGGGGGGGGGGGGGGGGGGTGGATTCCACCCCCCACTAAGATCTCGGCCGCCAAACGCTTGGCCGCCGCAAAATTTGGCATGTAGATAGCTTGCAACATAATCTACAAGATTGCGTTGTGATTTTTTTGAAAAAAAGTGTATTTCTACTTAATTATGCAAATTTATGCAAAAATCCTCTTTTTGTTTATAAATCACTAAATATGGCTCAGAATATGCTGATTTTGTGTATGAATATTCTTTATGACCTAATTAAAAGGTTTTCAACATAAAAAATTGCAACAGCCAAAAAATTCCTTATGTATTTCTTTGTTTTTGGAATTTCTTATGTATTTCTTTGTTTTTTTACTTTTGTTTTTTATTGTTTTTTTTCGATGGAATAAATTATTTGCCATAATGGAACAATAAATAGCCCAAAATTAAATGATTGCAGTGATTAGAATGACAAAATAATGAAGGTTTTGTCTATTCTAGGTGAAAATCAATTTCCATAGGATTTGTACACAAATCACAAAAATTTGCGATTTTGGGGCCGACGCTCACTTACAAAAGGTCACGTGACTTTAGAACGGTGTACCCGGTCGTCGCTAATTTGGTCTCAAAAGTTGCGCAAGACTTCAGTGATAAAAGTCAGGAAGTCGGGCGGCAAAACCTGCACGCGATGCGGAATTATCGCGAAAAATGTTGAGGGGGGGGGGAGGGGGGGGGGGGGGGGTTAAACATTTCAATTAGGTTGGCCCATTGATATTCTTTTTTTAGTTTTAAACGAAAACGAGAAAAAGGTGCACTGGTTTTTCATGTACTAAAGTCACAGGGAGTTGCTCTTGAATGATGTAACATATGGTGACAATATTGAAACCATCGCTCATTACTACATAATGTTCAATCAAGTATAACTCCTGGGTTTTTAGCCCGATTTTGATCAAATTTTCCCCAATTATTCCTCTTGTTCTGCCTATTCAATAATATGGTTTTATCAGGCCCAGATTACCCCTTTAAATTAAAATATCTGCACGCGTTGCAGAATTATCGCTCAAAAATTGAAGTAGGGGTCATTTTTTTTTCTCTTTCAACTTGGCTATATTTAATTATATGATCAGAAAGAAAAGCAGTTGACAAAATAAAACAGAAGATAAAATACTGAGAATTATTTAACATTTCTTACCTCTCACAATTGGCGTTCAAAATGATGACTCGCTGAGGATCACTGCACAGCTGGAGCTGATCTCTGCATTGGGTGAAATAAAACCATATATCATTCTTAATTGGCAAATTCTGAGACCCCTTCAAATAAAAGGTGCTGTCTTTTAGGTCAAATGAGCCAATTGACTTGGAGCAACTCAATCACATGAATGTTTACATTTGACAGTGAAATAATGGATTATCATACTTATGTAATTCATAGTGTCTAACTTACATTTGTCCATCAGCAAGCCAATTACATGACTATTGCTGCTCTCTATCCAGATGTTGAGACTGAAATTTAACTGAAATTTAACACACTGCAAAGAAAGACAGTACCAAAGTCACCGGGGGTAGAAATTACAAATGAACAATTAATATCATACCTCAGGGCATCATAATCCATGATCTCCTTGACATACTTTTCTTGCCACGTCAGAGATGCACCTGTAATACAAAAGAAAAATAATATTTAAATAATTCACTTGCATACAAACATTATAATGCAGCTTTCTACGGTAAGAATCACAAATTGTTATAATTGAAGTTGGTTTGAATTTGTACACCTTTATATGCCTTCAGCATTACAACACATACGTTTTGTTGTGTTGATTTTTTGTGAAATTACTGAGCACTTAGAGTTGCCATTTCAGTCCAAATACCTGAATACCTTCAAAATGTTATAGAGGATAGGATAGTGCACTCTACCTAATTAATTTTCCTGCCTAACTTATAATTTGTAAAACAATTCATTTACATTCTGTTATTCAGTGACGTAATGAGTAATTGGGGTAGGTGGGTGAGAGCAAATGCGAGGGAGTTAATCGACTGAGAAGTAGGGAGCTTTTGCATGTTTGAACTTGAAATCGTGCAATCTGATGCATATGTAAAATATAAAGAAACACTGACATGCTGACATGTACTTTATTGTGGATAAGTACATCATGATCCTAACCACCAGAAAGGAAATGTTTTATTTGAAACTTGATGGATCTTTGACTGCGCGCAGTTGAAAATGATGCCTCTGCCGTTACACGATTTATTCATATCAAAGCCCTGAATTATTCTGTCAACTTAATTTTGATGGTACTCTGTCTTTAAGTCTTGACGTATCACAATTATGATCCATAAGTGACCATGAACTTTGATCTCGTGGCCCCCAAAATCTAATCAGTTCATTGGCTCTCCAAAGAACATACATGTACCAAGTTTGGTCAGAATCCCTCAATCCGTTGTTCAGATAACGCGATCAGGAGCCATTTTTGCATACATAGTCGGCTTGGTTTCCTTTGACCTTTCACCTCATGACACCAAAATGTTATCAGACCATTGGCCTCATATATAACATACATGTACTAAGTTTGGTCAGAATTCGTCAATCTGCTCTTGAGATAATGCGATCACAAGCTATTTTTGAATATCGTCGGCTGAGAAAGAGAAGGGCACTAAGTCCTTACGCGCGCGCCAAATGTAATTCCGAGATATTTTTTTTAAGTTTAAGTTTTTGCCTTTTTAAAAGTCAGAATTAACAGCTTTGTTTGATTTGTTAATTAATTTTTGAAAAATCAATTAGTTTGTTATAGCTAGTAAAATTTGAGCGCCCTTATCATATCATTGTATGTCACACTTTGCTTAAAATGAAAAGGGCATTAAAAGGGATAGATGAGTTCTAGTAAGGAGTACAGTTTTTGTTAAACTGAATTTTAGTAACCAAAACCTACATCATTATATTACAAACTAATAGTTATAACTAGAAGTGAACACAAATTCCAAATAACATAGTAAAGATCATGTTATCATTCAAAAAGAGCCATTAAAACGTAAGAGAGTGCTCTCTTAATACTCGTCAACCATTCAACCATTTTGAATAAAATATTGTGCATGTGATGCTTTGTTGAAATAGTGATAAGATAGAGAAATAACCAACAACTACTAACACACCTATTTTGTAATTTTTTTAAAAGAGGATGCATTTTTTTTTTTACGGCTGGATCAAATTTCTCTTATAAACCTGTAGGGACGGACAACCCGAAAACATAATGGCTCCGGTAACTTTGTTACGGAGACATAAAAACAAATATGCACACCCCCAAAAAAGAGGTGAATATACAGTCAAACAGTGCATCCACGCCAACACTGCTGTTGTATAGTGTGTATGCACCATGGGAGTGCACACAGGCATATTTTTTGCATGCCCAAAATGATACTAACTATCACATGGGCTGTGCGATATATTGCGTATTGATTGAGCGAACGTACAAACAAAGACGTGCTTGTGAACCACTAGATAGCCGTGGTTCCGTAAGTCTTAGTAATTCTTTGCATTGTTCTCAAATCACAGAAACATATTAGACCCCATTAAGGTATAATTGGTATTCATTTGTAGTACCAAAACAACTAAGGATTGGTTGTGCATGCCTGGCAGTACCCTTCAAGTAAATGAAATAATAATGACTATATAAATCAAAAGGAATAAAGAGCTAACCTGGTATGCCGGTATCTTTAGAAATGCTCAGCTTCTCTGCTTCTTTCCAAGCCGCAGCATCAGCTAGTGTGCCTAAAAGAATAAAATAAATGTACCCAACCTTATAATTAATATGTTTCTCAAATTATATTAAGTGTATGAAATCAGATCTGATACCTTTAGATACTGCCTATGCATGAATCAATTTGTAATGACTACTCTGTCAACCTTTGGATGTCACAATATATTTCACTAATATGCTGTGCTTTCAGCACATGAGCGAAGGTATCAAAATGTTTTTAACCTTGATAATGATGGCATTATTGAAAGGGAAAAGTACATGTAAAACAATCTTCCTAATAATTCAGATTTACTTTTAACAAATTGTCATAGATCTGCTAACACATGTGATTGAATTGTTGCCCCATTTTTGTTTCACCCTAGATCAGATGCTTGCTTGTGATTCACCGTCATGTCTAGATGTAACATATTGGTCAACATTCATCCAGCCAGGCTATGCCCATTTAAGAAAGGATGAGATGAAATATATTTAGACAAACTATTTCCATGTTATAATATGATAGATTATTATATATATAGGCCAGTTGTTCAATTCAATAAATCATGTATTTGTGTCCGCCTCTAACACTTTTGTTTAATTGTCGGAAATATCAAAATTAAGATATTTGATGTTTCAAATTCTCTATGAATTCACCTTTAAATTGTTTAACTTGATATATATAAGTTTGTTGGAGGCCAGATAAATGCAATTTGATAACGTGGACCAGAACCACTCTATTTGCTAAACAACAGAGAAAATCGCTTGGTTAAGTTTTGCACCATACGGTGAAGCATTCTCACACATCGAGCAAAATCATTATTTATGGTATACAAAATTAGAATTAGGACCTGCAATTTTCAGAGAATGTGGATGAAAAATGTAAGTATTAAGTACCATAAAGTTTCAATTTTCACCCAGAGAAAGTTTTGGTATGATTTTAAGGCTCTATGTACTAAACATCCACAGCGACCTATGACCAAAAGTGTGGTGTTGGGGCTCATTTTATTTCAGCATCTCTTTTCTTTTTCATAACAGTCATTATTGTTAAGATATTACTCTGGGCGAGTAATATCATAAATCCAGTGTGCACATTAAGGTGTACGTTTACTTGTGACATATAACTGATGGATTTGTGCACATTTGCTAATGACGAGTGAATACACACACAAAATTTTTTTTTGACCAGTAATAGAAATTCATTGCATTGGTCATGACATCCACATGACATATAAAGATAAGTTTGTTTTTTGAAGTATGTGTAATAATAATAATACTGACTGGCTTGTTCTTTATACTGCTTGTCAGATGTATTGCATTCAGTCACTACGATCACATCGTACGAGTCGAAGATGATTGCAATATGATCCTAGCGAATGCAATATTTCTAATAAACCACTCAAGGCCAATATAATTATAAATATAATCTGTTTAAAACTCTTTACCTGCCATATTTTATTATAGGCACAATCAAAACAGGCAATGTGTGCTTTCATGCACACATATTACAAGATGCATGTGGATCGGCGTGAAATAATCACATAAAATCACATAAATTAGCTGTAATGCAAGAAAGTAAGAATGGTTTGTTCAATGTTTATATTATGTATCATTACAGTATGAGCTATTTTTAGGGTTAGTTAGTTTTTGTGTTTAAATATTTATCAAATAGGAATGTTCTGTCATGCACCATGAATGCATATATTACAACAGACAAAAATGTAATGCCGTTATGTCCTTTTTTAGTGAAAATTTAGTTACAATGAGGAAATAAACATAGTTACAAATTCTGTGATTCTCACATAATCATACATGGATAAATTATCCCTTTTCTGTGTGCTATTGCAACCAGGACTGGTTCACCATACAAACAGTAGCCTAGTTGGTAAAGTTAGCTCTCCTTTATTAATATTAAAGATTTAATTATGGTATGAGCCTATGATGGAAAAAAAATTCCACATTGTCCTACACAACTATCCACTGTGAAAATGTCCATATGCTTGTCAGTAACAACATATAGACAAACATGCTATAGCACATAGAATACATGAGCCATTAATATTACCAATAATATCACAAATATATGTTTAAGTCTCTACTGATCTCCCTTAATGTATTTATTTAATTTAATACTTCATTTTCAGTTCGTGATAGCTGAATTCCTTTCTTTCCTACAACTTTAAATGGAGCTGAAATAAATTTATTACATGTTTTACATGTAACTTAAGAACTCTTTCATTCATTTGCTGAATCACACATGAACAGTTTCAGCATTAATTTTGACAATAGAACCGCATCTCTGATGGTGTAGACAAAAACAATGTCCCAATCAACACAAACCAAAAGACTTTAATTATTTGAACTTTAAATAGAAACATAATAACCTTGACATTCCTGAAGAACAGACATCAGTTCGGTAGAAGTGGCAGCCTCTACTTTCTTGGCATTCTCCATTTTCTTCTTCAGGTGGATGTCTAAATAATATTAATATAATAAAAAATAAAGTTACAAGATGTTGAAATTTTCACTTAGTTTGTGCATACCATATTTGCTGACAAGGAGACAGGACAATTAATAAAAGTATTGGTAATATGAACATGACAGCATGATTCATAGATTAAAACTATGAAATCTCATCTTAACCTGTTGCTTCAAGAACCAGGAGGGATGTGTACAAAGTCTATGGGGATTTCAGAATCTTATGGCAGTGACCTAGTTAACAACAATAAACTAATCAGTTCTTTGACTGCACAGAGTCAAACTGATGTGTAAACTAAAATATGATGGTAGTACATTACCCAGATCTGAAGATATCTCAATAATGAGCAATTATTCTGAGCACCATTGAATCCTGTGCCTTAACCTTTCCAACTCAACACCCAGAAATTGAATGGCAATATTGGCTCTTGTTAGATACATTCACATAATAATCCAACATTTTAACATTACGAGCTATATTTGCATATATATTGAACACTGTGACCTTAGTGTCTGACTTCATGAATCCCCAAACCTACACAGCTCTTGTCATTCCACTGATACCTAATGTGAAATTGATGTGGCAATCAATTTGTTTAGATATCGCAAGAAGGGAACTGACAATGGACAACCCCAAAATAAAATGCCTCTGACCACTTCTTGGGCAAAGGCATTGCATAACAATGAAATAACTATAAATATGAATAAAATGTCAATTAACCATCTTATAAAGGACACTTTGTTTATTTTGAAACAAAGACTTAATTATCTGTTAATAACTTGCAACTGGAAATTAAACAATCATTCAATTTACCAATGGTCTCCAACTTCTTCTCTGTAAAATAGTACAGAGCGTCTGTGAGGAGATCAACTCTATGGGAGGGAGTCATCTCTTTTGTTATGTGGGAGAATTTCCGGAGGAATGCCCACATCCTTTCCATGATCTCGCCATCGGTCAGGCCAACACCATGGGTCCATTTAGAGCCAAATAATATCTGGTATAAAAAGTATTAAAAAAACATTATTGTAAAATAAAAGACAATCAATCATAGAGAAACATTAAAGTGCACGGTCACATAAGAGCCAAAGCACCACAATTTCGGTAAAAAGTTGCTGTGAATCTTTAGTACATAGAGTCTCAATATAATACAAAATTGTCTCTAGGTGTAATGTCAACTTAAAAGGATTGATACATATTTCATCTACATTAACTGAAAATTGCAGGTCCTAATGTGAATTTTGTATACCATAGATAATGATTTCACTCAATGTGTGAGAATGCTTTCCTGTATGATGCAAAACTTCAGAAGTGATTTTCTCTTTTGTTGAACAAATAGCGAGGGTCTGGTCCACATTAGCAAATTGCATTTTCAGGACTTTTAAAAGGATCTACTAACTTTGTTAACATGTGCAAAAAGTGATGAATGGTTGATTCAATGTATATTGTTATCTCGTATGTCCACAGGGTAATGTGTGAATATTTTAAGTCAAATTGACATTGTATGGTCAAGTAAAGAGTGAAAATGCAAATTGATATTGGGTGATATTCACTAACTCATTGCATTAACTTTGTACATTTTTTCTTATCTGAATACTTCGATCGTACACATATTTGTAACGAAAAGGACATTTGAAAAACTTAAACCAGTCCCATGATTTCATTGTGATTACGAATACAACAAGGTATGAAGGAACCGCTAGAATTAAAATTTAATTTTTAAGATTTGGACAATACGGCTAAGATCCTTTAACAAACTATCAAGTTATATATCATTTTAAAGCTGAAATCTTCGAAAATTCAAAACGTTAAAAATCTAAATTTTGATATTTCCGACAATAAACAAAGTGTTAGAGGCGGACACATACAGTCTTTTGGCAACACCGCACAGAGGGCTCTTGATTATCTTACAATTATTCATGAAAGGTCCTCTGTTATGAACTTGAAATTCACAATTCCATTTGGTTTTTAATTGTAACACTGAAGACTTACATCAAATTCAATATCTTCAGGATTTACATTTTATGAAAGAGAAGTATCTTATTTTTCATTGCGGGTAAATAAAAAAAATCTTCTAAATGCCACCATAATGTTTGCGACTCTGAGATTCTATTCTGGTACATGTCGGTTACTTTGTAACCATTTTTTGAATGGGTCAGGAACACGGAAGGAATATGATATGAGCAGTAAGACAATAATCACCTGTAACCTGATTAACCATGTCACGCCTACAAAATTTGCCTAGCCTATTGTCCCAAAAGCATGAATGCACTTCTCTTGCGCAAGAGCATCTAGACAATTGGGCTCGTTGACATTCCAGTCATACATGTCAGAGTTAAGCCGGTCACTTGAAATGTCATATCCTGGTAATGTCGGACAGAAATGTTTCTAGTTACCTCCTATACTCAGACTGTAGTGTGAAGAGATTATTTGTCTAGACTGAATTAGCGAAGGGATTTACTCTGATAATAGAGACAAAGTACTTTGAACATCAAATTGAATAAGCTTGAAATGGTTAAGGCGGTGATTATTCTTGTTCTTTTATCATGACATGAAATTTCGCCACTGGTGAGAATTTGAGGACCATGCTTCGAGCCTCTTTTTATACAAATTGTACCCGTGAAATGATGGTTTCCATATTAGACATTAAAATGTGCATTTGGCGCAAAGGAACGCATGGACCAAAATACAAGCAATGTCAGTCAGATGGATGAAAATAGGGGGCATAAACTATTGGAAAAGTTATATAATTTGTGCCTCATTGTTAAACCTTAAAAAACAACCTTTCACATTGTGACTGTCATATTTCTTTCTATTTTCTGTAAATTTAGCAAACCATTCAACAAATGCCACAAAAAGGCAATCATTTTGTCTTTTGCATGGGTCAGATACATGGCAAACAGAAAAGTAAGTAAAAATCAGAGGTTGCAATGTCGTGAAATTCAACGATAATCAGACCTTCAAAAGAAATGCAAATAATGATAATAATAAGCATGTTTCCTATGTGACCTTACAAAAAAAAAGGACCGTTCTGTCGCTGTGCTAGATCCTCTTTTATAAGCTGAAATAGTAAAAGTTTGTTCAAAATATGAAATTTACGATTTTGGTATTTTCTGAATAGGCGTATTTTAATTTAGCTTCTGTAACATTTTGAGCATTGGTAATTATGTTTAATTATTATGTTTTTATCTAACTTTCTTCTAGCATCATAGGGCTTTAATGGAAACTTATCTTTTAAATGGCCTGTATCTCCCTCATTTCAAAAGTGCACCAGCCATATTCCATATCCTTGACATTCATGTTGAAAGGGTTTGCTTAGTCCAAATATCCCAAATTATATACCAATTTGAAGGTAATTGCTTCTATTTTAATTTTATATGAAAGTCAACAATCAACTATACATAAACAAAAATAAACATTTTTATCTACCTGGCACGACCGTTTATGCCCATAGGCATGGAAGATGGGAAGACACAATTTCACTCGCTCTAGGATGCTTCGACCAAAGGCTCCTTTTTTCTGGGGGGGGGGGGGGGGGGAACAGAAATAGTTGATTCAACATATTTGAAATAAACAGGCAAGCTTTGATTAAACATTTAACCTGTTTAAGACTGGTCACTTAAATATTTGGGCTTGAGTCTATGGAGAATGCATGTTATAACAAATAACAATTCATCCTCAATGGGTTAAGGGTTTCTGATTGACATTGACTTTTTCAAGTTGCCCCCCCCCCCCCCTCCCAACTGTTTGCGCAATAATTCCGCAACGTGCGCAGATATTGATTGCTATGTGACTGCATGAGCTTTCATTGAAATCTTGTATAACTTTTGAGACCAAATTTGCGTCAACCTGGTACACTGTTTTAAAGTCATATGACCTTTTGTAAGTGAGTGTCGGTCCCAAAATTGCAAACATTTTTTTATTTGTGTACAAATCCTATGGAAATTGATTTTTATCCGAGAAAAGACAAAATCATAATTATTTTTCATTCTAATCACTGCAATCATGTAATTTTGGGATAAAAATGGTTGGATAAAGATCAATAATCATTTCCGTTGTAACCGCCCTTTTTTAATGATAACTTAGTCATTTGCAATTATGTATACTTTTTAGTACGGCGAAGTCTTAGTCTTACTTAGTCATAATTTGTAATTTTCTATACTTTTTTTAGTAACCTTAGTAACCAAAATGTGCACCATTACTGAACAAAAGAAAGTTATAACTTAAATTTTTTTTTTTCGTTCTTCGGATATTCATATTCACGGTCGGATATGAGTAGCCAATTAATTTGACTCGGGCACTATGTGAGTTACATGATATTTTTTGTGTTTATACAGAAATTATGATTCAAAACAAAGTATTGTGAGATCAAAGGGACTTAGTAACATTTACCATTTCTTTAGCATCAAAGGGGAATTGCATCAGTTCTCTCACCCCATGCGACAGGTCTAAGTTTTTCAAATTTATACTTTGATACAAATATATTAACAATTGAAGTATACTTATATCAGCAGGACTATTTTGCACTTGTACAAAAGTGGTTTCATTTTTCGCTCAGTTCTCAAATCCTGTAAATCGCATTGAAAATGATAATTACATGCCGATTTCAGTGAAAAAAGCGGGAAAAAACAACGAATATCTACTTTGAATAATATAGAACAATATTATAACTGAACTTTTATTTTCTTCAAAGAGTATCCCTTACCAGCAGATGTGCATGAAGCTTGCAGGCTATGTCGTACATGATGATAATCTCTTGAGGAGCCGACATTGCTTCCATGATCTTTTGGATTGCCAATGCAGGGTAGGCTAGTCTATGAATGGATATAAAATATAAAATAACAATATTCCCTGTAAGTATAGTCGATCTGAGTTTTCTTGTTGTACTCTCTTTCAAATCAAATTACATAAAAGCTGTGAATTAAATTGATATGGGCGGGGGCCCATGACACACCACCCCCCGCCCCCCAGTACACACACACACATACACACAAACTATGATGTTTATTGATAAGTAGGTAGAATATCATATATACATGCTGTTGAGCTGGTGTTTAGTCAAGACTAACTGCAGCCTACACATTGTACTTGAAATGAATTGGTGTTTGACCTTTGTTTATGATGTATTTCAAGGCAGTGCCACATGATTGCTGGTGTTTAGTTAGCGTTGTCTGCTCACCAGCCTTGTAGTGTTAGTGTTGGGCATTTGATGACATAGACGGTACCCCGGCGTGTTTCATCATTTATACGCAAAATTCCATAAAGATAACTCCCGCCCCGCATTGATTGAAATGAATGTCACTTCAAGTTCAGATCGGGTTTGTGTTAACTGAAATGGTGGTGTTTTCATTAGTCTGAGCATGTAAAAATGGTATCAACCAAGATTATTTGTGAAATTTTACTTGTTTGTACATCAATGGGCATTTTAGGTCTTTGTACAGTCGGGGGGGGGGGGGGGGGGGTGAAGCGTCTGAAGGCCGTGAAAATTTATTAAGTGAAGTGTATGAAACAATGAAAATTGTATTTGTTTCAGAATATATTAATTCGAAAATATATAGTAATTTATGAAAATTTAATAAAATCAATATTTGTACCTAGTAGCATACACGTGTTGTGTTTTTTTGTTTGCAAATTCACAACTATCAAATAATTAAATTACAATGTTGATGTATTTTAGAATGATATATTGTCAAAAATGTACTCAATGTTGGTCACTTGAATCACAAAATCATTGCAAGTCCCAAGTAGTAAATACTCCAGAAAAAGACAACAGTCCCCAATCCCTATCTGATGGTCAAGGGTACAAAATACAAAAGAGGTTAATTTAATAATACCCTCTCCGACAAACATTTCGTCACACTTTTTGTTCTAAACAGTAATTTACCTTTCGCCATGCTCCATGTTCAGAAAGACCAGGGGAATTCCGTGTCGGCATGCAGCTCCAAACACGCCAGTTGTGGCCAACTTCTTCGTCTGGTTCTTTGTCCGGATGGTTGTCCCTGCTTGGAAATTACTGCAGTCTTTCTGTCATAACAAGAAGCATGTGGCATTTACTCATCACATTTATCTCCAAAGTCATATGACCTTTTGGAAGTAAGTGTCAACCCCCAAGTTGCTAATTTGTGTACAAATTCTTAGGATAAAGATTTTTTACCCTTGTTCCACCAGAGTGAGGGGATAAGAAACAAAAAAATATATGAGGACATTTTTTACTACTCATGCACACTAATGATGATTGACAGACAAAAAGAAAAATTTGCATGAATTTGCTTTATTAATTCATATTAAAGGGGACCACCAGTAAAAGGACAACACATCATTATATGTTTTGGTACAGTTTTGTGTATCAAATAGATACCCAACATTTGCAAAGGGTTGTGTAATTCATAAACAAAGCAATTCATTTCCACACCTTACGGAACCACGGCTATCTTTTGGTTCCACACAGCCCGGCATTTGCGAGTACGCCAGTGCAACACATGCGTACGTCAATAGAATCCCGAGTGATTCATTCGGTCTGCACAGAGCGCCGCTAGCCGCTAGTCTGAGCATTCAGACTGCATGGCCGCATGTCTGAGAATAGTGATGCGTTTTCAAATTATATTTTTTTTTCTGAAAACATATTTGAGTAAAGTTATTGTAGGATCCAAATGAAATACTAAAAATGTTACCCTTCTCTAATTTGAGTATCATTTTGGGAAGTGGTACCCTTTAAGTACAAACAATAACAATGCAATCTTGTAGTTTAGGTTGTAGGCTATCTGTGTGCCAAAATGTATGATTGTCATGCATTAGTAAGTGGGGGGGGGGGGGGGGGGGGTGGGGATCCACAAATATACACCCCCACTTTAGCATAGTCAAAATAACCCTGGCTGATTAGGTTAGAGAAAGGGCTAAAACATTAAAGAGGGTTAATAATAAAGCATGGAATAGAACATTTCATTATATTGAATGGTATAAGAATGGTTTGAGATGCTAAACTGATATAAGATCAAAGCAAAACACTGCAGAATAAAATAAAATAAAATATAAAATAAAAATAAATTAAATTACATTGGTTTCGTCTGGTTGAGTCTGTGCAGTGCCGTTGTAACTGTCAACATATTGTTGAACTTCAGCATCATTGATGAACATGGCACTGGCATGGTTAGGTGGGTAATCACTAGTCCCTGATGACCGCTTTCGGACTAACCCAAAATTTCCGTCCAGGCTGACAAAAACCGGACCCATCTGTTGGGATGATAAAATATTATTGAAATTAATATAAATAAAAAATAAATAGAATTTGTAAATGATTTTTTTGTTTTCAATTAAAAATCAAATGACAACATCAATAGAGAGATTCCGTTTGTTGAGCAGATAAAATATTATTGAAATTATTATTTATTAAATATTTGTAATTTGTAAATGAAATTTGTATTCAAATAAAAAATGAAATGTTAAAATTAATTTTGAAGATAACTAATATGGAAAGGTATGCTAGTTATTGTAAATTCCTTATTTTATGTCAGTATGGTACCTCATTTGAAACTACATTAATATATACAAGCTACAAACATTTAGAATTCAAACTGAAATATTTGAATGACTGAAAATGAGTAAAGAAAAATAGGCTTGGCTGGTAATTGAACCCAAGACCTCCAGATTGCAAGGCCAGTGCTCAAACCATGACTTTGTAATGTAATAAAGTCAGCCAATCCCAAGGATAATTAAATCAATTTTTTAAAGAAAGGCGCAGGTACACGTGAAGTGATCCAGCTTTCCAAAGCATTTCTTTATTTGTAATAAAACATTAATAATATAATAAAGCTCAGTGATTTAAAAACAGCCAAAACATGTTTTGAACACACAATCAATTAAATCAGAATAAAGCTTTTCTAAAACTTAATCAGAACAGATTATAAAACATACATACTTTATGTAAAATGTAAAGCAAGATTACCTTGGGACAGGCTGGGCATGCCATGGGTTTGTTCTCTCCAGCTCCAGGGATATTGGCATCCGCCAGGGTACGAACCATATGGCGAAAGAAGCGAAACTGCTCCATGCTCTCACCAACTAGACTGCGGTAGAGCATGTTTCCCTACAAATAATAAATTTGAAGTAAAAAACAAAATACACCAATATTTTCATAATTTCTTCATTGAGTGGAACAACGTGGTAGCAGCAGATAATTAAGTGAATTGTTCAGAAAAGATTGATAACCAAATCAATAGACATTATTCATGAAAGAACGCTTTTTAAATGTGTCAAACTAGAAATCTATAGATTTTACTGAAAACTGTATGAATATTAAATTGTTTTTACTATCGAATGACTAGAAGTACATAGAAAATTATAAGTAATAAGTAGAAGGTTAATATTCTACAAAGGTGTGCTTTTTTTCATGACCCCTTGCCCATCAGGATGCACTTTTCATACAAGTGGTTAGATCAGAGTTTACACCCTCCCCTTGTACCTAAATACTTTGTACATGAGGCCTACCTAGGTTAACAAAAAAGATTAATAAATTGAAGACAAATCTAAAACAAGCCATCATGTTATCCATACAGTTTACATACAAGTATACAAAAAGGCTACCTCTGATTCCGTAAGGTAGCAGTGATGCTTCAAAGCAGAACAGATGGCCTTCAGGGACACTTGCCCCTCCATCATGAGGCAGAGGATCAGGTCCATCAGATCAATGGAGACAGCAGTTGCTGGCAACACAGCTGAGCATGGCCACAAGCCATATCGGACCAGTGTTGCAGCTGGTGCCTCACAACTGCAAAATGTGACATATGCAGTGTGCAGTTGACCTGAAATTAATTGGAATATGACTAGTATAAGTTAAAGCCTGTCTAAACCAAGTGTTATCAAGTCAAATTTGTTCGATCATTAAATTACAGGCTCTCTCAATATTTGTCTTTTGTTTGGTGGTATAAAACGGTACTTAGCAGCTCAGTGCACACTTTGTACATTGCACAATGAATAGTACATTTTATTGATCGATCACGAAGACAGGGAAGCTAACTGTTCATTTTTCGCTTGATTTGTGAGAAGGCTTTTCTGAATGATGCAAAAATTTAGAAGCGATTTTCTCTGTTGTTTAAGAAAATCAAACTGATGCTCTGGTCCACGTTATTAAATTGCATAAATCGCCTTCAACAAACTAATATGTATCAAATTATATATCATTTTAAAGCTGAAATCCTGGAGAATCCAAAACACTTAAATCTCATTTTCTATATTTCCAACAAATGACCGACACCATCAAGAGGCGGCCACAAATGTTATTCAAGCTCATTCTATGGCTTATAAGCTTTCTGTATATTGGAATATTGTCATATTTAGGGTTTTTTTATGATTCTCCTTTAAGGCACTTCAAAAGTAATGTTACATTAAGATTTGCAATAGACATAAAATATCCTAATTTACTTACCACTGTCATTGAAAGCTTTGATAGATCTTGTAGTCCGTGAATTGCATTCATGATTTGGCCGTGTGAATGTGCACTGGTAGCTCACTGTCTGTGGATACTCATTCTGCAAACAATTGAAATTAAGCAAAGAGAAAGTACAAAATCTAAGTTTATCTCACTAGTAATAATCATAATATAAATAGACAATACAATAATTTGCAGCATGTCTCGAGACTCTATATACAGACTGTGGGCATTTCCACGGTAACTCGTGTTACACATAACCGTACATTGACTATTTCAAAGTGTTGTAACTCCATTATTTTATGGGACTGTTGGCTGATTGTATCATCAAGGAACAAGTTGAAGAATACTTATTAGAAAACACAAAAAAGACTGACAGAGCTGCCTTTAGTAGCCTTTGCAGAAGAATCCTGTTCGGTAACTCGCATTACGAAAAAAAGACATGGCCAAAATTCATGACCCACTAAATTGTGAAAAGCACCATTTAAATTGTAATCCTAGTGAAATATTTTGTGTGCTAATTTTACATTACTAGGTGTCCCTATGAGTTAGTATTGAAAACAAAACGCCTCTAACAATTTGTGAATAAATAGTAGGATGCCTAAACATCGGTAACTCGCGTTACGGTTTGTACGGAGGTTTTGATTCCTAACAAATATATAAGTTTTAGAGCACTCAGTTGAAAATATTGATCTGAACAGGTATTGTGATTATCTGTCATCGAATTTTGTGTCTTAAATAGTAAAAAATGCCAGCAAAAATAGAAAATATCAAGGTTTTCCTGAAATTTGCACAGGGTGACCCCATATGTGGAGATTCGTGTATGATTTCTGTTTCTCCTTTAAGAAGTCAGAGAAGCAAAAAATTCAAGTAAACTGAAAGCACTTACTGCAGAATCATGTTTTATGAAAAAATAATCCAGAAAAAATTAATAGGATGTGAAATTTAGCCAATTTTTTTTTTTTTTTCATTTCATGTCCACATTCCCGTGGGAATGCCCATATATATGCAGTGCTTTAATAATCCTAGTTAATTAGTTTGCGCATTGACCTCTATAACTAAACTGAACTATTCCTTAAGTGGACTTCAACACGATTTCAAACTTCTGATTGAAAGACAGATATTCTAGGACAACAAACACAATTTTGTGTAAATAAGGCATGATTGGCTTTGAAATTCTAATAACAAAATTTCGCGAGCAAGTGTGTTCTATCCCACAATGCACCAATGTGTATTTTTATACTGCAGCAAATGTGTTCATTTGATGGACCAATACAATGCTCTCTCATGAATAGTTTACCACGATGCGCAACTAAACCGTGCTTTTGAGCATTACTGAAATGTTTGAAAAAATTTGCCTGCCCGAAATTGTAACACGTTTGGCCTTCGAATTTGAATAGACCCCAAGACCTGTAAACGAGATTATTGAATTTGCTGGCATGAGCGGCTATCGAATGACACATACAGTGATCACAATGCAGTGGATCCGGATTTGAGCCTTATGTCCGGCAAGCTAAGATGGCCGAGGCTTGCCACACATAGTTACCATTGTTCAGCTTGACGACGGGGAGTCTGACGTGATACGCATAATATTAGCATTACATTGCAGAAGCGTTTGAAGCCATTTGGATGTTTGGAATTCAACTTTTCAACTTTTTCAATTGTTAAGATGTATACACATACCTGCCATTCCAGAAGAGTATGCATCATTCCATGTTGCTGATGCGAGGTAATTGCACAGCCTCTGCAAAAGATGGAATGAGGGCATGATCGGCAGGTGGTCACAAAGTCCGGCTTCAGCTTGCAAACCATGCAGCTATCCTCTGCTGGAACACTGGACTGATAGAAGGCTATCCTTAGTGCCAGTTTTATCTCCTCCCATGCCCCTCTCTCCTGCATCCTCTGTTGGGAGTAGGAGGTGCTAGGTCCAGGGGCAGCTGTTTCGTCCTGCTGCAGTGGCTGTGGCACTTCCACCACATCTAAAAACTCGTCAACAGCATGCAGTGTTTGGGAAGGCCAACATGGCATGTTCCTCTTGAAAACTCGTCCACCACGAATTGTGGTGATCTTCACTCGGGGTGGCTTGAATTTCACCATCTGTATGCAAAAAGGGAATTTAAATAATAATAATAATAATAAACAATTCTCATATAGCGCAAAATCACAAAAATTAAATTTAAGTCTCTAAGCGCTTAAATAAGTTATTAAGGGGGCACTAATTGTTTTAACATGCTTGTACTTTTGAATTGATAATTATCATAATTATGAATGCAAAACATATCTTCTTTCTGCTATCATGACATGACATGTAATAAATTAATGACTCCTGATACAATTTTGATCAATACATTTGATTTGATACATGGGCCAAAGCCAAAAATAGGCATCTGAGCAGGGCAGTCTTAAAACCATATTGCCCTACAAGTAAAGTAGGTCAACATCACTAGGGGTGAAAAAAATCATACTGCCCGCTCAGAAAAGTCAATGGGATTCTATGTGTAATTTGCCGGGCAATAAATCCGATTTCATGAAGGCGTGTTCTAACAGCATGAGTGCGCAAAATCATACACGCATTTATGAATGATTTGCGCGTGTCTAATTCCGACGTAATATTGTTTTACGCACTAGCTAAGTAATAATCATTTAGAAACTGGGTTGAGGCTAGTGCTGTTGTTTTCGGGAGTTTTTCCCTCCCGGGACTCGCGATAATTTTTCGGGCGAGTCCCGGGTAACCGAAATTTACCCATTTGTTTATTTCGCCATCGGCATGTCACCTCGCTAGGAAAACATGTTCATTCAGGTGATAAAAATGCAGATAACTTGGGAGTTCAAAGAGGGAAAAGGGAATGAAAAGAAAATGAGAGTGGGCAGATAACTCAAAAGGGGACTTTTTGCTCTTTTTTTTCGGGATATAGAGTATCGATTTTTGCGCCCGGGACTCAAGATTTTTCGGCGGGACCCGGGTACCCGTGACTCAACAGCACTAGTTGAGGCAAAGTCAAACTTTTGTGCATTTTATTTTAAACATGAAATTTAAACATCGCTCAATAATTTAAGAATTGGGTAATTAGTGCCTTTCAAATAAATGGAATCGCATGTTCCCTCGAGATGTCTGATTATTAAATAATTACAATATTGACTGGAATTTCTTTCGGCTACACAGCAAATATTGCCCTCACTAGATCTTCCGTATTGCCTCGCCTTTGAATATGAATCTAGTTAGTCAGGCAATATTTGCCTATCTCCCTTAAAGCGTACCACCACCCCAAAATAATATACTTATCATAGAAAGGTAACATCTTTCGTATTACATTCCTTCAAGAAGTATACAAAAATCTTTTTCAGAAAAAATATATTATTTAAACACATCACCATTCTCAACCATGTGTTAATGCGGTCTGAATTGTGAGACTATTATGTCTACAGAACGGGGAGCTCGATACAGAGCGAATGTGTCATCCAAATTCGAATGATGTATGTGTGAATGCATTAACGCACTCGCAAATGTTCGCGCGGATCCACGGCTATCTAACTGGTTCGCGCGGGTTGAACATTTGCGAGTGCGTTAATGCGTTTACACATACGTCAACAGAATCTTTGATGATACATTTGCTCTACAGACTACACAGAGGCAAGCGCTCCGTTCTGCAGACATAATGTCTGATAATAGTCTCACAATTCAGACCACATTAACTCATGGTTGAGAATGGTGATGCATTTTAATGATTATATCTTCTTTTTTTTTTTTTTTTTGCGTACTTCTTGAAGGAATGTAATACTAAAGATGTGCTAATGTGCTTTCGTACTCCCCTTTTACGGACCCATTTTTTCTTATTTTTTTTCCAGGCTTTATTTTTCTTTAAACTCAACTAAATTAGTTTGTATAACTTACTAAGTTACTGCACTTTGTCTTTATCCCTCGATGGTTTGGTATATATTTTGATCCAACATTAAAGCCCTTTTTTTAGACTTTAATCGACGACTGAAATTGTCGCAGACCGGTTGGGCGGCTTTTGCCACCCTTGGGCCACTCTCATAGGCAAGCTGCAGTAAACAAATTAGTTGGACTGGCATAAATTATAAAATAATTTCCACCTAAAATCTCACCATTCAATCAAACTTAACATGACAGGGGGTTAGAATTTGATATCATTTCAAACTTACATGAGCTTTTCAATGTCAGAAGCACTTTAAATTCCAGTTTTTAAATATCTAGCTTTCTGACTATGGAGCCCTCCTCTACTGATTTTAGAACAGTTGTTTACATGTTTAGACTTTTCTGCCAGCCATTATTATCAAAGGGCTAAAGGGATTATTCAAGAGATTATTGTCTGAATAACCTAACAGTAACAGACAAAAGAAGTTTGACTTCTACTTGTAGCCTGTAAGATTGTGAATAGATAGCATTTCAATAGGTGTCTGGACATGACATGTGGCTTTTGTATTGCATTCCAAAGTGTATTTATAACAAGGAATGTAGACCTGTCAATTTGTGACCAAGGAGTTCTTTACAACCAGCTTTGAACTACTTATAAGAATTACACCATGTTTCAATGAAGGCATGCTATAACTGTTTATGCCATTTATACAAACCCAGCTTTAAAATGGTCAATTCAGTAGTGTGAAAACATCTAGTTTCAGACTACATAGACAGGGGATTTCCCAATTGTCTGCCTGGACAATGAGGGCAGCTGACTATCTGGCTTTTTAACAGGGAATAGAGTAAGGGGTTAATGCAGCATGCAGTTAACCCCTTGTCTAGTAGGGGTGGGCTTTTGCCTGTTACGGCGGGCGCGCGCGCGTACCACACAAATCAAGTCAGCAGCTAGCTTACGACCCAGCGGAACCTCACGAGCAGCTATGCCGAGAGCTAGGCGGTGTTGAAAAAAAATAAGAAAAAATTGGTAGGAAAAATTTTTAAAAAAAGGAGTACGAAAGCACATTAGCGCCAAAGATGTTAGTGTTACCTTTCTAGTATGATAAGTATATCATTTTGGGGTGCTGGTTCATTTAACCGAGTGTTACTTACTTACTAGATACTGTATATAAAATAGTGTTATGACTTATGTTAATAACAGTGTTATAATGCTTCTTCCCAAGTGTTATCTGGGCAATATCGTGTATTACTTAGGGCTAGGCCCCACCACTGCTATACTGGATACACTTATGTAGCCAGTAAATCTCACTTATAGCCACTAAATCTGACCTTTAGCCACTAAATCTGACCTATAGCCACTAATCTGACCCTTAGCCACTAAAGTAGGGTTAGGGTTTAGGGTTAGGGTTAGGTTATGTTAGTGTATAGCAATGGGTGGGGCCTAATACACGAGTATGCCGTTATCTGCATCTGGAATGCTCTTCCAGCCTCTGTGGTTTCAGCGCAGACTCTCGAGACCTTTGTGAGCCGTCTGAACCCACTCACCCTTCGATGATCCTCGTGATGAGAGGATTTTTACTTGCATCATTTAGTTAGTTGTTCTACTGCACTTTCCACGATCACCACTGTTCCCGTGACCGAGCACCATTTGCACCAAAGTACGACTATACCGTAGGGGGTGTAGAACTTGGCCAGTCACAAACGGTCAGAAACAGCACAGTGCGCCATAGGCTTTGTACACACAAGTGCGCGGTGGCCAAGTTCTAGTACACTGCGATAAATTGAACCTTCGGACGTAAAATTCCGACTTGCGGAAACCCGAATTGACGTTGAGCGATAATTTTTCATCAGCGAAGGCACCTCGATATTGCGGTCTAATTGGTCTAAGTTTCTACCGAAATGAACTACAGAGCTTTGATTTACAAATGCGAGAATCAAGATGATAAAAATTGAAATCTAAAATTATCGTGAAAAAAATAAAATATAACACATTTTTTAGATTAAAGACTGACTTTCAAGCGATTTTCTGGATAACCGGGAAGACTTCAGAACAGCATGATACATGCATTTTATGCGCAATATGCAGATAAATCGTTTGATATAATTTTCAAGTCGCATGTTCAGTGCATTCTCAGCAAATCTAATTTCAAAGACAGCCGTGGTTCAACCCAAGTTCCACCCCCTGGCCAAGTTCTACACCCCCTACGGTACTCTTGTAGAGGGATGTACTAACCTGCTAACTGGAAGAAGAAGAAGAAGAATATAAAAGAATAAGAATTAGGCCTTGGCCCTAACTTCTAAGACTAAGGCCAAGTCCAAGAGGCAAGACCAAGTGAACAAGTCAAGACTTTAAGTACTTTATTCTGTGTATTGTAATACACAGAATTTAGAAATCAGAATCCCATCCCACCTGTCCTTGACCTTGGCCTTTGTCTTAAAATTTTATGTAATTGACTCTATTCTTTCTACATACCTTTGACTTTGAGTGAAGTTTTGGCTCCCGAAGTAAATTCTCCGAAAAACAAGGATTCAGTGACAATTTCGTTCAGTTCAGATTTGACTCACGTGCGCAAGACCGGCAAAAGCTGTATGAGTATATATGACGGGATATCTAGCTCACTAGGTACCGGCGCGGCCGGTAGCTACCGGCGGTACCGCCGGGCGCGGCCGGGGGGCCGCCCATGCATGCAGCGCTATGCGCATGCAGCATCGTCGGCCTCGCGCGCGGCTACATTTACCGTCCATTCCAGGCCCAATACGAGAAAACAAAATAATGCCAATATTTTTTAAATAACCTCCTATAAATATCGTATTTTTGTTATTCTTCTCAACCCTAATTTTAAAAACATACCTTTATCTTAATGCATCTAACTTAACATTAAATTGGCCATAATATCTACACTAAAGGATGTTAGTAAAATTTGGTCCAATGCCATTGGGATACTAACTAATATGTGTTGGTCATGTTCTAAAAGCATCCATTGTCTATTGATACGCAATTTCCAAAAGTACTCAATGAATGAATGGATACGCGTATGGAATCGGCTGGTTAATAGCATGATGAATGATTAACGAACCTCTTCAGCATGAGTGGCGAAACTTGACTTATTGCATGGCTACTAAAGTAACGTAGACTGCATGATCGTCATATTTTCATGACATGAACATTTTAGCTCATTTTCATGGCATTTTTATGTACTTTCCTATGAAGCAACTAAATGTTAGATATTGCATTTTATTTTGCAGTGCTCATCATTCATTAATTATGGCTAAAAGTATGTTGAAAATCACGTTAATATGCCTGTCCGTAACAACGTTTAGCTTGCCTGCATCGATCATCACGTGAAATCGCATGTATCAAAGTGCAATACATCAACATCTAGGCCTAGTTTTAACTTTTCTCGACATGCGCTGTAGTACTTTATATCATGTACGCATGCAGTGATACATATTTATGTCTATGTGTAGATTTGAACTTGGTACCACGTTTTACATGATATGTTTTATAATTATGCATGGATTTTAATCGAACAGTGTTTGATCGCAGAATGTTAGTCACTGTTTTTTGTATGAAAGGAAACACAATAGAAGACCAGAAAGGAGTTTTATGGAGTATTTACTATTTAGGGGGTTTGAGAAAACAAAAACCAAGCATGGTGGCTTTGCGGTTAGAGTGTCCGCCTCATGCACGGGATGTCCCGGTATCAAACCCAGACCGGGTCATACCAAAGACTTTTAAAATGGTATCTTCTGCCTTCTAGCCAGGGGCTCGGCTTTTAGAAAAATGAAGAAGGAACACACGAATTATCAGAGGACTTGCCCCCTTCTGAAACTTTTACTACATTTAGTAGACGTCTGGCCTAGGGCTAATGATAGACGGAAATAGGCGCAGCCGTATGTGTCAAATTGGCACGGGAAGGACTTTAACTTGTTTAACTTGTTTTTGTTTGTATTACAATGGTTCAATCAAACACGCGGTCAGTAATACCGAATTAGGATAACTACAGAAGTACGTTATAATATGACACGATTAACCAAGATTTAAAGTTAACCCAGAGAATTATCAATGATTTTGTTACGAAGTTTAGTAGTGCTATATCATTACAACACGTCTCTTTAACACTTGAATTCCCCTTTGTTCCATCCCACAATCGTCTCATGTGTATAGGATGAAGAGGTAAAAGGAGCATTGGACAACCCACCCACGCCTGTCGCAGAGCCAGATAACACAACCGAGGAGGACCGACTTGTGACGGCAGTCTAGTCTGAATACAATGCATAATGTTTTACGACTTAGTCAAATACGCGTCATTGATTGGCTAAATATGGTCTCGTGATTTCAGCTTAATGTTGTAAGTTCCACGGAGGAGCCAGATAGCACGATAATACAATGTATTATGTAATATGACTTAGTCAAATACGAGTTATCGATTGGCTAAACATGGTCACGTGATTTCAGATTAATGTGTAAGTTCCACGGAAGAGCGTTATGTTTCACCCCTCAGAGCCGTGTTGGCCCCTCAAAACATGATAGCCGTGCTATTGATTGCAAGTTCCACGTTGGAAGTTTTAGTTTTTTATTAAAGTTTGCGCGTATGCCCACCCAAGAGGGGTTATGTAATGACATACAATGGCAATATTAAAATATCACTTTGAAAAGACCTCAAAGGTAACGTTGTGTACCTAGACTAAGTCATATAACATAACATATGCATACTTTGTTGTAAGGAACATCATGGAATGTTCCCTCCAGATTTGAAATTAAATTTCGGGAAGACATTAATAAGTCAATAGACTACGTCTCGGCACTTTTCGTCCTCCCGCAATATATTTTCAAATCCATCGGGGAGGAACATTCCGTGATGTTCCCTCCTCTAACAATTAACACAGACAATAATATTGTGACACCCCGAACAACGTTTATAATTATGAGTAAAGCGTCTGAGACGCGTGAAAGCATCATCATACATGCTGAGGACGTGCGTTATGATTAATCAATATGATCATAGTAAACATACTCTAAATATCTATCAGAGGATCGAAGTAGAGTTATAAAGGAATTTAATTAGATATTAAGCGAACAATCTATAGTCATTACGCAGATATTATTTTAGTATACATATGTAAGTCAAATTAATATGAAAATGTACACAATTTAGATATTCGCTTAGTATTTAAATGTACATAATAAGCATGTATTCATAAACAGCAAAGCGGCTTCGAGGAAGGAAGTATGATATTAACGAAATATATGAATGAAAATAATGAAAAACGAAATCTTTACTTATGAGATAAATGCAAAATATACGATTTATGTTATACAAAGAGAGTTGTTATTATTATTAGATATAATTAAGATGCTAAAGAATTGTTGATTTGTATAATAATGAGTGGTTTCGAGGATCAAAATAGAACACAAAAACATGATAAAATAAAATGATGAAGGCCTAATCAGTCAGCAGAATATAAACTATTACTAATTCAAGATTATGTCTAGATTACTCAAGCATTATGTCACGATACTAATACATTACTCAGAATATATCATCACCTGACTTAGTAAAATACAGTGCATCAGCAGCTGCCATGTAACATTTTTGATTATAGAATGGGTTGATAAATCCCTGCAATCTGATTGGTTGAGAGCAAAATTTGTGCAGACAATTAATTGTACTGGATGCATGAAAAGTCATGCGTCCGGTAAAAAAATCATGCGTCCGGTAAAAATTGTATGCGTCCGGTAAAAATTTCATGCGTCCGGTAAAAAATCATGCGTCCGGTAAAACATTTCATGCGTCCGGTAACATTATTTCATGCATCCGGTAATTTTTCTAATTTTTAATTTTTTGACTTTTTGGGGGCGTAACAATGCCCATTCTATAAAACAGATGATGCGCAAGTTTATTTCGTGGGTCGGTGGAATTGTTTGCACGCGGTAACTATGGAAACTAGTCTAAACCCACTCGGCATCGCCTCGTGGGTTTAACAGTTCCATAGTTACCTTGTGCAAACAATTCCTACCGACCCACTCATACCTGCGCATCATTTGTATACTGTTACATGGCACTGTTAACCGGCCAATTGAGATGATAAAACAGTTGTGAACTTTGCTGTCGGGAAAATCATGGAATGTTCCCCTCGGGATTTAAAATGATATTTCGCGAAGAAAATAAGTCCCTCGACTACGTCTCGGGACTTATTTACTCTTCCCTCAATAGCATTTAAAATCCCTCGGAGTGGAACATTCCATGCTTTTCCCTCCATCACCAGTTAACAACTGTATACTGTTAAGTGTTTGATGTGAGGGTTGTTGGTTGGCTGACTGAATGGGTGGGTCGCTCGATGGATGGAGAGATCACGTGATTATGGATAACATATTCATTGGATGGATGGATGAATGGATGGATGGATGATTGATGAATGGAGTGATGTAGTTATGGTGTACCTATTACACATTGAATGAATGCATGGGTATATATCTGGGTGGATAAATTATTTAAATACAATATTGCAAATATCGGATTGATGGAGAAATGGCTGTACGGATTGATTGGCGGATTAAGAGACGGATGGATGGGTGGTGGATGGATGAATAAATGTATGGATTGATGGAAGGATGGATAGGTGGGGGATGGATAGATGGATCAATCATGATGCATCTTTAAAATTTGTGTTGATTACGTGGTTGGGCTTTTGTTTGTTATTTGTTTGTTATATTGTGTTGGTTGGTTGATTGGATGGATGGGTGCTTGCTTCTGTATAAATATATGTTATTACTGCATTGTATACCGAACATTTCAACATTTAGACAAATTGTTTGGATATGTTGCATTGTACAGTATGTCAATGATTGTATTGTATAAAGTTAGATAATATCAGCGCTTAATATGAATATTTTACAAAAATGAGCATTCTTCCGCATTGATGTATATATTTATTATACCTTGTTTAGAAACACAACTTGATTAATATAATTTACTTGCTATTAGAACTTTTGCAACATTTTTATAATGATCATGTGTTGTTTTATATAGTAAAAAGTAATATGTGTTTTACACAATGTACAAAAGTATGTGTATTCTACATAATGTAGTATGTGTCAGACCGTTAGGTTTATATGATATAGACATACATTAATAAGATAAGTTCGGCGAACCCATATTAATTGTTAGCTCTAAAAGAGAGGAATGATCATGGACGATTGATCTAGTATTGACTTATTTTACATTGCGAAAGGGCTAAGTCATAAGTATTAGCATTAACAATAATATACATGTTCGGAAGTTAGAGAGAACATTTACCATAATTATTCGTGTAGTTTGTACTAATGTCGTTATTTTTAGCTTAATACAACATAATTAGGCCGACTGTTTTTTATGTAAATTTTCAAACAACATGGATGTTGTATTTTTGTTTTTCATGACACATACTGTACTGTAACACGAGGGCCGCTGTTGCACTGAGTTATTTATATCAATCATATAAATTGCTTAACATATTTGATACTGCTCAAGTATATGTATAGATATGCGTGTATTGTTGTCCAGACGTGTATGTGTAATTGTAATATGGCTCGAACAAAATGTTCTTTTGACTGTCCGAGTGGTATGTTATATGCCATTCCATGTTGCAACAATTAAAATGCCTTTAGTAAAGCAAATAATGTGTAATGCAATTGTTTTAGTCGATATAGTTATATCAATAAATAGCTTTGAATAAATTTATTATTGTCAATGTATATTAGAAATTTATGAAAAGAAAACAAATCAATTTGACGCTGTTGCTGTATTGCATGCAATAAACCATCGAGCGAAGAAATATCAATACATTCGTATGTGTTTTCTTTTCTTTAAAAACGAACATAAATATGTGAATGTTAGAGCCCTTTTACACGAGCGATTGCAATCATGATTGGAATTAAGTTTACAATCACGGTGGATCTGTTGCCTTGCTTTTACACGACGAAAAAGACTTCGCGCAAACTGTGATTACAATCTCGTTTCTGGAGACGTACCTGTCGATCAAACATGAAGAACACGGTTTATCGGCGGAAGTGCATGATTGTAAGGTCACGTAAGCTCCGCCTCCCAAATCATGTTTTGCTACGGTCACAAATGGTCCGATTTGGGCTACGGCGCCCGTACGATGCCACTTTTAGGTGAAATATTGCGGGAATCTTGCGGCGCCCACACGGGTGTCGTGGCTATCGTACGTTCGCTGTTGCATTTTTCCTCGCCGTACGATGTCAACAATTTGTTTAACGCGGAGTTAAAACAAAAAATGCATCGTACGATGTTTTACTTGCCGTAAGCCCGTAGACACATAGTAGAGAGCATCGCACGGGCATGTCCACAAGGGCATCGCACGGTCACAGCACGGACATCGCAGCCTTTTTTCGAATATCGTACGATTTTGAGACTGAATATTTGGCCACTCAAATCGTACGGGTACCGTGGAGTCACCGTAAGAGTACCGTAAGGCACCCGTACGGGCACTTAGTATGTGTTCACGGGGGCCGTGCGATTTATGTTTTATTTTAAGACAAAGGTCATCGTACGGGGCCCGGAGAATATGTGACCGTAGCATTAGTTGTGTTGTTCGTGTTTATGACAGAACAAATAGATTCACGCATGCTGGGTTTCTATTCTCTCCATTATCGCCATCATTCAAATTTACGAGGCTTTAATGTACTCTTTAAGGGATCTAGTAACTATGTTGGCAAGTTCAAAAAGTGATGAGTGATTCAAAAAATGTGGATTGGAGTGATCTGATATGTCCACCAAGTAATGTGTGAAAATGTTACGATAATTGGATGTTTTTTTGATGAGATATGAGCCAAAATGCAAAGTGATATTCACTAACTCATTGTACTTACTTTGTACACGGCATGAAATTATTCCGTAAACAATTTCATATCTGAACACTTAAATCATAAATATATTTTGAACAAAATGGAAATTTGAAAAACCGAAACCTGTCCCGTGCTGTTATTGTTAATATGAATATGATAAGGTAAGAGAGAACCATTATCGTTCCAAGTAAGTTTTAAGGATTTGGACAATGTTACTAAGTCCAATTTAACAGGCCCTTCATAATTATACCAATATCACTGTAAGATTATTATGTATATGGTGTACACGTTATGGTTTCATTGCAAATAGAACACTGTGAAAAGGTTAAAATTAATGCAAGATGTTTTATTATCACCTGTACTGCCGATGTTTTGTCCATTATCTTTCAATCTTAAATTTATTTATAATAAGGGAGATATTTGAAAAAATTAAAACCCATGTAATTCATTTGTTCTATACATAAGCCAAACCACAAGGTACAAGAGAAAAGCGGAATGAGGTCCAAGTGATTGGTTAAATTTGATAAAGTTAATGGATTACTTTAAGTAGTTGCTATAATTTGTGATTTTGTATCTGTATTATCATAACCAAATGTGTATAGCAATTCATCTCTTTTCTATAATATTTCAGTTAGTTGTCAAGAACAAACTATTTTGGACGTTTCACGGAAAAGGCGGCCTATTCTCCTCACCCTAAGATGATTAGCGCCATCTGTAGTTTGATATTATTTAGTCAGGCGTTTGGTTGAGCTGCTTCACAGACGAAAACGCGGTGCATGAGCATTATTTATGTAATTACGTCCCGATCAATCAAGGAAAATGATTGACATCGAACCCACAATCGATGAAATCACAGTCCTTTGCAAACATAAATAGATTTTCTCGGTGAAAACACACACATCTCTATGCTCATTAAAACTATCCATTGTTCTTTGTACCGTGTGAATTTCGACAAAGCTATATCATGCAACACCCGTTTAGTTGGCACGCTAACACTTGTCCTAATATGCTGTCACTCATTGGTCTATACGCAATAAATTAGAGCTTTCTTCCAAAAGGCGCTAAATCCACTTTTTACAATTTGGAGTAAAGCAGGTTTCTTTGTCATACTTTGTACACGTGCCTATCATGCCTATGGGAATATGAAAATTGAACTTTCTATATTTTGAATTTGAGTGAGTAATTTGTCGTAAAATGTGGATTCCTAGATAGCTACGTAGCTTATAAATGTAGAAATATCGTTAACTCAATTTGTATGGAAAGTGGATTTAGCGCCTTTTGGAACTGAGCTCTTTGCATGTATTTTAAGAACAAAGGTGTAAAATGCGAATACTCGTTATACTTTAGATTGCAGAATCACACACACCCACGGAATGCAGCGCGGTGACACGTGTATTTAAAATCGAAACCAATAAATTACAATCGGATAAATTAAAACACGATAAGTAAATGTGAACAAATTATATTCTTTTGTATAACATGTTATGCACAAAACGATAGAATTTAGCACCATGACAGTTGAATTTAACAAACAAATCGAAACAAATAATCCACAGCCACACTAATCAAAATATGGTCAGTATTGTTTAATGTCATTCAAAATTATTTAAAATGAAAAACCATCAAAGTCAATTATATAATGTCATTCCGTTAATCTTCCAACTCCTACAAATTTTACCTCAACATTTGAAAATACATTTCCATATAGATAGTAATTTCCACGATTTTCTTCCAATAATGTGAATCGTAATCACATCCAAAATCTATTGGTATTATTTTAAGATGTCAAGGAATATCTTATTATTATTATTATTATTTATTCGACCAAAAAGCACAATACAATGTAAAATACAACACAACTATATATGCACAAATTACAAAAATACAAGTTACAAGACAGAAGAAAATAGTTAGAAGCAGTGTGTGGGTCAGGGTTCACAAAAGTAAAGTGCATTACTGTTGCCCTAGGGCATGTGAACCCTCACACACTGGCTCCAGAAGATGCAGCATTACGGAACATAAATAACAATTAATGTATACCTATATCTATACCAACGTCCATATTTAGCTAAATATACTACCACATATAATAGAAAATGCATAGATGAAATGATTATATCAATTAATGTGGCTCATGCTTATATGAATTTACGGAAAATATAACTTATATAAAGAAAACATGCACTGTATATCGCGGTAATAAAGACATTGGACATTGGTATTACCGCTCCATCGACTAAAGCGAAGTTGCATATTAAATGATTATTGAAACTTAATAACCTTGGTAGCCAAAATGAGCCTTTTTAACAGAGAAAATAAAAAATTTAAATGAATAAATTAAAGAATGATTATAACAATAAATGTGGCTCATAAAAAGGTCACATTTATATAGATATATAATGAAAATGTACGTAATTATGAGTTATACAAAGTAAACATGCTTGATCTACATGTTTCGCGATAATAAAGGAATCTTAAAGGGATCTAGTAACTTTGTTGAGATGTGCAAAAACTGATGAATGGTTGATGCAATGTATACTGTTGTTATCTCATATGTCCTCAGGGTATTGTGTGAAAATTTCAGGTCAAATGGACAATGTATGGCCAAGTAATGAGCGAAAATGCAAAGTGATATTGGGTGATATTCACCAACTCACTGCATTCACTTTGTACAGGGATGAAAATCTCGCCCGGAGATTTTCTTATCTAAATACTTCAATCATACATATCTTTGTAATGAAAGGGAAATTTGAAAAACCGAAAGCTGTCCCATGATTTTATTGTTAATACGAATACAACAAGGTATAAAGGAACCGCTAGAATTACAATTTTATTTTGAGGATTTGGACAATGTTACTAAGTCCCTTTAAGGAATACTCATGACATGAAAATTAAATCACCCCCTCGACAAAATCTGTACGACTTGATTTGTAGAATCATACCAGGTTGAACATCTCGATTAAATAAAATTGGAAATCTGAGCTATAAAACAACAACAACAACAACAACAACAACAACAACAACAACAACAACAACAACTAATCATCCGCATGAAAAAAAATCCCACACTGGCATTTTTGTCAAACTTGTATGTAATCTATTTATCATACAAATAAGTAAAGCCCCATAGTGTTCGTATGACATTAAAACTATATATAACTATAATGATTAGGTATATCTCGTGTTATCTACTTAATTTTATTCAGTATTACATTCATTACTTTCACGCTCATACAGACGAGTCTGATTCCATTGATTTTTTCGATCGATTATTGTGGGAACAAAAATTTAAATTTATCTCATCCCTTTACGAACTATATCATCCTATTAAATTTCAAATTACCTACATATCTGCCAATATGTAAAAAGGGCAAGCAGGCCGGTCAGTAAGCTTTTTAACCCGTTCCCTACTAGATTGTTCGATCCTCATAGAGTTACACAGGGGCCCAAAATGTTCCGTGGGTCATTGGTTAATTGTCGAGATAATAATGATATCGGAATAGCGCCTAATTTCCCGTCCATTGTTCTCATTATAATAGTGTGATTATTTTTTATTCGAATGCTTTCGAAAGATAAACGACGCCCCTGCCGCGTTTAAATCGATTGATTGCTTGTCGATGCCCACTGAGAATAATGAGCATCATTTCCCCAACCATTGACCTTCAAATCATTTTGCAAATAATGGTTTACTTGTAAATAATTGATGGACATGTACGCCTGCATATTGCAAGCCGTATTTTTGTTTTCGCGAAACACAAATGCGCGATTGAAATGCCCATTACTTTAGATGAGATGAGAATACGTTTATAGCGCCACCATTCGTTATACTTCATATAGGTCTAGTGTTCGCATTTTATCTTTTGTTTTATACTCAAATACGAACTGAACTCCAAACATTGTCTCTATAAAGATTGGACCAAATACGTTTCCCTATGTACAGTTTTAAAAGCGTAGGCTTTAAATCAAGTAAAGTCAGGTTGTAATTCAACCAGAGTACAATCCAACAGCGCTTTTGTCATGTTTATATCTTAAATAATTATTTAAAAATTGACTAGTTTGTAATCAATAATGTAAACTAAAACAACATATGCTAATTTGTTTAATACTATTTTATTCGGTTTGATAATGAATTCCATATATTTCCCAGCCTTATGATGCTTGGGCCAGTCCTGAATTGGTTGAAATTAATTAAAATGTATTTATAATATTATTCTTCTTTAAAGGGATAGTTGAGTTTTGGTATAGAGGGCGCTACACAAAATATTTGTTGTGAGATAATGAAAAACTGAGTGTCAAATTCGAAAGAGCATACAATTTTGATGACAGAGTTATATCAAAACTGGTTCAAAAATGGCTGAAATATCCATAAACATAACTGTTTGTAGTGGGGCCCCACAATTATTCGATAATTTTGAACCAGCCGTTAAAAAATGTTTTTAAATGCTTCCTCTCTTCCAAAATTTACAAAATAGGTTTTTAAATAGTTGTTGATTATCTCTCTATCTAATCACTATTTCAACAAAACATCAATTGCACAATATTGTATTTAAAATGGTTGAAACCGATGAGGGTTTAGAGAGCGCCATTTTGAGTTTTAACAGCTCTTTTTACTTAGTCATTGGTAATTTTGTATTCCTTTCGAGCATGGTGGAGTTATAACAGTACAGTTTGTAATGTGATGGTGCAGGTTTTGGTTACTAAAATTCAGTTTGACAAAATCTGTACTCTCTTTACCAAAACTCAACTATCCCTTTAACCGCATACAGAGAATTGTATGCTTGAAATCCATGATTTTATTAGAATTTCTTAGACAAAAATGATATTGATTCATTAAAGAATAAGTTAATATACTATGTTATCATGTCTTTTATTTAGCATGTATGACATCGAAAATGTAACCAAGATAAGAACTCCGATTATGTCAAATATGATAACGTTGAATTTGTTTGAATTTGTTTGAATCACCCGTAAATAATTATGTTTAAACAATAATTATTTTTGTTAAAGAAAATGACAAGAAAAGAGACCTGTGACCCATGAAGGATAACAAAAAAAAAGGCACGTATTAAAAAAAAAAAAGAGTATGAAACATCTCGTTTCCCTAGAGACGGGCGGATCAAATTACAATACAGTCAAAATCATCGCAGTAGATAACGCTTCTCCCTCAGATTATTATCCCCCGAATTTGCACAGGCGCGCGTGGCTAAATACAACCCATGCCTCGATCGATCGAAGACCGGGTGAGTTACGGCGGACAGGGGAATCAAGCACCCGCTAGATGTGCACGCCCCTCCTCGCCTGCACCGTGCGCTATACACGTGTCAGTATTATGTGCCCGTCATTATATTGACTTGTTGCGGATGAAAAAGAGCAAGTATTAGGCGAAAAATGACAGAAAGGACAAACGTTGGTCAACTAGAATTGCATGTTCCCAGCAGGATAAATGAAACATGTCAACCTATTGAAAAAGGGCATATTCCCGGTGGAACAAATCACCCGAAATGAGATCTTTATAAGCAATCGATATCGCCAATTTCGAGTGATTTGACTCAGTGCGAATTCTCACGGGTACGTGTATTATGTGATTATGTATACTATTATTTTGTAAGACTGCATAGATGTATAAAGATACAACGGGGAAGATGTATTTATACAAAATAGTGTTCAAATAAAGATGTACACACAAGCTTTCTATGGTGATTATGGTTCCTTATATACTTCCTATTTTATCATTTTGTTTGTTAAAATGAAGACAAAAAATGCTAAGAACTTGCAAAGAATAATTGGGCTAATTATTAGCACAATAACGTACGTTAATATTTTGTTTGTTCATGAAATAACACTTAAGGTGTAATGATTTTATTTCTAAAAAAACTTTTATTTGCAAATTTCCCGTAACATTTTAAAATAAAGCAGAAAGACAATTTCCTTTCAGTGAAGACTAACGAACTAACAAGTTTAAAACAATTTTAAGAAAATTAATATTATGATGAAGTATATTAATTCTCTAATACCTATACTGTCATCGCCTTCACATTGAAAAGCGTTAAACTGGAATCATGAGCCGCAATTAATAAAATCGCATCCATGAAAGGCTCCACCACTTGTTAAACAGCTGTCTTTTATATGCCATCGTTACCACCGTCCACTGAAATTCTCTTGTGGCCAAGTCACGCTCGCCACACATTCTCTCCTCGCCATTTTATCGCTAAGTTTAGCAACGACTTACATTGGATTGAATGAAGTTGGGAACTGACATAAGCGACTGTTTCATCTTAATTAAACAAGCTCATCGATGTTCAGGGACACAAACAGTCCCCTGACAACCTCGGACATGTCGGATATCATCAGACTTGATACAGTCATGTATATAGTCGGCAGAAAACGGAGCTACCAGGAAGCGGGGCGCTTCCACCCCTGCGTGAATTCTAGCCCCACCCCCCCCCCCCCCCCCCAACCCTTAAACTTCTTCCTCTTTACAAACGACACAACATATTCCATTCCTCTATCGCGGATTCACCCACCCCTCCCGCCCCCGTCTACACAAAGGCTACGCCATATTACAGTGTTCCTTTCCTGAAGACTTGACACAAGTCAATTGGATGTTAAAAGACAAGCTGGAGAAATACAAAAGACCTGTTCACCACCGAAATCCCCGTCTATGCGTTATTTTACACTTTTGTACGATTTCGTAAAATTACGAAGGCTTGACAAGGATGATTTATTAACCCTTTTGCCTACTGGATCCTGGTGTGTCATAATGGGCAGATGCCAGATGGGGATTCCTGTATTAGTTGGCATGAAACAAGTTAATGCTCGATACGATGTGTGAAGGAGGTTTGGACAAGGGTTATTTGGTGCAAATACTTGCTCATCTGCCCGCTGATACACGGATCATTGTTGACTTGGCGAAGCGGTGAGAAAACTGAGATGCAGATGATGACCCACCGAAGGTATCAATAGTTACCATGGCAACAAAGGCATAGCCAGGGTAAATCCGGACCAGGGAGGGGGTGGGGAAGGGGGGTAGAGCAAAAGTGGTGCGAAAATGTTGCATAATGTTACACAGGCAATGACAAGTGCTTAATGACTTTGGTAAGCGGATACTATCATCGTTAATAGGAAAGCAAAAGTAGGAGCAACCTCAATAGCTGTTAATAAAGTAACACTTTTTTTTTAAATCCAAAACCGGGTGAGACAGAAATGAACTTGGTTGAATAGAGAAGTATAATTTTAAAGCAATAGCGTTGCCAGGTAAACTCTGATGGTGAATGATCACACATAATATAGTTATAACGATCGTTATTGTCTGAGATGCAAATGATAGCCCATCGAAGGTATCAATAGTTACCATGGCAACAAAGGCATAGCCAGGGTGACCCCCCCCCCCCCCCCCCCCCCCCCACTCTCCTCCGAGAGCTTTAAAGCGGTGATAGTCGGGCAAAAAAACACCCCAAATTCTGGCAAAGCATGTCATGTCCGAGCAAACAAATTTCATATTTCGGCAAAAGCAGCTATAATGGTTTGAGAACCTTTTTTTCGGTGGGGGGGGGGGGGGGGGGGGGGGGTGGGGGCTTGTTTGGTGAATAACGGGAACTATGGTATTGTGAAATGTGTGAGAAGGAAATGTGATTTTAAGATCAGTACAATTAAATTATTTGCGTAACCATTTTCTCCCAGATCGAGACATTAAACAAAAACATTTATATTGTGAAGATGAAGTTGTATACACAAGCAAACACATTATCAATGACACATGATGCATGACAAATATTTAATGATTGTCCCGAAATCCACTACATTGCAATTATTTGTTCGTGGTTTGGTTTTGCAACTTACTTTCTAAACTTGTTTCGATAATTACTGGTTTACTTCAGGAGTTCTTAACTGAAAAGTTCTATATGTTCCTGGTTCCTAATATTTCAAAGGAAATATCATAAATTCAAAATTTGTATCACAAAATGATATGACGTGTAAGAGCACAAATTCAATTTTATTTCGACGTTAAAATGCAGGAGGAAACTATCATTCTTTCATTGGAAAAAAAGGACAATTTGATTACACAAAATACTTCGGAGAAATCTTGTAATATTCGAATCTTCACATAATTGCATTATGCGAAAGTAATCATAAAAAGAAAACAAAGAAAACAAGTATTGGAAGGAGATATCAAAACTGTAATTGTCCTCGAAATAAATAATACAAAAACATTGTCATATTCTCCCATATCAATTTCGAATAATTAGCAATTATTGCAAAGTTGTAACAGCATCATTGCTAATTAGCATTCATGGATTCGTATAATCGCTCAGAGAAAAGCATGAAATTCAAACCGCAAAATGAAGATATTCCGTCTGCTACTAAGTAACGAAATAATTGAAATAAAAAAAAACGCCCAGTATTGAGTAAAATTAAATAAGCAATTGCAAAGATAAATACACTAAAGAAATGTGTATCCGATTTCAGAATGAAATAGATCGTTGAAATTGATACTTTTGCAAGAAACACGACAAAATTTGCGGATTTTTGCATAAATTTACAAGTTTTTTATATCGCTGGCGGCCATGAATGGGAAAAATAAAAACCCATCAACATATTGTGTGTTTTCATAAAGGAAAATTTAACAACTCGAGACTTATCATCCTCACCATCATCGCCATCATTATCACCCCCACTTTCATCTTCATCATCATCATCATCATCATCATCATCATCATCATCATCATCATCATCATCATTATCATTATCATCATCATCATCCTCATCATCATCATCATCACCTTCATCACCATCATCACCATCATCATTATCATCATCATCATCACCATCATCATCATCATCATCGTCGTCGTCGTCATCATAATTTTTTTCGTTCACGTCTTCCATTTATATTATTCTGCGTGACTTATCATCCTCACCATCATCGCCATCGGTATCACCACCACTATCATCGTCATCGCTGTCATCATCCTCGCCGTCACAATAGCCACCAGCTTTGTTTTCATAATCACCATCACCATCGTCATCATCATCATCATCATCATCATCATCATCATCATCATCATCATCTTTATCATCATCGTCATCATCGTTATCATCATCATCATCATCACCACCAGCAGCATCATCATCATCGTCATCATCTTTTTTGTTCTCCGTCTTCCATTTATATTATAAGTATGCGTGATAACCACCATGATTATCATCATCGTTGTCATCATCGTAATTATCATCATCATCATCATCATCATCATCATCATCATCATCATCATCATCATCATCATCATTGTCATCATCTTTTTTGTTCTCCGTCTTCCAGTTATATTAGTATGCGTGATAACCCCCCCCCCCCCCCCATAGGTATCTTTCGTGTCTTTACTTCCCACTTTGTCTCATGTTCAACTAGTATAGCATAAAGTGTGAAGTCGCTTTTCTCACAACCATTGGGAATATGACAACAACATTTGATAAACAGTTGCTGTATCCGTTGATAGGTTATCTGATTTTGATTCATCGTTGATCATAGAAAAATGCTGACTGCTCTAAGATCACTTTGACACTTATTCTCATTTGCCTTAAAATTGCCCTTTTGACGGTCTGAGTAACATAACGATAAATAATTGCGGATGTTGACTCGCTGTTACACTGTAATCAAGCGCCAATCTATATTCAAAATGACTTGCACAACGAGAAAGCAATGTTGTAACGCTTACCGTGCAATCAATAAACACACTCTAATTCCCTCCTTAAACGAAGTTAAACCTTTTCTCCAACTTCCGCAAATGTCGCTTCGAAATTAATATCTAGGTTGACCATAATCAAAATCAATAACTGTACCCCAAATAATCATCATGGACTCGCCCGCACAATCAAAAGTCGTCATAAGGCTGCGTAATCAGAGATTTTGAGCGCGAGCGAATCAACATGATTAGCGGGAGAATTTGTCGAAGGAGGGACCCATTTTCTACCGGTAATTGGTTGATTGAAATGCGATGAAGCGACGAGAATCAAGTAACGATTTTCTACTTGTTACATATTTTAACTCTTTCAACACTACTCAATAAACAATATGCAAAGTTTATATTATGCACACAAAAAGAACCAGCATCGCTTGAGATTGTGATGTAATGTTTGAACAGTTTTATCATACACGTTTATAACGAATCGATTCGAACATTTCTTATATTGTATGAACATATTTACACGATGTACTGATGATACAATTATCAGATGCGATATTTGTCTTACCTATGTCTAACCTTAAATTAAGTTTAGTCATAAGGGCTGGATTCGATAAATTAATAAACACGTACGTCAAGTTAAATGCATCCACAATACTGCGTAGATTATGGTTATACTACACGTACGTAAAATACGCAATTTAATACCGAAAACACGTTTGTTACGTCAATCCACTAATAGTAGTGAAGTAAAATACCGAGGATATGAAAAGCAGAATTACACATTTTGTTATTCGATTTTGATTGTAAATTATATGAGTAGCGAGGTAAAATGTTGATGATAATGAAATATAGAATTACATTATTTTCTTCAAACTATATCTATATGCTATGACAATGATATGAAATATAGAATTACATAATTTCGTCAAACTTTATTTATATGATATGACAATTATTATGTTGATAAGCAACTCGATGTCCCTGACGAAGCTGAAGGGAGAGGGGGTAGATCAAGAGTTAAAACCTTATGAACTGGAGTGGGCGGGGTGGTCATCCTCCATTTCACACCTCGTATCGTAATTTACATGATTTAGGATTAGGGCAACGGTTAAAGTTATACGGCTATAGGGTTGGGGGTCAGTGTTGGGGTTGGGGCTGGGCTTAGAAATATAGTCAGGGTTAGGGTTAATGCAAAACAAGTAAGTTACCTTTCCATTGTAAGTTTGTAAAAATCTGACCTTAAGGGGATCTAGAAGCTATGTTGGCAAGTACAAAATTGATGAGTGATTAATAAAATCTGTATTGAAGTGATCTGATATGTCCACAAAGTAATGAATGGAATTTTTACGTTCATTTTATGTTTTTTGGCTGAGATATGAGCAAATATGCAAAGTGATATTCACTGACTCATTGTACTTACTTTGTACACGGCATGAAATTATCCCGTAGACAATTTCATATCTAAACACTTCAATCGTAAATATCTTTTGAACGAAATCGAAATTTGACAAACCGAAACCTGTCCCGCGCTTTTATTGTTAATGTAAATATAACCGCTAGAGTTCCAAGTAAGTTTTGAGGATTTGCACAATGTTACTAAGTCCTTTAAGAACCCCCGTTCCCACCACTGCCCCTTGTCAATGATATCCCATTAGCACCTTGGTCTCGACTCTGCAATGGCGACATCGCTCTCACGCCTCGCATAGCTAATATTATTTCGTTTCTTCATATTTTTCTCATCTTGGATGACCTCTGTTATCCAGTCTTCAGTCGCCGTTTCCCGCGCTGTATCACACCAAGATAATTACAAGTGGAGTCACCTTAACGTCTAAAGCTTTCGATTCGAGCAGAAACCTCATCACGGAGTGAAAGGATATGTTTTAAATTGAAATGAAAATGCCATAATTTCAAGGATATTTCGCCGCCTTATTTCCTTATCTCCCGGTTAACACCGCTTCCCCCGCCTCGTAACAATTGATAGTAATCATGATAAAGATTTAGCGACGGATAATTTAGATAGAAACCTTTTTCAAAAAGAGATTCGCTAATGCATCTTCTCTCTTTAAAGGTTTCCCAGCGCCACTCTATATAATGTATGTGTATATTCCCCTCTCCCTCTATCTCGTCTGACCTCTTTTACCCTACAACTTATACAATCTATCTCTCACTTTCTCTTCTTTTCTCCTCCCTTCAATTCATATTTCGATTACGCCATTTCTATCATTGTGCATTGTACAGATCAAAGAGAGATTCGACAAATTATGAATCTTGTGTTCGTCACATCTTTTTCAAGCGGGGATAATTTCTGAGATTTCAATTTTCAATTTTCGAAAGTCCTCCAAGAAAGTCGCTTTATCGCTTCATCGCCACCTCCTGACACAATTCATTAAACATGACATTTTCTCAAAGGCGCTCTGGAGACCATCGGGGTGAATTGTATCTCGAGGCATGAGAAACATGAAATCGCGAGATCTGCGCTTTAGCAAATCAAATCAAGTCTATGCTTATTTAACGTCTAAAAGAAAAGGGAAAAAAGAGCTGAGGCAAAAGTTGACGAACATACATCAATTCATTTTTGCAATGAAAACAAAAATATGTGTGCTGAGCAATCAAAGTGTACTAGGAGTTCGATTATCTTGTCATATTTATAGAGGATAATATAACCATTTCCCATCTAGCCGAGTTGGGCGCTGGTCAGACTACAGCGGAGTTAGTATTGAGTTGGGTCGAGTTACTGCTTTTGGTGCGGAGATGGGTGTCGAGTTGGGTGACGAGTATAGGCGCAAGATTGGGAGGCGAGTCGAGTGGCGAGTTGTGTGTCGAGTTTGGTGTCGAGTTGAGTGTCGCTTTAGGTGTTCATAAGGGTGCCGAATCGGGTGCCGACTTGGGTGTCTAGTCGGTTATTGATTCGAAGGTGCCGAGTTGCATGCGAGTAAGGTGTCAAACAGGGGGGCTCCAAAAAGGGTTGGCGAGTTTGGAGCCGAATCTGGTGCCGAGTTGTGTGTTAAGTTGCGTGCCGAGTTGGGTGCTGAGTTAGGTGCCGATAAGGGAGTCGAGTTCATAGCGGCCGTGTTGGAAGTAAAGCAAAATAATGGCCTTCGCGTTTATCGCAATATAATTTGTCGCTTAAATCAAACAAAATGATAAGCGTTGCTGTACCTTTATCAAATCACCCTTTGTGTGCACTTTTCTTAAAGGTTGGTACTTAAACAGTCATTTACTTCTTAATCATCATCTATCAATCATATCCTGCCGGCCTCGTTACACTTAGGAACATCCGTATCTTGTCGAGCTAATACGCACGAACTCCGCATGGTATGAAAATGACCATAGTCATTGATGTTAACTTATAACCTACCAGTCATGTTGCAAATATATTTTAACAATGTGAACTGCATAATGTACATTTACACATCTGGTATTGCATGGGTTATATGAGCATAAACAAGCATGGAGCAAAGATCGGCTCGCCGGGCATGCCGTGTGAGCGTGCTACATTCGGCATTGCCTAGCGGTAATCCGCGGGAAACTGTCGGGGACTTGTCCGAGCCATCTGCCGTAAAGCCACTAATAAGCATGTTGAACACTCCGCCCTTTTGTGGGGATTCAACTTAAGCATGAAACATTTCACGTACATTTATGATTAAATACTCTCAAATTATGCGCATACGTCTAATAATAAGATTATAAAGATTAATTTAATTGGAGACACGTCGACCTTTCTATGCGATGAAAGCATTATGATAGGATTTATCTCACTGGAAGTGATAACCTGTTGTCATTTAATCACATTATTTTCGTTCATGGTAATGGGATGATAGACTGTTACTCTTATAATACAATAATTACTTGCGTGGTTTCAAATAAAATGATCATCAACCATTGAATACAAATTCCAAGAATCATAATCCTTAACATGTGAGGCAGTGCGTATGAACGCGAACTGAAAGGACGCTCTTGTGTTGAGCATGTTGAGCAGTCGACGTTTGTATAATATGTTAAATTAAGGGGGATGTCAGTTAGGATAATGGTCGCTTACGGTTAGAGTGTCCGCCTCATGTACGGGAGGTCCCGTGTTCGAACCCAGACCGGGTCATACCAAAGACTTGCGCTCGGCATTTATAGAATGGAGAAGGTAAGGTTAATTGTATGAGTTACCCGAGGACTGGCCCCCTTCTGTAGCTTTCGCTACGTTTAGTAGACGTGTGGCCTAGGGCGCTAATGAATCGAAGATAAGCGCCGCCTTATGTGCCAAAATTGGCACGGGAATGATTTTAACTTAACTAACAGTTAGCATGGTTAGGAGAATTTGAGGGAAAAGAGCAACGTACTCATAGATAAAACGTAATGTTTGTTTAACGCTAAAATATACCTAACATGGAAATAAATTATTATATCAACATATTTTTCTCGCGTCTTTTGAGAAGCCTCATCCAAATTTCAAAACTTTCAGATTAAGTTACTCCCATTTGAGAAAATTGCACAATAACGATCGCTAGATTATAATTGCATTATGTGAAACAAATTGCTGTGAAGGATATTCGATTCTAAAGCGGAAATGCAGCAATCTATTCAAAGCATATTTCAATAATCAAGACAATGCTTCAATCAATACTCTTTTGTTGACGAGTCCAAGGCAAATATCGACTGAAACCGAGATCATTGTGTATTTATGGAAAAGTAATTATAAACTCTCGCATATCGTGATTTGCAAAGCATTTTCAAGGACTGTAGAGCGATGTTGTGTGTTGTTCTTTGAATAAAAATGGATTTATTGTACCATAGGCATAGATAATTAGACCGTACCGCTTGTATTAAATACTAAAACTTAGCAATAATAGCTACAAAAAATAGTAATAAGCCCCCAACCTGGGCATGCTCGGGATGGCATTTGAAGACCAGGAAATGGCGGAAAGATATCCAATAATCGAAAGTCATTTTAGCTTTGGTTAACCAGTGATTATACACTGATACAGGGTGATCGCTGCTATAGCCAGGTACACACACGGGAGTCTATTTGAAGAGTTAATGTGCAAAAACCGATAAACGCAATTTTTGCAATTTTTAAGATAAAGGCTCCATTATATAACACAAAGTATTGTTATTCGAAATTATAACTCATTTATAGCATAACAGGTTTAATTTTGGAAGATATTATTGGAAGTATCACACATTTTCTAATTGTTTTCATGGTTTTGTCAGCAGGTTAAATCGCAAATATCTCAAATTGGTAAAGATGGATGTTATCACGTTTTGCAATAAAACCGTTTATTCTGACGTCTCCGTAATACAATATCTGTGTTCATGTTTACAAGCACCGCGTACTGTCCTACGGAAATTAAATCGCATTGAGGGATAGAAAGGCATAGAGAAAAACGATATAAAACAGATAAAGAGAGGTATACAACTTCGTATTCAGCCATAGATACATAAGTAGAACGTAAATCATATCAAACATGGATTTATTCTACCATAACTTGGATAATTAGACTTTGCCGATCGTTCCAATAGACAGGCTCGGTAATGATAGCAAGGAAAGTAGTAATAAACCGCCGACTGCGGAGCGGGATTTCAAAGCCCAGGAAATGGCGGGAAAATATCCAATAATCGAATATGATACCAACCTTGGTTTACTTGTGATTATACAGGGTGTTCTACTGACAATGGTGTATTACATTGAGTTTTGGACCCATACACGTACGGGAGCCGGTTTGGCGTTTCCGTTATACCAGCTATTGTAAGATTGCGGAAATTAAATCATATTGTGATAGATACAGAAAGAGAACGATGGTGAATGAGGGGGGGGGGGGGGCCTTTGGCGAGGGGGGGGGGGGGTAGATGGAGAGAGAAAACGGGGTGAGATATAGGGGGAAGTAAGATATCATATAGAAGTAAGAGTATGAAATAAAAAATAGTGTATTTTCTTATAATTATACATAATTGGCCTAGAGAGAGAGACCGGGAGCTGAACGAGAGAGATTGAGGCGGTTGGGGGGGGGGGGGGGGGGGGAGGGGGGGGGGGGGGGGGAGGGGGGGGGGGGGGAGGGGGGGATCAGATAACTGTATAAGACGTGTTATGTTCAGACATGTAAGATGTTATGAGGTAATATGTTATTCTTACTTGGATAATTACCTTAATAATAAATATATTTTATGTCGTCACGTTGTGAAGTTAAAACGACATTGTCATTTTTTAGTGAGGAATTGTAATACTTACGATAAAAACTTGGTGAATGATAAATAGATGGCATAAACAATGTTAATATACATAATAATTATACATAATCTAAACATCATTTTTGTATTTAATTTTACACAAATATCTTCCATTCAATAATTTGTGTTATTGTGTTTATTAGTATTGATAACATTCAAAATCATTGGAGAAAGAGAACAGTTTGTTTATCACATGTTTTCTTAAATTAAATACAATGAAAACAGAGCTGAAATATGTCAAATATACAAATATATTACATGAGCAAGTTAAATTGGTTTCCCCCTTGAAATGAAACTCCATAATTATTTCTAGATCGTCAAGGGTCATAGAAAAACACAATTTTGAGACATTTCATGGCAAAGTTCCATGCGCTTTACTTCCCTTTTTGTTAAAGAGTGAGAAAAAGGCGAGGATCCTGAGACACAAGTATAAAAATGACATAGCAGGCTATTATACAGCTCGCCTACGCTATATCGTGATTGGATGGCTGCTTCTGATCGAGTCACCATTGATTTAACCCCCCGGAGCTTCCCGTGTGACCGGCAGTCACATACCGCTCGCCATCCCACCAGCTTGACGGGTAATTTCTTTAACGATTAGGATGGGGAAAGAACTGCCTTAATAAAAGTTAACTCCGTCATTTCTTACGCTGAGATTGAAACGATTCTCAAATCTAATGAAATCACCCACTTTTGTAAAGTTCTCAATCGTTTACTTTCGCTGATTATTTGGATACCCAGAGGCCTTTAAGGCGTAAATGAAAGACGACTACAAGAAAGAAACTGGCGGGAATTGGTTGCCTTTAATTGTTTAACTCGTGCATGCATACTTGTTTTAACTTAGGTAATGCTAGTGCGCATAGCAGGTAGTGCTATAATAGTTATGATGGGTTGGTCTCAGTGTAGAGGGGGTTTCCTGACACACCCTCTCTTTCCAACCGAGCTTAATTTGTCTTAACGCATTCGCCCCTTTTAACTTACAATACAAAGACATTGAGCATTGGCTGAATAATGTCTACATTAAAGGGATAGTTGAGTTCTGGTAAGGAGAGTACAGTTTTAGTGAAACTGAATTTTAGTAACCAAAACCTGCATCATTACATTACAAACTAATAGTTATAACTAGAAAGGAACACAAAATTACAAATGACGTAGTAAAGATCATGTTATCATTCAAAAAGAGCCGTTAAAACGTAAGAGGGCGCTCTCTAAACACTCATCGGTTTCAACCATTTTGAATAAAATATTGTGCATGTGATGCTTTGTTGAAATAGTGATTAGATAGAGAAATAACCAACAACTATTTAAATACCTATTTTGTAACTTTTTTGAAAAGAGGAAGCATTTTTTTGAATTTTTAACGGCTGGTTCAAAATTCTCTAATAAACCCGGGCCCCGGGTTTATTACAAATTGTTATATTTATGGATATTTCAGCCGTTTCTGAACCGATTTTGATCAAACAAAGATGATTTTATTGTTTAAATATTATGCTCTTTCAAATTTTACACTCAGTTTTTCATTACCTCACAAACCAATTAAGTAGTCTAGCGCCCTCTCTACCAAAACTCAACTTTCCCTTTAACATGTATATCTTTGTTTCCCTCGCGATTGATCTGTAAAATACGTAATGAACATTACAAATACATAAAGGAAAAAGAAGAAGAATATTTGGGCAAAAGAAGACTGCAACTCCCCGAAAATTTGTGCGACGGTTGCACATGTCACCTCTGAAAATACTACCTCCCCTCACACAAATCACTTAAAAGCTTTGGTGCCCCCGCGGATGCACGGGAAAATAAATATAAAATTATATAGGTATGCCACTGATAATTGGATGGAAGGAGGAGGGGTATAGTTGCATAATTAGTTGATTCAAACGGATATCTCGCCTTGTATCGACAAACCGTCCCAGAAATAACTCCGTAATACAATCAGCTCTGGCCGAAAAGTGGAGGAAACATTGACTGCTATTACACCTACTGAAATCAAACGTACAAATAACGGTTGTCTAAAGCCCTGCGCAGACAGAGCCGACTCGACTCGATCCGACTGGTTTCAATCAGGCAAGAGTCGGGCCCGGTTGGTTGGAGCCGCTTCAACATGTCGAATCGGCCTCGAATGATCTCCGACTGGCTCCTGACAGGAAAAACCGGACTGAAAACCAGTCGGATCGGGTCGAGTCGGCTTTGTGTGCGGTGGGCTTAAAACAAAGGAATGGTTTAACCTGTAATTAATAGAGGTTTCAAGTGGCGCAGCTAAGATGGGTACCCCCACCCACTACCTAGTATAGGTTCACATCCACACACTTATTATTTATTGGGCGCATTATCAACTCCCTGGGGATGATACTATAGCAGCGGACAACCATAATGGGATGGTGCACCGGGCTAATTTTCACCAGACCAACTACAAATGTACGTATGCATCTGGGTAGATAGCAGCATTTTGACATAATGTAATGTAAAGCCCTCCGCACACAGAGCCGACTCGACCCGATCTGACTGGTTTTCAATTATGCGTTGCCTCATGACTCCTGTTTTGCCGGTCAAGAGCCAGTCTAAGGTCATTCGAAGCCGATTTAACATGTTGAATCGGCTCCGACTGAGCAAAACTGACCCTAGCCTGACTGGAAACCAGTCGGATCGGATCGAGTCGGCTCTGTGTGCGGTGGGCTTCAGTCTCATCAGTGTCATCATAGGAGACAGCTCAGCGTTAAGCGCCAGCGGATATTGCAAAAGGAGTATAGAAAGTGCGCCGCAATGCGCCTATTCACCCCACCACGTACGCGACATCCGCTCCCCTGTTCGCCAAGGCCGCTCTGCCAGTGAATCTCCGCTCACCGATCCACATTTCCTTTTCACAAAATATTACTAACTTTTAGAATCAGTACCGTTTATATAAATCAAATCTATCGATTATCAAACGAAATATAGTATTACGGGCACGGATGGAAAACTGATACCTGAAGACTCTTCATGTTTTTCTTGTTACATTCGGAGAGTACTCTACCGAAATCGTCATAATATCATGCCCCCCTTTGTGTTGCCACAAGTGCAATATCCGTCATACATGGTGGCATCAAACAGAGGATAATGCTTCATCAATTGAGGGTTGATGCAACTCAAATACAGCACTAGTTGCTCTACAATCGTTATCCCATACAAATACCTATAAACGGAAATGGGCAATAGTGTTAGTGGAGGTTGTGCCGGGGATGGCTGGTGGATGTTCTGTTTATATTTGATTGTCTAAAGTTCCGTTAAATTCGCGAATAAAGTATTTGGACTGAAGTATTAGTCAAGCACAATGAACTGAGAAAAGGCGAACGATTTCCCCCATTCATTCTCCAATCATGACAATGAAATAAACAGCACGCCCCAGAACATAGACGGGTCTTTAATCGATTTTAGCTGGTCGTTATGCATCACGAGTAATATAGCTAATGCGGGCCCCCGGGCCGATCGGTTAGGGAAATGAAATTACAGCGGAACGCCCGAGTACTTGTAGGCCGATGCTCTCCCGATGCAGAGCGGGGGGAAACCCGCCAAGGTATACTCGCTAAGAATATATACTGAGAGTGGGAGGAAACCCGGGGAAATCAATTTGATCAGAGATTGAAATCAAATTAAGGGAACATGACTGTTATAAGCAAGATCATTTGTTCACATCTCTTAAAAAGAATAAAAGGGTATGCTCACTGCAATGACCCGCAGTTCCGCTCAACAGTGACTCGTTTTGTCTTTCAAAAGAGTACAAGAAAACGAGGGGTTAATACGAACCTAATAAATCCCTTGAAATTAAAAACAAATGTATGGAAACAAAACAAGAAATACATCAAAGGTGACCGGCAAACAATTGATTTCATTTTCTATATATGATCGGATATTGAACAGTTTGGGAAATCAAACACACCAATCCTAAACCTTTTCTTGAAGGGATTGAGTAACTTTGTCGACATGACTTGTGCAAACAGTGATGAATGGTTGATACAATCTATATTGCTGTTGTCTGGTATGTCCACCGAGTATTTTATGAAAATTTCAAATTAAATGGACGTTATATGGCCGAGTAATGAGCAAAAATGCAAAGTGATATTCACCAACTCATTGCACTAACTTTGAACACGGTTACGACTATCCAGTGGATAGTTTAACAACTGAACACTTCAATCGTAAATATCTTTTTAACGAAAGGGAAATAAAAAAAAAAACGAAACATGTCCCTTGCTTCTATTGTTAATACAAATACAACAATGTATGATGAGGGAACCGCTAGAATTGTAATTGGATTTGGAGGATTTGGACAATGTTTACTCGATCCCTTTAAGTATAAACCTAACTTTCTCTATTAAAGCGAGAATGTGACAACAAGTTCTTGGAGCAATCGTCCTCGGGACTCGTTGCATACAGAAATCTGGTGGGTCATGTACGAACTCAATGGAGATTAATAAATCAAGTAGGGACAAGGTTAAGCAATTCTTCAATTTAGAAGAACCTTTACAAACCATCATCTTGTTCTTTATCATAGTAATATCATATTTCTTCTCGAGATGATAAACGGAATAAGAAGAAAACAGAGTGAAGATGTCCTCGCTGCTAATGTGTTTAATTGACAATCACTGAAAAGGATGGATAATAAGTAAAATCATGAATTGCATCTTGCTAAGTGATTGCGAGCCACCGATAATGTAATTTTCGCGTTCTCTCAAATAATTGATACCTTTTCCATTTTGGCATGAAAAGAGGAACCTATTTAGCTGCTGCAATTCCAAACCATTAGCGCGCTTTTAACTATTCATCCCCGGTTGTACGCTCAGCATCTCCATACTTAACTGTGACCGTCAAAGGCAGACTTGAGAGATATATTATCTATTTTGAATTACACAATCAATGCACAAAATACAATCATAATATTATAGAGTCAGAGAAGAAAGTAAAAAACGATCGATTGAAAAAGAAAAGAGAAGGAGAAAATGAACATTAAGGTCGCGATAAACGTAAACGCCTGAGAAAAGAGGGGCATCAACATGTTGAAAAGCATCGGAAATCCATTTTGATATGGAGATAATGACTCGCTGCGTGCTTGCATAATAGCTCCCCGCTCCATAAATAGATAAAGGAGGTGAGATCGACTCGCCTATAAACGGTTACGACATTACCATTGATTTCAGGCCTCGGCGCTCGGGTGGCGCAACAAAATAATAGAATGCCCATCTTCACCGTCTTTTAGCTCAAGTCGCAATGCCATTAGCCATTCTCCCCCATTTTCCACATCTCGCTCTCATTGCTGGACAATAGGTCGACGTTGCTGGTTTTTCGCGAGAGGTGATGCTCTCAAATGTCGGCTAATAGTTTGCATTATTTGCTACTCTTCTCGGATCTACAAAAGATATATGTTTTTTTTTTCTCCCCTGAGATTGAAGAAAGTTGACATCTTCTCGCGTCCATCTTCAAAGTAGCCTTTAACGCATCAACGTGTGCAGGTCAATTGTATGTTTCGAGGTCGCTTTATTATTCTGTATAATTACCCCTGTTTTTTCAACGCGCAGTAAAAAAAAAAATTAACATGTTTATTATTCTATAATTCAATTAAAGACACTAAAGAAAAGCGTTGCAATGGAAAGTAAAATTTGTTCAGAACAGATTTTAATAATGTATTAAATGATCGCCAATAGATCGGTTCATTAGTCTCTGAGTCCCTTCAATTGGTTACAATGGGATATATCGATCGTCCATTCGTGCTGCATGACAGTTTTATTGTTCTATACATTACCCTCAATATTTCAGCATACGTAGTAGAAAATGCATATGCAAAATGTATAATGCAATTATTTATATTAATGAGAGTGTTGAAAAGAAGACGATAATTTGTTAAGAGCATATTTTCAACGTTTTATTAAATGATCGCCGATGAATCGGTTCAGTGGGATATGATTTCGAGCAATCGGTTACAAGGCGACAATGGGATATATCGATCGGTCGTTCGTGCCTCATTGTATAGACATAAATCGTTATCATGCCGCCAATTTAACAAATTCGTTTTTTACTCATTTTTCTGAGTAGTCCGATCGATGTTCGTGACAAAGACGGTGTATGATCATGATGATGAGAACTGGTTTTGTCCGTTTTCGACATCGCTTTTTAATTGTACAGTTCATTAAGATTTAATGCAACGCTAAAGAGTATTGTTGGGGATTGTTCACCAGTTTAGAGATAGAATATTCCTCGGAAATACAATTGGTGAATCTATAAAACCCAACGCTCAGCAATTAAATCACTCTTGTATAAATCATGACGATTCTAAACACTCATCGATTTTTTTATTCATGTTTGATGAATCTGTGTGATTGACTGAGGAGAATTTCGCGATCAAAACAGGCAATGACGTTAATGATATTTAATTTATGTTACTTAGCTTCTTAAGAAATGCAATATTCTTTTTAACAATTCGAAAATTTCGAAATTTGGCGGAAATTTACGAATACTTGTTAAATATTTGAATTGTACCGATTCGCACATTACAAGAGGCCTAATTAATGTTATGTATACATTATCCAAACAAAAAACATATTTCAATGTATGTGCATGTTATTTAAATAGCGCAATTGTTTTCGTTGTTTGTTTATCTTGTTTGTTTGTTTGTTTGTCTTGGATGTATTTCAGTGCAAAACACGTGCAATTAAGCTTGTTTGCTGCCATACGTATTTACAATTTTAAAAAAAACAATGAATATTGAATACAAAACATTACAAAAAAAAAATAATAATAAAAACAAACAAAAATGAATGAATAAATAAATAAACAATTAATTACTAAATAAATGAATAAATAAATAAATGATTTACATAAATAATCATACATCCTATATATTTCATTCTTTGCTTGACCGAACGATTCTAATATTTACCTTAAACATTATAGTAAAGCGCTACAGACGGAAGGCTGCCCTCAACATTGCGATCTACACCCGATATGAAACTAGCACGTGGCAACAATAAACAAAATATATTAATTAATAAATAAATAGATAATGAAATAAATAAATTATTTACATAAATTTCCTCAATCAAACCATTTATTCGAAACGCTTAGTATCATGTATGATATTTGGTTAGGTTTCCAATAATTTAATACATATTCTTAGCAGAAATTAAACACACGTTCAGATTGCGATCTACTATTGATATGAAACTAGTCCGTAGTACAAATTCCTACAATAATAATAATAATAATAATAAATAACATTTATAAAGCGCTTGATACATACGTTTCTATATAAGCGCTGTACATAAAGAGATACAAGAATTACAACATGATAAGTACAAATTAGAAAGTAAAATAATAATTATAGAGTGCCGCACAATCCAATACCTCCCTTTTTTGGATTCCGCCAGTTTGCTATTACAAAATATAAAACACACATATTGTGGAAGTGGAAAGGCAGTTGAATACCCAATGGGTTGGGTGTGCATGATATAAGGGTTTATATACTCATGTTACAATCGATATTGATGTAAAACGAAAACTTAATACAAGCCACGACCAAATGCCTCGTTTAACATTTACCCCTGCCAAACCCCAAACAAAACCATTCATTCGAAATGCTATCCGTCATGTTATATACTCAGCATGAATTCAAAATAATTTTACATTTCTGCTGAGGATATTTTAATGACGGAAAGCATTTTAGCGGTATAGACTTATACCGAATACAGCACAGTGATCTACACCTGATGTAAAACAAGCGAGCGATTAGTCCGGGAAGTCCCCGCCTAGTATCCGCGCTCATATACCCTAAGAGTAGGGTTTCTGTTAGGGTAGTATTATAGGCAAACTGCATGAGAAATTAAAACCGAAGATAAATAATTGCCCAATTGGGACAAATTCAGGGGTTTTGTTATGATAGTATTATAAGCAAATTGAGAAATTAATGCGGAAGATTAATAATCGCGCCGTTGGGTAGACTAAACTAAGGCAGCATGTTCAGTCAACCATGCACACATGTCAACATATTTTGTTCGCGTCAGTATTGGAGCAATATCGGGCAAGCTTTACATACTGGGAGCTACATACATTATTATTTTAATAATATTAATCTCAATACCATTATTTCCCGCACATTTATCTATGCCTTAAGAATCTGACAGCATTGTCAAAAGTCATGATAGTTTGTTTTGTCGCCGTCCGTAGGGATAACTCTGTACACCTATACTTTGGGAAGACGATGAGGTTTTTCTAGCAGTATATACCCGCGATTGAATTTCCTACCCATCTCGCGACCATACCCCGCACGCATACCAGCATTTTTCGCGCTCGCATACCCTAACAACCCGCCCAATACCAGCATTCTCCGCCAGTGTATAAGATACCGTAACAATCTCCCGCCCAATACCAGCATTCTCCGCCAGTGTATAAGATACCGTAACAATCTCCCGCCCAATACCAGCATTCTCCGCCAGTGTATAAGATACCGTAACAATCTCCCGCCCAATACCAGCGTTTCCCGTCCGAGAATATCCTACCGACCCTCCGTCTGTGTGTCCGCCCATCATAAGTCCTCCAGCCCGGTTCGCTGTAACTCAATGCCACTTGTTCTTTTTGTGCGCGATTGTGATTTGCAATTTTCATCGACTAATCTAATTACAGCTTAACACGTGGCGAGTAAAAGCGCATTTAAACTAATCAAATTATATAGCAGCCTTTCAAAAACTCTAATCGATTGCGATTTTCACATTTTATTTCGTTCTTCCTTTATTTCTTTTATGTCATTTCTCTTTTGCTTCTTTGCCGTTTGGACACACTAGAGTCGAGCTCTGTATCTCCGCATTATAAGCATAATGGACACAAAATTAAGCTATGATGATATAAGTTAAGACAGTGATGTTAGGTACGGTCTTATAAACTAGCTATGAATAAGAACTCAATAAAACCTGATAATTCACGATTCTGGTTAACCAATTTTGTGGTATTAATGGTGATGGGTAAATTACGATAACTCGATTAATGTCAAATTGGCGACTGATGTCACGTGACAATTTCAATCTAATTATTGCGTTGACTCCTGCATTCTAGTTTGTCGTTTCTTTGCATGAGTTATACTTTTTTAATATGCATTTTGTCCTCGTATTAGAAGTTATACGTGTTTAGTAAACTACTAGTAATCATATAAAGGACGTTTGTAGTTGCGAAGAAATTCATTCAAGTAAATGGTTGATGCTATTCGATTTGTTGAAAAGAGGAATCAATTCGAATTATAGATAGGACAAAGTAGATGATGGTCTTCTAAATGCTGGGTATACTACATGTTACTGCCATTGATATGTGCAATGATAATTAAATGCCGAACGGATTCATGGTGTTGTTGTTCTGCTTTTTAAATAGTTTATCGTTGTAATTTAATATTTTAGTCATTATTTAATAAAATGTTACAATTATTTAAAAATAAAAAATGAACATGAACAGCGATATGACAATACACCGGGAAAGCTATAACGCAGGCTTCAAATATGCTGTGATGTCAATTTCATTAATATATATAATACTTATGAGATAGGGGACCACATGCTAAAGAAATTGTTTAAAGCATTCACAGAAAGCAAGAAATAGAGAACATAACGCTCATTTACCTATCGAACGTCTTATGCTACGATTTCACGTTTATTTCGCTAATTGATAGGGCTTTCAGATCACAGCATATCGAGTTTGATTGAGATTGTATCAAAACAATTATGAAAAAGCAAGAAAATCAAATCATAATGCCCTTTTTTTTCGTGGACAAAAGTAAACCACTCTGCTCTTTTATCTATCAAGGTGATTATTATGCATCGCTGGCGCGACGTGATATCATTGTCTGTGACTGTTACCAAACAAGTTAGTGTGGCTTGTTCGTTAGGAAAGATATCCTGTTATCACTCTTATGTAAACAAGACTCATAATTGGATGAAATTAATACCAATTATGGTCGCAGCCCTGGGCGCCACTGCGGTCTGCATTACCCATCGCATATATACTGCCGAATAATAAATGATACCTATCACACCGCCATGCACCGCAATCACGCCGTGAGTGAGTGGAATCACAAAGTCGTGACACTTACACAGAATGACACTTCTTTAGTTCATCTACCGTTCATCTGTCATCAAAAGGGCGGTGATTTTTGTTGGAGAGATTGATTATGTAACGTATGGATTTTGTTTATATATAGACGCATTGTTTTTATTTGTTTTGTTTTGTTTTGTTTTGGTTTGGTTTGAATAAATATGATTGGCCCCTAAAGTGTGTGTATATAGTAATGTTATTAGACTGTAGATTACCCGCGCACAACTCTCACAATTACCACGCAAAAAAACATTGCATAATTATATAACGTCAACATGGTCAATGTGAACCGAAATGTGCAATAATTAAAAAAAGATAATAGTCTATAATTCACATATCATGCTATCTACCATGCTATCTGTCATATTGAAGAAAATTTAATTTCCCATTTTGAAACCAAACAACATTATATAGGTCAAAATCTTTCTTCGAAAGAGCATATGGTTGTGAAAAGGTTCAGTTTAACAGTATCCTCTCGTTAGGCTCAGCGTATATAATTATGTGGCTTTGTTTCCAATGGATGTGCTTGGTTACAACATAGATACTAACAGTATAACACAAAGGCACACACCATGATCGGGCCTGCTTATCTTAAGCCCTCTGCAGACAGAGCCGACTCGACCCGATCCGACTGCTTTTCATTTCGATCGGCTCAGTTTTCAGTGCCTCGCGACGCACATTTTGCCAGTCGAGAGACAGTCGGGGTCGATTCAACACGATGAATCGGCTCCGACCTACCGGGCCCAACTCTAGCCTGATTGAAACCAGTCGGATCGGGTCGAGTCGGCTCTGTCTGCGCCGGGCTTTACTACTTAGTGCTCACACTTTTGGGACCTTTCCTATTGTCTGCGTCTCTAACAAAAATGAGCAATACCATTAGTGATATTTGGGTAGGAAAGAAACGTCATCAATACATGCAAAGCCAAGTTAAATGTCCTTGATGTACATTTAGGCTACGTTGTGACTGGTGTCACTCTAAAATCGATCCTTTATAGTCGTAAATGCCCACATTTGCAGAACCTGTTTGATTCTCATTTCACATCTCAAATGTCGAATTCAAAATACCAAAATCTTAACATTTTCACTGATTTCGCAACGCACATGTTACGTAGCCTTCTCGCTTGGCATGATGAACGGTATTTTGTTTGTCTTCATTATATTTAGTTATTTTATTTGTATTTGCCTAAAATGTAAACTAAATTAAATTTTGTTTTGTACGATTGTATAATTTTGTGTTGAAATTAAGAAGTAAACTGGAACTGGAACTGAAAATGAAACGCAATCTTTACACATTATGCGTGTTACCTGGCCCGAACACGATTTTCGCAGATCATTTGTGACAATAATATTAATACATAAATCAGTATTATATGCAGAATTTCTTCGTTCTGAATTTGTTATCTAGACTATGGTGTGATTAGTAACATAATTAAGGGCATATTGATATCGGCATTTTAGTCGCGAAGATAACAAAATACATGAGCCATGAAAATATCGGTGATGAAAATAGTATCATTGTTTTCCGACTAAAACAAATGATAAGACGAAGCATTTGCTCCTGTGTTTCTATCTTCAACATGTTTTCATTTTAAATTTCAATGCGTCTTATATCCTTTTATATAAGTACAAGACGATATAGATATTTAATTATGTAATTACTTGGATCTCAATTTCATATTAACAACAAGACTTGAACTATATAGAAAAAATTACAATCAGAGGTAATTATTGGCGACCAGTGAAATGTTTGTTGATTTCGGTAATTAGGTTGGACACTATAACTGCCATTCAACTGTTCAAGAACAAAAAAAGTGCCACGCTAGAATAGAAGAACTATAATGATAAAAAGACATAATGCCATGAATAAAGGATAGGAGGACCGATTCATATATAGAGACTGAACTAGTATGATCATAAATATTTGACACGATTGGCATGAATAGGGAAGTCTACCAGTAAACCGCTCCGGGTTATAATTCACAAAAGTGTATTTATGTTTGTTCTCCTGTCAGAACAACCCATTGCAACAAAGTGTGACGTGTGCCTGCCCGAAATGATCCCAGAATAAAGTTAATGCACCATTGAATAGTGCATGAAGTCCCGGTTCCCGAATTAACCCATTGTGTCCGGGAACATGGTGAGCCCTGTATGAATAACTTTATACGAATTTCAAAATCTAGTAGGGAACAGGATTCAAAAGTCAAAATTCCACTAACAGCTGTTTTATCATATTGATAGTTTTATCCGACACATTGTCCCATTGCGAGCAATGTTAGTGAGTTGTAACGTAGATTAAGACCATGGTATTGACATACTTAAGGCAAAATCGGCTGAGATAAGATCACCTATAGATGTGATGTGCTTTAACTGAGATTGACATTAAGAGTTATTGTTAAACATGTTGTATTCGCCAATGTATTTGTGTGATCATGGTGATTGCCAATACCTTAACATGATGACAAAGTCGGTCTTTTTATTAGAGCATGAGCTCCCTTTTTAAATGAGAAATACGTGTTTAGATAATCACTTAATTTAGGAAATTGAGAAGGAGGATGAGGGAAGGGGGGAGGAGCTCGAGTAGGAGGAGGAGGAGGGGGACGGGTAGGAGGAGGAGGAGTTTGTGTAGGATTTGTGTTTGTGTAGTGTAGTGTAGTGTAGGTTTGTGTAGTAAGGAGGAGAATGAGGAACAAAAATAATCAAAGGGGAAAGAGAGAAAAGAAAGGGTGAGGGAGGGAGGGAGACAATTACTAAACGGATCAAGGAACAATTACTCAAAAGTCAAGACAATAAGATAAATTGGATGCGTTGAGATGTAGGTGTGATGTCACGCAGCGAGGCGCGGGCCACGCAGCTTCTTTTAATCTGTCTAATGCGCTGTGCGCGCAAGCACGCGCGGCGGGTCCGATCAAAATATCCTCGGGGGAAATAATCGGTCTACTGACCGTTACTTCCTTCGTCTTTTAATTCAACAAGTTTTCATCTTTTGGTGGAGCAATTTCGAACGAACCATCCTTATAATCTGTTGCTTGAATTTTGGAGAAAACGCATTATCCTGTGAAGCAGACTTGAAATATTTATTTGAATTTCTCTCAAAAATAAAATGTAATTTGTGTAAAAAGGGAGGAAAGGCGGGGCCTTTTCATGTGGTTACGATAGGAATAATTTCTTTGATTAATAAACTAAATTATTGTATTACATGCAGGCCTATTTTGTAAAAACCATATTGATATAATCTGTTGCGCTTCAAGTACTAAATTTAGCGATATGCAAGGCAGATAATTTCAAATTGTTGATATAACCAGATAACAGAAATCGTTTTGTGTAAGAAAATGGGAAGGCGGGGCCTTTTAAGAGTATTTGATCGATGAAGGTACTTCTTCAAATAACAGAGTCATTTCGTTCGAACCATTATCTATAATCATCAAAATTTAGCACCCTGTGAAGCAGATGATGTAACATTATTCATATATGGCATCAAATCCAATTTGTCTAAACAGAAGGAGACGTGGGACCATTTGAGTGATTTAGATAAATGGAGTTCCTTCGATTATATCTATAATATATTGTAAAAGCTATTATGAGGCAACTTCAAACAAGAAGAAAGACGTTCATATTAGAGTAACTATTTTGATTAAATGTAGTGCCCAAACAAAACGGATTATGATATGGGAATTATTTTGCAACGTCAAATCGCATTGGCATGGAAGGAGTGCAAAGCGGTGCCTTTTATTTGGGTTACTATATAATTAACAGTCGTGGTTTTATATATGCGATATAGTTTGACATTTATTAGGGTTCCCTTAAAAAATCATCACTGTCTTTGTCTGTACTATCATGATAATCTGTTGCTTGTCTCTCTTAATGAAATAAGCAGCCTGTGAAGCAAAATATTTTGATGATTTCAAATTAGTAAAACTCGGGTTCGATTCCCGGCGAAGCCTATTTTTCTTTGCTCATTTTCAATCATTTAAAATATTTCTAGTCGGTTTCCTTTATATGTTTGAATTAAATCATCTATACCATAATAACGAAATATGCAGGTTTTAAGAAATACATTTGTTTTCTTCTAATGAGAGGTGGTATATGTAAAAAATCCGGGTTATTATGAATATTGATAAAAGATTATAATGATGTTTAGCAAAGTTGAAATCTATAATGTACATGTACATACAAACTACAACAATAAATTGTTATATTATGATAACACAAGATTACATAGTAAAACAAACCTTTCAAGTCTTTGATATGACTTGTTCCTGCATGATTGCCATTTTTCAAAAAGGAATCGGCTTATATATATTTCTTTTTTTACTGAATCAAATTAATCAATTTAATAATTAGTCATCTGAATAAACGGATTAGTATCTAGATATACTGCAACAGTCTATAATAGCTTATGGCTTTCTTTCTTTAAAAAGTGCCAGGATTTATCCCAGAATCCGACCATGCAGCTTCTCAAATTCGATTAAGCAAAGTAATTGTACAAAAGAAGGGGAATTACAGTGAGTGAAATGCATTCAGACAAATTAAGGACCGAATCTGATGGATAAAATCGTGTAAATTCTCTTCAAAAACGACTTCGTTAGACCGCTACCCATGCTGCGTGGGTGCCTATGTACGTAAATTGGCACGCATGCGGTATTGTATCTGTTGTCGTAAGTAAGTGGACGCAATAATCGGTCAATTGTCGAGCCTTTGTGATTTCAGAAGAGAAGACAGCGTGACGCTGATGATAATTTCCCTCACTTTTATTATCGGAATGGGGATTAGCAATATCGAGATAGGGACGAGGTGAAAAGACGCGTATCGTTTGAGGGATTTCAGCATCGAAACAGATTGAATCAGACAAATTTACAAGATGAAATCACCATGGGTGGTGTCGAGTATCGGCTACTAAGTTTCATTGGACATGGTCGGGGTTCGCAGCCTTACAAGAGCCACGCGTGGCTACCCGGCGCCCGCCATGCCCGCCGCGGCTGCTCGCCCGATCATTTCAATGGTTTCATTTCATCAGCTAAATGATTACTCTGCGCTGTTTATTTCTCCTCCTTTCTCTCGAGATTTCTTCTTTTCATTCTCTCATTTGTGCTTGAATTAATATGTTTCAATCGTTTTTACTCACCGCTATCGCGTGCTCACCGGATTGTCTTGAGATCAAATTGCCAGTTGGTGTTGTTGCTAATGTTGCTATTGTTGTTGTTATTTGTGTCGGTATTGTTGTTTTTGTGTACATAATATTAGTAATAATACCATATGTAATTTTGCTGATGAGCAAGTATATTTAAAACAAAAACACTATATTTCATCTAACGCCACACAAGTGATGCACGGAAGCCTAACAACATTAAAACTTTTTACAAATACTGAACAGATACATTATTTCGTGGCATACATTTTTTACATACATTTATATCACGGGTAATCTTCAACATATTTTACTCTCTTCCCCAGAATTTCCCCCAAATTTGCGCGTTGTTTTTGTTTTGTTTTGGTGGGGGGGGGGGGGGGGGGGGAGGGTCGCTAAGCATCACACCAGGATCATAATTTTCGATAGTTATGATTGTATATTTATATTGTATGTGTTATGTTATATCCAGGGAATAGCGCAATACATCATATTAAATAGCGAAGTGTAACGAGGCATAGACATATTATTGGATTGTAACAAGAGCATTTCACGCTATATCATCCTGGTTCGGATAATAAGAAGGGCACCTCATTTCCATGTTTGTATAATTCAACCTAATTCGCTGCTCACCGAGACCCCTCACCGCTCACCCTCTCTCCCTTGCCCCCCCCCCCCCTCCATCCTCTCTTCCCTCTCTCGCCATCTCTTCATTTCTCTCTCAATCCTTCTCCATAGTGACTGCCCTCCCCCCCCCCCCCCTCTCCCAACCCTCTCTCCTCCTCAGTCTCCCCTCCTCAGCCTCCTCCTCAGTCTCCCTTCCTTGCACCCCCTCCCTTCCTCCCTCCACCCTCCACCACTGCCCCTTCTCCCCACCATACTTATTCTCCGCGCCCTCGATCGCCCTTTCTACTATACCCACGTCTCAATTTCTCCCTCCATCCTCCCTCGATGCCCCTCTCATCTCCCCCTCTCTCCCTCCTCCCCCCTTCCCTTTTCATTATCATATCCCTATCTGTTCGTCCCTCTGTATCTCTCTAATACTCCATATCACGCTTATTCACTGATCTCGCAACACTCCGATATAAGATGAACATGTAAAATAGATGACTTATATACCATAACTGTATAATAGTTCCAGGAAATACATTGTTTTGGTTTGAAACATGCCTCTAACGCAGTGCCATCAATCAAATGGTTCATGCGGTTTAATTGTCTCTAATTGGCATTGATTGTCTCTAAGTCAGCTTTCACCATCTTCACTCTGCGAATTACTAGTAGATATTAGATTAGTGTAAGTAAGATATAGATAGATGAATTAAAATACATCAGTATTTCAGCCTAGAGTGTCTATTCAAATAGTACAATATACATTATTAGTATGGAAATTAAAACATAGAGTCAATTGATGAGAAATAAATGCATTAATTAAAGAACAAAATGGGCTTCCCTGCGAATCAAATAGCTGAGACCCCCGGATTGCCAGAACGGTGCGCTGACCACTAAAATATTCAATTCAATTCAATTAAATTAATTTATTCATTTCCATTTGCAATAAAAAAATATTTAAAAATACAAAGATATATACAATAATACGCATTTGCAATATACAAGAAAATGATTTTAAAAATACACGTAGAAGCTCTCGTGATCATGGCGGTATAATACATTACTTCCCCAAAACGGAAGATAATTATGTAAACCTGAACCAAATGCTAAGAATCAACTCCTTGGTAGGACAATAGGACAAATAACCCTACTTCAAAGCAAATAATTTACCTTCATCCTTGCTCTGCCCCCCCCCCCCTCTCCCCCCCCCCCCCCCCTCCGACCTCATAAAAGGTTCATTAAAAAGTGTGATAACACATTAAGTGCGACAGAGTAAGTTGATTTTTTGTTAAATTTCCTATAAAACTCATATATTTATTCCGCTGAAAGAATGTTTGGTTAGGTAGAGTTTGACTTTAAATTTGCAGAACCTATTAATTGCCTCATCGTACTTGACGGGAAAACTGATTGTTAAAGGGACTTAGTAACATTGTCAAAATCCCCAAAACCTACTTTGAACTCTAGTGGTTCTCTGATACCTTTCATATTCATATTAACAATAAAAGCACGGGACATGTTTCGGTTTTTCAAATTTCCATTTTGTTCAAAAGATATTTACGGTTGAAGTGTTCAGGTATTAAACTGTCTACGGGATAATTTAAGCCGTGTACAAAGTAAGTGCAATGAGTAAGTGAATATCATTTTGCATTTCTGCTCATTTCTCGGCCAGAAAATCGAATTAACGTGAAATTGTCACACATTCCTTTGTGGACATATCAGATCACACCGATACAAATTAATCACTCATCACTTGTTTGCACTTGTCAACAAAGTTACTAGATCCCTTTAATTTCGATCATATTTTAATTAGTTTAAAAATATGCAATGGTAAGTCAGATATCCATCGGTCTTCTGTGCACGCTCAATCATATAAAAAAAACTGGTCTATGTAAACAAATTACATTATTTCAACCAAATGATGAGTATTTGCTAGACCGTTTCAGGTAAAAAAGTAAATAGTTCAACATGTTAAAACTTCCACTAAGAAATTAGAGATTTGCAAGATATATCATTGCTCCAACACTCTCTGTAACCTGAACCTGCAACAACACAAATCTTGTTGACGCTGAAAAGCACGGTATTTCAAGTGATACTTTAAGGCTTCAATTAATTCGAAAAAATAGCCTTCACTATTGTATTTATTTCGCAAGTGATATGAAGTGACTACACCACTTACAAGATGTAAAACTTCAACAACCCACCCCTTTTCTACTACAATCTGAACTTTAAAAGCTATCCTCTTACGAAGCAAAGTATAGCTGAAAATGATGACGGTAATGATGGTATTGGTGATGACTTTTGCAAAAGTGGAAAGGCAGAGAAAAAAGGCGACTTCAGAGGAGGGAATTTATCGATGCGAGTGTAACGAATCGCTGAGAGAGTGGTCTAAATGGCGATATAGCTACCTGACTTTCCAATAAACACTCGAAGATGATAAAACCCCCATCATCATCGCTTTTAGCACCCCTATCAATCCGAGAGTGGGAGAGCGAAATGAAATCAAATTGGATAGAGTGGTCGAGGGGTTGCGGGGTGGAAGAGGGAAGTAAAGGAGTGGATAGAGTGGTCGAGGGGTTGCGGGGTGGGAGAGGGAAGTAAAGGAGAAACTGAAGATGGGCAAAAGCGAAATTTCTTTTTATTTGTTGGTAATTGTCGATCGAATTTTTCTTGGAGGCTTCCCGCTCTAGTCGACTTGAGGGGGTCTATCTGCCACTTACACGGGTCGATACAGCATTAGAACGCCTCGTAAATACTTAGCACACTCCATAGAGTAACCACTAGCCCGTGATAGTTACCTCTGTTCCTCTCCCTCTCCACACACGCACGTACGCACAGACGAAATACATACGCACACACATACAAGTGTTCTCCAAAGCCACCTTTGAAACAATTAGCACACTCCACATACAAATCTGCATCAATCAGTCACCTCCCTCGTCTCTACTAACGCATTAACATGATGAAGGGCGGACGTACGCACGTACGCACGGACACATACGCACATGTTTGTTTGATTTTTGTTTGTTTGTGTTGTGTTTTTTTGTTTGTTTGTTTGTTTGTTTATTTTGGCAGAGTCGATCTGGACAGAGTCGATCTGGACAGAGTCGATCTGGCAGAGTCGATCTGGACAGGTGTATATTGGCTGAATATCATCCCTCCGAAGAGGTTTCACCGAAGAGCTTAAAAGGAGTTCTCATCACTAAGCTTTACAAAAATGATACAATTTGCCCCCAAATTACACGATTTATCAACGAGCCTAATTATCATGATTATAGTCGTTTTCCAAAACTCTATCGGGAATGGGGCTGCAGCCAGAAGTCCCCCCCCCCCCCCCTTATTACCTCTCCTCCCAAGCATACATACATTACATCATTCCACAACAATTATTATTATTCGACATCGCATTCATTTGATAAGAAGGATTTAACATGGAAATAGTTGTACAGCATAGATCAGTCTGCGTGTGTTGAAGATGGTAGAGAAGTATACGGGGTGTGTAGCGTATAGAAATGATTAATCGAATAACGCTAACCACAACCGATTATACTGCGATTGTCAGTTTCATAAGAAGCACAAAGAAGAATAGCAATGTGATAGTGATGAGAGAACATAAGAAAGAACATAAAAGAACGAAGACACAAAAAACAGACGGACTTTGCGGCGGTTCATCAAAATTAGATTTCTTAATTTGAAAGGGGATGCTCGGGGTCCGTACAAGTAGTGGGAGATAATTTCCATCAATGCCCGCTACCTAGCTGAGATAATGTCATAACTGCATTGCGTTATCATCGGGGTATGATTGAATCACAGTGGTAGGAACGAGTTTAAAGCGCCATGACATTCATGACGTTCGTAACTTGACAAATCCTTCCAAATGCATTGCCAAATTTCGTGTTTATTTTGCCATCAAGTAAACAAAAATAATTACCATATGATTACTGAGGTAAGCAAAATAAATATGCCCTATAACCCTAACCCTAGGCCGATATTTTAGCATTGAAATAACTTACATAATGATGTCCCGCCTACGTCGTACACCAGACATCCAGATGAATATTATAAGGACTACACTGTCCATGTGGGACTAGACATTAGAAAATGTTTACGGAAAGGACGGTTCTTTATAATTTATTTTCTCGAGTATTCATTATCGCAGCGCAAATATGACACATATTTTTTCTTCACAACAATCGTGATATTAATCTTTGATACAACATTCGTAGATTGAATGGTTTGAATTATTTTCCAGATCGTATTTTAGCCGTTCCCCGAAAACTCTTACATTGCTTTAACGGCAGAATCAGATAGTCAGATAGTGTGAGAAACAAAAAACAAAAAATGAGTCGAGAATCATAGTGGTGGAAAAAAGGCGGGCAAATGGCCGAGCCACCAATCGCGTGAGGTAGGGGGCGAGCCGGGGAGAGAGAGAGTGGATCGCCTGAGCGCTTTAGACGCAGACTTATAAACCTACTTACAAAACGTTTATTACATTAAAGGCTCTCTCTCGTTCGCTCGATTCACTGACGGGGGGCTTTCTGGCGGGGTAAAACCAGTCAAGAAGACTCTCCAAGTGGCTGCCGGCAAAAAACACACGAAAAAACGGGAGAATAAAGCAATTAAAGGAGAAAAGGATGAAAAATAATCATCAGGGATAAAGGGACGAAATGATAGAGAAGGACAATAATTATGGGCGAAGAAAAGAAATAAAATCAGCTCAGTCGGGGAAAAGAAGAGGCGAAATCACCTTCAATCGGTGTGGAAAAGTTTGATTAGATTATCGAATGATTCTGGTGCGGTAATGGTCCCCCTTTAACCGTTCAACTACCACGTGCATTAGCAGTATGTGCAAGCTCAGTGTTCTTGACATATTATCGTTGGGAGTGAGTGGGTTTAGAGGACACTTGTAGGTGGGAAGAATCCGAGCGAGGCAAATTATAGCTGCCTAGAGAATGGATCAATCCCTGAGATTGAATTAGGAGAAGTCAAATTCGGTCCTCTCCCGATAACTCGCCAACTCGGGTTGAACGTGCGGGAGGTTCTCAACTACACGGTGTTTCAACAAAATATTTTATATTTATTAATGTATGTTCAACAAAGTTAAAGTATTTTAATTATGTGGCCGTCACCTTCCAAAAGAGATACCAAATGCAACAACTTGGATATCAATTATACCAGCAAATGTAAATTCGGTCCTCTCCTGATAACTCGCCAACTCGGGTTGAACGTGCGGTGGGGTCTCAACTACACGGTGTTTCAACAAATATTGCATATTTTATTTTCTTATGTTCAACAAAGTTAAAGTCTTGTAATTGTGTGGCTGTCGCCATCCACACCATTCAAATGGATACTAAAATGCCAAACGTGGATAACAATTATAACAACAAATGCAAATTTGGCCCTCCCCCAATATAACAACTCGCCAACTCGGGTTGAATGCGCGGGGGTTCTCTACCAGGTGTATCATTAAAAATATGTATTTAATAATTATTGACCCATTGTCTACGATATATTTCTCATAGAGTCCACCATTCAAGAGGGACATCGAAGTTGTATACAAATAATTCTCTGAAAATGGTAAATTTGGTCCTCCCCCTATAACCATGATAACTTGACAACTTGGGTTAAAATGTGTAGGTGTTTCAGCGATACGGTGTGTCATTAAAATATATATATATATTTCATTGTTAATTATCTGCGTAAAAATGTTGCGATCATGTTTAGCTCATCATTCAACAGAAGATGTCAAAGTTGTACAATAACACGTTATACCTATGTCAAAGTTGTAACGAATGTATGGACCTTTTTTGTTTTGTTTGTCGTTCATTGCCGTCATTTCTTATTTATTGTAATTATACTCTCTGTGTAACATCAATCAGTATCCATTGCTCTTTTATTTAAAACCAGATACTTTGACGGTTTATTTCGAATGAACTTTTAGCCACCCCGTAACGTGGTCGATGATATCGACCAAATCTTGTAAACTTAAATTGGTCCACCCCCACCAACAAAATGTGAAATTCAAAGTAACCACTTAAAGTATTACTACCATTTACCCCCCCCCCCCCCACCCCCCATTCACTCTCTCTCTTCTCATCGTTTCTGCTAAACATATACACATTTTCTTCTGCAAGATAATTTTCTTGTTAATGTCTTCCGCCTTTACCTTTTTTTTTAATGATAAGCCATGTTATATTTGGCCTTCCTTAAAATGTGCTTTTATTTTTAAAATCATATTAAGTCTGATAAATCATATTCATCGTGTTGTAATTATTAGTTGTATCATTAAACATTTAGCAATCCACTGTTCCCATGGTACCTTTCTTCTTTTTTTCTACAAAAACCCCTTCCTTTTTGTATTGTCCCACTTTTCTAATCCATTTCCACGAAGTGTTTATCTAGGGGTTTGTTTTCAATCTGTGTAAATGCAGAATGTCTTAACCTATTTATCAAAAAGACATTATGTAGTACTCGTTTCGGCACTGTTTTCTTAGTCGGCTGTATTTCTTTTGTAAATATATCCCCTTACCAACCTCCCCCCTCCATCTTCCCCACCCTTTCTCCACCCCCACCCTCCATCTCCCACTTCCTCTCTCCATCCCCCCTTTTTTCCCTTTCCTCCCTCTCTTATTTCTCTCTGCCCCCTCCCTTCTCACAGCCTCTGTATTTTACATACATTATATATTTGTGTATTTTAATTGTTGTAAGTGTTTTTATATAATATTATGTGCCTCTCTTGTTTGCATGTGCCTGGCGTTATTTCGTTTACTTTCTTTAGTTCTCCCTTCTGACGTACTTGTATTGTTTCCCTATTTGTATATAATTATTACATATTCCTTCACCCCCCCCCCCCCCCCCCCCCCCCCACTCAACCCCTCTCTATCTCCGATTCCCTCATCATCAACACTCCCTTAAAATGCTTTGCATTTTTTGTTTTATCTACCATATCTATACCGTTATGTATGTTTGTAATTATTTCATAATTTCTATATTTATCAATTCCCCTCTCTCTCTCTCTCTCTCTGTCCAATTATGATATCCCTCATGTACATTATATTCCTTCTTTCTTGTTATGTCTGTATGTCCTTAACTTTCTGAATACTCATCTTCTTTTGGTTTATTTTGCTAACTGTGGGACCGGTTTTTATCAAGTACGTTTTCTCTTTCAAATTCTCTTCTCCATTGAATATGTTGAAACACTCGAGAATTCCACCGCCCCGTCCCCCCCCCCCCCCCCCTCCCCACGTCTATTGCACTCCTTCCTACTCTCTTCTCCTATCCTCAGCCATTTCGTCTTCGTTCGTTCGTTTTAAACGAATTACCCGTCTGCCATTGGTCGATCGGCTTTTAGCAGTTGACAAGTCGATGATGCCATTTTAGCGCAGTTTAACCAAATGCAATAAGCGGTGTTGAATATCGCCGCATAATAGCATTGGACATGATCAGTTCGAAACTGTATACAGTGGTGTCAAAGGCAGTCGTAGGTAATGGGTGTTTGTCGGGGCCTGATCTTTCATTGTCAGCGACGGGCGAAAATTAAATTTGATACCATTATTTTTCCTCGCCCTCTTGTGTAGTTTGAAAAGGTAGAGAATAAAAGAGGGGGGAGTAATTTGGTAAAGAGATATAATGGAGAAGAAAGGAAGCGGCGCAAAAGACGAAGTACTCGGCATACAGAGATAATCAGATTTAGACTACTCCGAACTCGCCGGATCTAGTGAGGAAAAGTCGGTCTTCGCATGGTCTTGTTATGTCCTCACATACTCTGGCTCCCCCCCCCCCCCCCCCCCCCCACCTCCCATCAAAACCATTTCCCAGTCTTTCCTCGTCAAATGTTCTGAATCTCTTTGTTGCATCATATTATCATCACGAACCATATGTGTGCTTGCATTATAACTCATCATCACATCATCTCGGCTTTCTAATCAACTTATTTTGCAGCTCGTATGTTCATCACTCTTAAAGGGATCTAGTAACTTTGTTCACATGCGAAAATACTGACACAAGATTTATAAAATGTGTTTTGTTTGTTATACGTAGTGATTTAGTGATGTGTGATAAGTACATGTTAAATGAGTGCCACAGAGCCGATTCATGAGCGAAAATGAAAAGAGCTATATTGCTGACTCCGTCAGTTTGCTGCCATAATCATGGTAGTCGACATGATCCCTAGATTGTTTTCGAAATACATATAAAAAGGGAAACTTTTGACAAACCCAAACTGGTTGTAAACTGTTAGCCTGTTGTGGTTTCGAAAACAACACGGTATAAAATAACCACTAGAGTCGCAAGTGAGTTTGGGCGATTCAGACAAAGTTACTAGATACCTTTAACCCCAAGCCTCCGGGAACCCGTGTCTAAGGTTCAGGGAAAAGGACACATTCTATGATTATACAAAAAAATCACTACGCGCAACATATCCATCAATATCTCGATGCTCATCATGCTGAAGGCGCGATATCATTATGCCCTCCGCACACAGAGCCGACTCGACCCGATCCGACTGGTTTTCAGTCGGTTCAGCTCAGTATACGTTGCCTCAGGATTCCTGTGTTGCCGGTCGAGAGCCAGTCGGAGATCATTCGAGGCCGATTCAACATGTTGAATCGGCCTCGACTGAGCGAAACCGACTCTAGTCTGACTGAAAACCAGTCGGGTTGGGTCGGGTCGAGTCGGCTCTGTGTGCGCAGGGCTTTACTGTATAACGCTCGGGTCAACGGGCACACACCCACATCCACACGTGACGTCCATATGTCCACTCCCTGGAGAGCATTCCAGCCCGGCTTCCTGTTATATACAATGTATACAGGTCACATATCAAATCTAGTGCGAGGTACTTAATCTTTAGAACCGATTATTCGCGATATGTTGTCAATATCCATCATGAACAATGAATCGATATAAGACATGTATAATGTAAAAACCTTTGATAACCATATAATTCCACGAAAAGAACGACTCTCCAAACAATATTTTCCAACAAAGCTTTCTTCGTACGTGTCTTAGGCAGCTAGCTATAATCATGTATGTAGTATCAGAATTACGGAGGAATAAGCGAGGCAAGTCAATACATCAACTTGTCTTAGGTAATGTGTTTGCATACTTGTCCCCTCTGTTTACGGGGCCATAATAATGGAATAGAACACCAGCTCGAACGTGTTAAATTAACGGTGGGAGAAATGCAAGTGAGAGAAAGTAGACCGCTTGTTCAGATAAAATCGCAGTATAATACATAGCGGAGAATCGCGAAAAGGAAATCGATTATATGATTATAAAACCACCTTTCTTCCGACATGTCCGAGGAAATGTGAAATCAGATTATTGTTTCTAAGTTTGGAATAGAAAAGCAATTTTAAACGTGTCGAATTAACAGCGGGAAACTTTGTACAGAGATATTGCAATTATCCGATGAGACCGCAGTAAAAATAGAAAAGACTGTTTGTGAAACGAAACACGATTACAAGTATATAATTGTAAAAAAAAACATCTATTTTGGAAAAAGGTAAACAATAAATTTACATTACAGAAATTAAAGACAGATTTTAAACGTGTTGAATTAAGGATGGGAAACTGTGAGAGCGAGTATCCGGTATAAGACCGCAGTTTACTAGAAGAAAGCTATTTATGTAATTATAATTCTTTTCCGCTATCATAATGATTGTTTTTTTTTTAATGTATTCACTAGAAGGAACAAACGATACAAATAAAATCAGATTGGAAACCGATTTCGTACCTTTTTAAATTAAACATTGATATTCCCTGAGGAGAGGGTGAATGATGCCCCAATAGGGCTACGATAGGACAGGCAGATGACAAGATTGTTGGGGGGGGGGGGGGGGGGGGGGGGGGTTATCGGAATCGATTACATACTTGTGAAATCGTCTAAGTTTCGAAGAAAAAGGCGAGAACAAATATTACCAGGACAAAACACCAAACTCGAACGTGCCTAATGTACGGTCGGAGTGATCCAAGGTGTAGGGGAGAATGATTCTCCAATAAGACCGCGATAGAGCGGACTTGCAATAAAATTGACAGAAAATCTGAGTTAACGGCATCGATTACATGAATTATATCGAACCATAATATGTTTTGCAAAAAGGCGACAAAACAAATATTTATCTCGGATAAAATATTAAACGTGGACTGGTTGAATACATAGCATGGCAAGAAACGCGGAATGGGGAGAGGGTGACCATTCTCTGATTAAACCAATATATTTTAGCAATGGGAAATGGGTCGCATAATCGATTATGTAGTTATAAGGTCGTCAGGATTTCGATAATAAAGACATAAACGTAAAATCGTATCTGAATAAAACACACCTTTTCGTTGTTGAATTAAACGGCGATAATTTGATAAAGCAGCGGGTCTGTTATATGAATCAAATACACAAAATGTTGATTATGATTCATATGTAAGTTAATTTGGTACAAAGTCATCTAGTGATTTATTATGCGAATGAAAAAAATAATATGATTATTAATTTGTCAGTCGATTATTACCATAATCACGAATGCGTAACTCCATCATTTCAGCTTGTCATGATTGCGTTCGTGGGAAATAACACCGAGAATAGGCCGCTCCCGCAGAGTTTGCACTTGTTTACTATCTGCTAGATGTCAACTTCACTTCGCTCCCCTTTGCGCCGACTCAGAGAGAAATCAGTTAATCGATAGATTAATTGTGCTAGAACGATTCCAAATCGCCCCATGCAATTCCCCCATCGATTATACGCCCCATTCGCTCGGCTCGTTATTTGATTAGGCCCAAACCCGATACGCACTGTATTGGAAACACGGGCTCGTATTACGCCGCAGTGGACCACACAGCTACATCGCTAGGCCCTCCGTTATACTGAGAATAAAAGGGGAGACAATTTAGAAGAAAAAAGATGGGCTTGCGGCAAGAAATCCGCCGAAACTCGGGCGAAAATGACATTAGAAACAAGAGAGAGCAAGAAAAGTTGCGGGAAAAACAATCGGGCAGCGCATCGAATTAGCATGCCACGCATTGATTGCGTTTCTACCAATTACCTAATCCGCGAAGTCAGGTCTATAAGGCAGATAGAAGCCACCATACCGTGGGTGATGGATCGACTGAAGCCAAAATTGGCCTCTAATTTCTTCCTGTCTTCCCAATTATTCCCTCTGCCTTCAAATTCGAAGGCGAATTAAAGTCGTCAACGATTCAAAAGAAAAATTAAAGTAAAAAAGTGTCGAGCGATTCAGAGGAGAATTAAAGTCTTGAACATTATTCAGCGGGGAATTGGGTGACGGTTAACCAGAGGTTTTTCTACGAAGTCCACGACGAAAACAACAACGACAACGACAACGAGGACGACTCGATATGCCTCCTCTAACTAACCAGCCTAACGTATTTTGTTATCCTCGCATTGGCAGCTAAGCTTCTCTCATTTCACGCTAATTGCCAATTGAATATTCATGTCAATCCCGACCGTCTCGATTCGCCCCGCAAACTTGAAAACTGAACCCTTTATTTACTGACAAGTGCTGAATGTTTATCGAAGGCCCTTCTTTTGTTTCTCTTTGCTATGATAGTCTCTTTTCCCGAATCATGCATAACGATTCCCAGCTATGTATGATGATGACGAGATTCCCTTTCCGGTGCTGCTCAAGGATCGGGGATTGGTTTAACTCATCCAAGCTATCGATGATAACTCCTTTTATAGAATGGGTTGATAAATCCCTGCAATCTGATTGGTTGAGAGCAAAATTTGTGCAGACAATTAATTGTACTGGATGCATGAAAAGTCATGCGTCCGGTAAAAAGATCATGCGTCCGGTAAAAATGTCATGCGTCCGGTAAAAATTTCATGCGTCCGGTAAAAAATTTCATGCGTCCGGTAAAAAAATTTCATGCGTCCGGTAAAAAATTTCATGCGTCCGGTAAAATTATTTCATGCATCCGGTAATTTTTCTAATTTTTAATTTGTTGACTTTTTGGGGGGCGTAACAATGCCCATTCTATAAAACAGATGATGCGCAAGTTTATTTTGTGGGTCTGTGGAATTGTTTGCACGCGGTAACTATGGAAACTAGTCTAAACCCACTCGGCTTCGCCTCGTGGGTTTAACAGTTCCATAGTTACCTTGTGCAAACAATTCCTACCGACCCACTCATACTTGCGCATCATTTGTATACTATGCCAGGCTATCGATGATAACTCCTTCTATGCCAAGCTATCGATGATAATGCCATGAATACTCATGATATTAGAGCGCCATGACTGTATAGAAGAGCTCAGTTCCAAAAGGCTCTAAATCCACTTTCCATAACAAATTGAGTATATCTACGTAAGCTACGTAGCTATCTAGGAATCCATATTTTACGACAAATTACTCACTCAAAATCAAAATATAGAAAGTTCAATTTTCATATTCCCATAGGCACGTGTACAAAGTTGGGCAAAGAAACCTGTTTTCCTAGAAAGTTGAAAAGGTGAATATAGCGCCTTTTGGAAGAAAGCTCTTATATAGGTGATCTATGCAGAGGCTCATTATTATCATCCTAGGCCCCGTTGCAGAAAGAGATACAATCGAGTGTAAGTTACAATTAAATGTAAGTCAGATCATGTGTTCTAAATGCGCAAATCTGATTGGATGAAACGCGCAAATGTTCTGACTTACAATCGATTGTATCTCTTTACAATGGGGTCTTGATAATCAGATAATCAGATCATGAGAAAAAATGCAAAGTTATATTTACTCACTTATTGCACTGACTTTGCACACGGTTACTATCCAGTGGATAGTTTAATATCTGAACATTTCAATCATAAATATATACGAAAGGGAAATTTGAAAACCCGAAACCGAAACCAAAACCGGCACAATTATCTTGTGCACTATCCCATCTCACTAGGGAGCATACTAGCCCAACCTCTTCTATACAGGGACGCTATAGGCTGAACAACACCCGATCAAAGAACTAACTATACTCATGGTAATTGTTCAGTATTTGATACTTTCATTTGTAAAACATTAATTTTTTGAGGGATCCACATTATACAAGCCATGCTTTTTAGTGGATCCCTCCATTTTCACTTGAAATCTAAATATACAACACTTATTTTCTTCCTGATTCCGCTTATATGACACGATTGTTTAAAAATTTCATTGTAACTTAATTAATAATTATATGAACGTTATTTTTGATTGGCAATGTAAAATAACGTGCACTTGTTTATAATTTCAACGTGTATAATTTATAAAAATGTTGTTGTGACCTATTCATTGTAAATATATTTCTTGTTTAAAACGAAATAAAATTGAACCTTGAACCTTGAAACTTGGTAGAAATCAGCAATGTAAATTAAATGCCTCCCTGAAACAGTAATGTGCATTACCTGCCGGGTGCATCGAATGGTTTCGAACTTGGGTCACGTGATTTGAAGTCAAACGCCTGCCCGATCTTACCACAGCTTCTCCACATCACAAATTAGTTTGAATTCAATTTAAAGTGATCCATTAACTTTGTACAATGTTAACCAAAATCACTCGGAGCTTTTCCACTTCCTTTGTACCTTTCTGTTTGGCTTATGGTAACAGCAGAATAAAATGTGATTTTTTTTAATGTCTCCATAATCATACATATATTTAAGATTCAATTTGAGAGCGTCTAGACGGTTTCCGACCGTTATGAAGAGTATCTGAATTCGGAGACTCAAACGTCCATAGTATCCAAATTCGTTTACTTTTCGCAAACGATCGGGATGAAATCAGACATTGATTTTCTCTGTTTTCATTAGGTAAATTTCATTCCTTGTCTATGAAATCTCACATATCATTCTCAAGAATCTAACAATGGAATTGCGTATATGATTGAAGTCTCAACATTACTTTGGGCGGAAAATATAAAGTTAATGGATCACTTTAATTATTTGCTAATTTATCTGGGATATATTTACCCATTTCTTTTGCAAGCTATTTCATCAACAAATTTTTTTGAATCCACAAGACATATTGGTTGAAGTTAACGAAATTCATCACCTATTTAATTTCGAAATTTGAATGACGTACAAGTTATGCATAATTGTAACTATTAATGAGGATTACAAATGTAAGGGATTAGGCGAACACCATGAGCCGGGGCCCGGCCGTTGCAGAAAGAGATAAAAATCGATTGTAAGTTACATGTAATTGTAAGTCAGATCACGTGTTCTAAATGCGCAAATCTGATTGGTTGAAACGCTCAAATTTCCGGTCTTACAAGCAATTGTAACTTACAATCGATTGAATCTCTTTCTGCAAAGGGGCCCTGGTATGATTGTAGTCATGTATAATTGACATTTGTGCCAAATGACACATAAAACACACAAGGGGTAAACCTGCGTCACATCCAGGAGCTAGTAACTTTGTTGACATGTTCAAAAAGTGATGAATGGTTGATACGATGTGTATAGTCTAAATAGAAATATTATAAATATTGAAACACACATTTAAATAATAAGATAATTAGTTTTTAATTCAATGGATTCGTTACAGCCCTGATATATAAATTTAAGAATCCTAAATGAAATGGACAAAATATTGATCTGAAAATGCATTCCGTAGTTCAACTTTTAACAAATTATATATATATTCCTGGTATGTGTATGGGGTCAAATTAAGTTCCTTGATTTTCTCGCTCATTTTAATCGTGCTTTATCCCTGGACCACCATCGGTTCCCCATGTTCAAAGATTTACAAACATAACCGGGTTTATCCTGAAGTAACCCGCCTTCTTCAAGGTCTACACTCCCCCTCTCCCACGCCCCTCCTCTTCCCCCCTCTCACTCAGTCTGTCCCCCTCTCCCACGCCCCTCCTCTTCCCCCCTCTCACTCAGTCTGTCCTCCTCTCCCACGCCCCTCCTCTTCCCCCCTCTCACTCAGTCTGTCCCCCTCTCCCACGCCCCTCCTCTTCCCAACTCTCACTCAGTCTGCCCTCCTCCCGATCTTTTTCTCACATGTTTTCTCTCCCTCTCTCTCCCCCTCTTCTTTCCTCTTCGCTCATCGTCTCTTAACCCGTCCCCAGCTGGATTCTGCTATTCATATAGAGTTAATACAGGGCCCACCGTGTTCCAGTTGGTGATGTGTTAAGTAATACGTTCACTCCCTTACCATGTCCTTCTCAATCACTTATTATTATGATCACTTTTGATCTAGTTGCCTATTATGAGTTGTAAATCCGGTGCGTTTTTTATTACCGTTCATTATATGGGGCGCAACTGCAAAGCCTGTTCCTCGGGGACTTGTCCCTAATCCACCGCTCTTAATCCGCCCAACAAAAAGCAAGTCTACTCCGATTACTGAACTTAACTCCACCAAATTACAAAATACCCTACGTTCCCATCAAAGGGGAAAGTGTTTTTTAACTCTCAACTATCATTAGCTTTCACCGCCACACAGAATTTCTATTGATGTCGATGTTTTCCTACGGTGGCTGGCTGCCCCCCAGGTCCCTTACCAATCTACCAAGACCTCTAATCCGTGTTGGCACTAACTAAACATCGCTCAGGATCTAATGGTGTTCTCTGCGCCGCATTAGGCCCTGTGCAGTACCCCCTCTCAGGTAATACGCTTGTTAATCCCCTACCTTCCACCCCGGGCTTCTATCGGCGGAGGCCGTCCTCTATTCATACCTACCGTCGTACTAATATTTACTGTAGCTTGTTTTCACGTCTTACCTTACCCCCACTTACCCCCTTTCAAAAGATTTCGGATCTACATGGACACTGAGAGGGGGTAAAGAAAAAAAGCGCAAAAAGCTCTTTTGAGGGGTGATTGTTTACCCCTCACTACATCGTCAACACTGGGCTTTAAATTGCAATTAAGCGGGTAAATATAGGGCTTAGCTTCCATCCAACCTGTCAATCTTACCCGTATAATGCCAGCCATTTTTTTTTTTGGCCAGCAACGCTTAAACAATTTTATTCAATTTCTTCTCCTTTTCCTTTTTCTTTAATTCTCCTTTTCTCTAGTAAACCGTAATTTGATGAAGTCCCCCATCTTAAGCCTGGGTTTTGATCCCGTCCCGTGTTGTCGTTTGACGAAGGAATGTAACGAGACCCCGATGACGGTGGGCATTCCCTCCCATTTTATGGAGCACTGACCCGCTCTAACCCTCCTTTCCACACACATGTTCCAGCTAAAACGTCCAGGCTGTACGTTTACATTCTACTCTAACAAATCCCTTGCATTGTGTTCCAATAAAATAGTGGGACACAGGCAGTATAACACCAATGTGAGAAAAAGCCGGGGTGAAATGAAAACCACCCACGCAATAATTAATATGAGTTTATGAATTTCAAATTGGTACAAATTTTCCGGAATAAGGCATTTCTTATGCACTTCGAGCACCATGGTCGTTCCACAGTGAACATCCGTTGTATGAAACAGGTATTTCAGCGGAAGAGCATAGCTTGCATAGTCCAGTTAACATATCTATCCATAATTACCGTGGGATGGGTATCATGTTTTTCGTTCGTTTTTTTAAATATTAAATATTAACATTGTAATGTCGAAACTTTAAACCAAACGTGTCGAGAAAAGGACAATGGGTTAACCATCTGATTGATACTAACCTGCTAACCATTGCCCATAACATCCCAAGTCGAGATTCCCATAGAAACCCATAGGAAATCCATAGGACAATCCTATTGGTCTCTATTGGTTTCTACGGGTTTCCTATGGGTTTCTATAGGACTCACATACATTTCCATAGAAACCCATAGGAAACCCATAGGACAATCATATTGGTCTCTATTGGTTTATATGGGAAATGTATATGGGTCCCATATAAACCCATACAAACCCATATACCACTTTCCCTATTTAAACCAATATAAAACATTAGGCCTATGGGTTTCTATTGGTTTAGGTTCTATGGGAATTTTGACCTGGGATGTACCTAACCTACCAATCATTCTCCCAGTGACGAGCAGCATTGCAAGCTTTGCTTCCTCGCTGGTTCCTTTTTGTTGTCATTATTACGATGTACACTGGTTAATTACTCTGTGTAACCGTTCTTGGTTAAAATAAAATAAAATTTTATGAATTTAATTTAAATGATTTTAATTGACTGGAATTGAATTAAGTTTAATTGTATTGAATTGAATTGAATTTGATTGAATTTAATTGAAGAGAACTGAATTGAATTAGAATGAATCGAATTGGATTGAATTGAGTTGAATTGAATTGAATTGCATTAAATTGCGTTGAATTGAATTGAATTGAACTGTATTGAATTGAATTGAATTGAATTGAATTAAACTGAATGGAATTGAATTGAATTGAATTAAACTGAATTTAATTGAATTGAATTTATTTTGATTTATTTAATTGAAGTGAATTGAAGTGAATTGAATCGAATTGAATTGAATTTAATTTAATTGAAATGAAGTGAATTGAACTGAATTGAATTGAATTGAAGTGAAGTGAATTAAACTGAATTCAAGGGAATTGAATTTAATTGAATTTAATTGAATTTAATTGAATTAGAATGAAGTGAATTGAAACGCGAGCGAAACGATAATCCTCGGAGCACTTGTTGCAGGAGCAAATTCCATGTCATCTGGAAAGGTCATTGGTATAATACACTAAATAACATGAATAATGTGTTCATGACATTGCACATTTTTAACCCATACCTATAGAAACATGGCGGACCCAATATCAAAAGGGATTAAAATGGGAGTTGCAACATCCAGTAGGACACTGGTTAACATATGACTACATAGGCGTTAGGTTAACAAGTCTGCATTTAACCCTTCAAAAGCTCTCATTCAAATAAAGTCTTTATGGATATCATACTCAATGCCCGTATCCATCAGCGGTATCCAACATGTTCGATGGGTTCCACAAAGAATAGGTGTTTCGTTGCTATGGACACCGACATGGAGGACAGATTGGTTGGTAAAAGGTCTAGTCTGGAGCGATGGTCTAAGCTTTAGGACCCGGTCTATGATAACAACATGAACAAGGCGGAGGCGTGACGTGCATGGCTGACGTGGGTTCGGCTAAGGCGAATAGAGGCATAACCGCTGTCGACCCAGACTATGTAGGGGTGCAAAGACGGTGTAGAGGGGGGCAAACGGCGGAAAAGGTTGTCAAAAAGGGGTGCAATATGCTATATTGGCAACCTGTTTCCAAGATAATGTTATTTCTTTGTTTACTGATACACTCATTTCGGGAGAGCAATAAGGAGAAAGTATTGGGAACATATCATGCATAGGAAGGTATTCCCCTCTGTCATTAAAGGAAAACACCAAGCATGCCAAGTCAGTCAGTGGCGAAGCATGATCAGACTGGTTGGCTTGTTGGGGCACGCGAGTATTTGGGGCACACCTTAAGTATTTATTCATATGTTCACATATTCCCCCCTAATGTTTTGTATTGTTTGTGTAAAGTGATTGGGGAGGGGAGGCATATGCTCCCGTGTGCCCCGTAGCTACGTCACTGCACCTAGTTGCGCTATTGCGAGAGACGTGCATGAGTTGGCGACCTGGTGTGAAATCTGGCAGCTTACGGGCCCGACCGTCACCACACGTAGACTAGCTGTAACCGTGGATTTATTTTAGCTCCCCTAATAAAATATCGGTTTTAATATCGAAAGCTACGTGAAAGATATATTTAGTTTAATCCTTTAGGTGCCAGATGCATGATAAACGTATTGCAGCCGAATCAAATGGTCATTAAACAAAAAGGTTCGGTGAGTGTTAACAATTTGCACGCCAATCTGAATCGTCAGAATCCAGTTTAATCGGCTGCGTCATATATACATCCGCTGCTTCTACTGAGTTTTCATCCGATTCTTTGTACTTCTTCCTGCCTCTTGTCTTATGGTTGTGGTCTGCTTTTGTGACCGGTTATACCGTCATTGTTTTAATGGTGGGCGTGCAATATAACCATTACAATAGTCCTACGCGTGATGAGCAAGAAACATCTCAACCGCACGCAGTTCCCACACAGACGGTGGAGAACTTGACCATGTTGTTCGACGCCCATTGCACACCAATTGTTATTCGTCATATCAAGCAAAACCCTTTGCAAATACCCAAAGCTGATTGGTCTGTAGATAAGTTCACTCCGTCTGACTAAGTGCAGTTGTCTTCGTGTGACAGGGCCCTGGCTGTAGTAGCAGAACACGTCTGTAGAGTAGACCAAGGCCTTGGGGCATGAATGGGGTCGTACATGGCCGCAACAATCGCAGTGTTCAACTGCGGAGCCTGGCGATGCCGGAGCCGGCGAGTCGCGGGGGAGGGTAGCGTCAGACACTCGCTGTCAAAACCATGTTCTTCACACGTCGCCCATTGATCAAGGTGTCAACAGTAGCTGTTCCCCGATTCCTTCTCTATTGTGTCCTCTCCTCTCCCCTTTGCAATTGTACATGATATGGCCCATTTGACCCTGTAAGGTCGGTTCCAGCCCAGTACCCGCCTGATGATGCACGCTGCGCAACCCATTCAGTTTGTTTAATCGTCGGGTCGTAAGCCGTCGCAGATAATTATTACATTCAAAGTTAAAAACACAGAAATCCGCAATTCCTTTTCAACCGCAGTTTCCTTTTGTATTGTTAACATCGGTCTGCGTGAGTGGTGAGACACAGTTTGAAAAAGAAAACCATGAAAACGATACGAAAATGGAGAGAAGTTTCGAGGGGGGAAAAAAAAGCGCCCATTAAGTAATCCAGATTTCGAGAGGATTTTCTCACGACTGTTGCAGAGTTGTTATACTCGACAACCACAACCGGTGACAAACACTGAACAAAAGGAAAGCGAGTAAAAATAATGACATAAGAATGACTGATGCGAAAATGAATCACGACTCATTCAAAGTGTTGTTTAATTTTGAAAATGACATATACTTTTTTTTAATGACAATGTTGGGTTCTTGATCTTCATTAAAAACAAATGTTCTCAATGTGTTTTAGTCTTTATACATTGCATGTCAATATGATTTGTATGTTAATGACTTTCAATTGTCGAGTGAGCATTGTTCTTATATAATTGCTCGCTTATTATTTCGTTTGAAACATTTTGTTGTGTTTGTTGTTAATCGTTAAAAAGTTTTTGAGTATAAATAAGTGCATGGTTAGTATAAATTGAAATGCAAATTAGGGGGCGAAAGTTTTTGAGATATGTTACACTAAAGCTCTCCGGCATACCCCATGTTCTTTGAGCTTTCTTTGAGACTGTCGCTCTTATACTAACCAAAATAAAAACCCTTTTCGCATGACAGTTTGACAGCTGTTTTTGTTCAGATATATGCTGGTTTATTGTAATAATCATGTGATGATTTAAAAACATGTTCTACCTTTACATCGATATTCATGCAAGCGAACATCAGGATTTAATTTACTAAAAATAAAATTATTCAGACCAAATGGTGGCACACGCTCCGAGACCATGGCGCCGTTGCAGAAAGAGTTACAATCGATGGCTAAGTTGCAATTACATGTATCTGCAAGTAAAAGCATATGCACATTGAACCAATCAGATTTGTGCATTTAGTCACATAATGTTAAATTAATTTAGATATATTTGTTTGGATTACGCTGGCTTCATTAATTGTGACAATAATTATGAACTTTACTTTTGTAACACTTCCTTGTATTGCATTTGTCAAATTATGATTTTGATATGAAATAAGGAAATTAAATTATATTTAAAAAATGAAATTAAATCATCTGACTTGCAACTAATTGCCACTTAACAATCGATTGCGTTTCTGTCTAGTAAATACTAAATATTTCACGAGTAAGTACTCGACGATGGCTTTAACTTGCGCTGCATTGTTACCCACTATGTAACTGACACAGGTTTATTAGCTGCACACACAATGGGGCTTTGTGGATGAATTATTCGCTTCACAGTTAGCCAGCGGAAATGGCGAAGGTTATGGTAATAATCTGACTAACAAACTTACAGTAACAATATATATACATGTACGACGGAAATGTGCTTCTAATGATGATGAGAATTTAAAATGAGAGAAGATATTACTGCGTTGCAGAGATGCGATTTTCATTTATTAACAAAATCAAAATGAAATATACGAATATTTCGTTTGTTTACATACATTAAAACAAGAAAAATATTAAGCTAGAGGTAGTAATACATCATAATGTATAAATGTGACAATCCGTAATATGTAATATTATGAAATAAATAAATGCAGTAGACCAACCAGCAAAAGCTGAGAGCTTGAGTGGATGGTGGTGTATTCAAAGTAAATGTACAATAGGTATGGATTACATTTATGTTGATATAGAAAGAAAACTATTTATTTAAGAAGGACTCTCTTCATTGTTGCCTGTGCTGTAAAGTGAATTCAATGAATTAAGTAGCATAACTATACCCATGTTGAAATTACAACAACAAAACAAGTAAAATTTCCCCGAATTTCATTTAATTTCTTTTTAAATGTATAAAAAGACATTGTTTATGATAATAATTCTCTCTTCATTGTGTGGCCTGTTTCATGTAAAGTTATAATTATACAAATTAAGTATAACTAAACCATTGTTGGATTATTCAAACAAGAATGTCAAATGATTCAGAATTAAATGTCTTTTTTTTAAGTTGAAAGGGCACTGTTCTATCATTACAAAACTGTAGTATCTTTAAACCATATTTAAATTATTAAAAATTAAAATTAAAATGCGTCAGAATGTAAATTTCATTTCAAAATGGTTTAGTTATATGTGTCAATGTACATTTCGAAATAAATTCACCCCACTTTCTTCAGGAGAAGGGACTAAAGAAAGGGTGTAACAATTGAGCATTCTACCAATAAAGGGGTAAATCATATTTCAATATGCGTTTTAAAAGATATCAACCCCACTTTCTTCAAGGGAGGGGACTAAAGTAGGGGTGTACAAACCACCGCTCTTCCAATAAAAAACTGAAACTGAACTGGAACTGAATAAGGGTAAATAATATTTAAATGTAAATTTCGAAAGATGTCAACTCCACTCAATTTAGGGAAGGGGACTAAAGAAGGGGTGTAATAACGGAGCACTCTACCAATAGAGGGGTGCAGTGGAGGTGTAACGTGACGTGTAAGCTGGTCAGACCGTGAGGTGAGGGGTAGACTAAGGATCTACTTGTGGTGGGCTTCTGACCTAATTTCATGTTCTCATCCACCTGAACAAACTAGCAGCTCACAAAATAAGGATTCACTTTGCACACTTCGTCATATAGAATCATCCTCTTTAAGATTCACATCGTGAAATCTGTCCCAATTGAAAACTTAATTTGCGTTTTAAAGAAATGAAATGTAGGTTTTCTTAATATTTCAACTTTCAAGTTCAAGTTTATTTCCACAATTTGAATTAAAAAAACAATGTAAAATACAAAATACAATGTAAAATACAAAATACAAATAGTGAAATATGTACAATGAGCAAAAAACGTGTATACAAAAAAGTTATAAAAAAAAAGAAAGAGGAAGTAGGTAGCAATATTGTTTTGTCTGAAGGGGTAAATGGGAATTGAAGGTGCTTGTGGGAAATAAGACTTGTCATTGATGAATGGGATCGGATTCAAGTTTGTAATGAGGTGTTAAGCAGTTTAGAAATGTTGATGTCTTCGTTTTGCTTCCTTCTTAAAATCAGATTTTGTGTGATCGATTCCACTACAGGATCGATTCCATTCGCAGTCAACGAATATTTGGTGAATCGTATTAATGTCTAGGTGTTAAAAAGTATATATGTATATCAGGAAATACCGTATCAATATTCGAGCATTTCTGTTAGTCCATGCAATGAATATAATTAATCTAGAACTGTCATCCACTGACATAGTTGATAAGAGTAAATCGATTTGGAGCGAGAATGTGTTTTCAAAAACAACTAAGACCTTTCAGTCTTCGATCCTGTTTCCGACGTCTTAGAGATATAAAGGAAAGGTTGTGCTACCTCGTATTTTCGAGAAGCTTAAACTCATCTCTTACAATGTGCCTCTTCATTCATTCATTGATGTCTTAATATCTTTCAAAATTAATAAACACCTTACTTTAAGAATACAAATGACTCACGAATATAATATGGTACAATGATACATCGTCCGTGCCCGCACACATCCTAACCGACACACCTTGCAACACGCTAGGCATCTGTTAACCCGATTCTAGTTATACAAAAATCATAATAAAGATGTCTCCATGATATATCTGTCAGATGTGACATCATCTAAACTAGTTACATCTTCATCTAGGATCACGACATCGTTATGAGCTATTTACTATCTGGGTGAAAGGAGTATCACATGAAGATCGGGAAACGAGTGGGGGCGGTATGGCGACATGGTTGACTGCAGCGACAAATCGTTGATGTACATGTACATCAGTGGCGTAGCTATGTGGAAGTGGGGGTGGGTGGGGCATAATCCCCCCCCACCCTACCCCCTCTCCCTCATCCTCCTCCTCCTCCTCCTCCTCCTCATCCTCCTCCTCCATTCATTCCCTATAAGGGATTGCTGGAACTCAACGCTGACATATGCGTATAATTACAATACATTATATTAATGTCATGATGCCCTGGTTTGGTTTAGTTGCATTGGCTCAGTTTGTATCCTTCATAGGAATTGTATCCCTTGCCCCCCGCCGCCCCCCCCCCCCCCCCCCCCCCACGCCAACACTGGTTACACCACCGGCGTTATATATGCGGAGGAAAAATCATGTCAAAAATTCTCCCGCCTTTTTGGCTCTGGAGTGGCTGGAGCGCTTAATGGAATGCGGGCTGCGCAGCACCACTTCCGGTGGGTGATCGTTACATCCATTCCGCTAAGCACCCACTAACGCTTCGACGGGGGTGGAATTACAAGTGCTATTGGGAGATTCGGAGCGTTTCTATCTGCTTGGAGTTCCTTTTTCTCTCATCCTACTTTTGTTTCTTGTTGCGTCCTTTTTTTTCATCGACTTTTCTGTTATTGTCGTGTTTTATATTATTATGATAGTTGTTAGATTTTCATTGTATCTCCTTTTCTAGATGTAGGTTGTTATTTTTATAACCTAAATTTGTATCCCCCTTTTCTGGTTTATACTTTCGGTCGTGATGACAATTTATCAATCTAAACTTTCTTTATTAAAATTTGTTGACGCCCCTTTTCCATGTTGATGTATACCTTTTATATACCCTTCTTGTCTGTTATATGTTACATTTGTTTTTAATGGATATATTTAAGAATAAAATATGTCTGTATGTTTCTCTTGTTTGTACCTCGTCGTCTTTGTCAACTGTTTTATTATGACGAGATATTGATATCCCATTTTCTGATTTATAACATTTGATTAAATTTGCGCTGTTAATGAAAGTATGTCTGGAAATGTGACATACTCTTTCTAACTTCTCGTTCACATTATCTCCCTATCTGAGTGCATTACTTATATACTATAATTATTGTATTAAAATTCCCGTCCCTTCCTCTCCTCTCCCCTCCCTCTTCTGTCCACCCCCACTCCCTCTCTCCGCACCCCCCCCCCCCTCCCCCTCATATACACGTTTGATAAAAAAACAATTATTTTCTCGGTATTCCCTCTTGCCCTAGATCTCCAGTGTGATACATCAGTGATCTTAAAATGCCGAGTTAAAAGGTAACTCAACTAGACAGATTGGACGTTTATTACCCCGTAAGTACCTCCCTGCCACCAATAGATCATCTGCAGTAGACGGGCTTACTACGGGGTGATGCCCTCTTAGCTGGATGATGACTTACGCCCTTTAATGCCCTCCGCACACAGAGATGCCGATTTGATCCGACTGGTTTTCAGTCGGTTCAGCTCAGTATACGTTGCCTCGATCAGGACTCCTTGTTTGCCAGTCAAGAGCCAGTCGGAGATAATTCGAGGCCGATTCAACATGTTGAATCTGCTCCGACTGAGCGAAACAGACTCTAGCCTGACTGAAAACCAGTCGGATCGGATCGAGTCGGCTCTGTGTACGGAGGGCTTTAGGTTATATACGAAAATATTCAGAGGAAGTATGCACACAGGTTAAAGGAGATAACATGAAGATAGCACCATAAATGTTAAAGAGATAAATGGGATCCAGAAATGCAAGATGAGAAGTGAAATACAATTAAGGGAAAATTAGTTAGTTGGTTAATAAATAAATAAATATACGAATCTATAGTAGAATGTTGTCAATACATAAGCCTAAAATGCATAGAAAGCCCTCAATGTAAACTATTCAACACGTTAAAAGAAGGGCAATTTATAGTAGAAATTAAACTATACAAAACGGAATAAGAAGAAGATTGAGGGAGAAAAATAAAGATATTAGAAGCCGGTATTATCACAATGAAAGTAAGCAGTGAAAATGAAAGAAACACACAACAGCACAGCAGAAATGTACTTAGCAGTTGTGAAGTGTGATGGATTTGTTTAGAGAAGGTTACTCTACAAACCCGGACGGGTCGACCCGCAAAAATGGGGTCTGTGTGACGTAGCATCGATCGCTCTGCCAAAGATCAGAATGTCACTTGTTTACACTCACTTAATTCCAGCTAATAAGTTATTATCCTAATGGAAGCCCATCGATAAGTTGCTCCGATTTGAGCGTCAGGTTTTTGAAACATCGAGTGTGTCGTTAAATGGTTGGGCCCCCGCCTCTGCTCTCTCCTGCGGAAGCAGTTTCAAGAGTGGACAACATTAACTTCTAAACTTACAGATTAAACAGACCCGGTACCTGGATGTGAACTGGACTGAGGGGAGAGCTGTGGACGCAGAGGTAGGGTGGTTTCAGGGATTATGCCCCTCCAATGTGAATTCGTGTTCTTCGTCCCTATACTTCCATGTTGAACGAAACAAATACATATCAATAAAACAAAGCTGTAATTATATTTAGGTCCAGAATTCCCCGTCATGCTAACCGCTCCTTCCTCTTCATCCCTAATCCCCCCCCCCCCCCCAAATTTGGAATTTGGATTGACTTTAGATACTCTGTACATATAGCATGATAAGTACTCGAACACTGCAGCAGCGCTTGCAACCAGTACGCGATCACTGCAGCAGCGCTTGCGACCAGTACGCGATCACTGCAGCAGCGCTTGCGACCAGTACGCGATCACTGCAGCAGCACTTGTGACCAGTACCCGATAACTGCAGCAGTGCTTGTGACCAGTACGCGATCACTGCAGTAGCGCTTGCGACCAGTACGCGATCACTGTAGCAATGATTGCGACCAGTAAGCGATCACTGCAGCAGCGCTTGCGACCAGTAAGCGATCACTGCCGCAGTGATTGCGACCAGTAAGCGATCACTGCAGTAGTGATTGCGACCAGTAAGCGATAACTGCAGCAGAGCTTGCGACCAGTAAGCGATCACTGCAGCAGTGATTGCGACCAGTAAGCGATCACTGCAGCAGTGATTGCGACCAGTAAGCGATCACTGCAGCAGTGATTGCGACCAGTAAGCGATCACTGCAGCAGTGATTGCGACCAGTAAGCGATCACTGCAGCAGTGATTGCGACCAGTAAGCGATCACTGCAGCAGTGATTGCGACCAGTAAGCGATCACTGCAGCAGTGATTGCGACTAGAACGCGAGCACTGCTTGGGGGTTTTCAGCAGGTTTAAAGGGACTTAGTAACATTGTCCAAATCTTCAAAATCTAATGAGAATTATAGCGGTTTCCTCATACCTTGTTGTATAACAGGTTTCGGTTTTTCGAATTTCACTTCCGATAAAAAGATATTTACGACGGAAGTGTTCAGATGTTAAACTATCCACTGGATCGTCGAAACCATGTACAAAGTCAGTGCAATGAGTGAGTGAATATCACTTTGCTTTTTTGCTCATATCTCAGCCAAAAAACATCCAATTTAAGTGATTTGTTTACACATTACTGTGTGGACATATCAGATCACACCAATACACATTGTATTAATAACTCATCACTTTTTGCACTTGTCAACAAAGTTATTAGATCCCTTCAATAGCAAATATCTTGAACTGGTACAAAATGGTTGTATCAGTTTTTGCACATGGACTCTATTATTCTGTCCAACATCGGGCATATAAGCTGCTCCTCCGTTTCCCACCCGCTCATTACCAATAGCTGTCAATACAATGGGAATCCCCATTTATTGTGATTTATTTAAGTCCTAACATGTTGTGCCCTGTACGAAGTAGAAATAATAATTAGAGGAAGTATATCCAAGAATATTCAGGATTAAAAGAGGGTGAGTATTAACCAGAAGAAGTCAAAGACAAAATAATACCCATCATCGGGACGTGTAAAGCTCATCCACTTGTCCCCCCGCCCGATCATTACCGATACCATATAGCTGTCACTGCAATGGGACTTCACATTCAGCGTAAATTCGTAATTCCATTACGGTGCAACCTAACTCATCATGATTATAGCCTTCGTGTTTGCACTAGTCAGGCAGCAGCTAGGAGCCATTCGCGCCCTTTCTCTAACAGTCCCGCGCCGATCAAATTAAGTCATTTTCCTATCAATCATGTTTTGTGTGCGCGAACTGGTGGCGCAGTTGGTGCACATGACACTCTGAGTCTGAATAGCAGAAGCGATGACTTTAATTTTTTCCTTAAAATGAGTTATTCCTTTGTTTATGATTTGTGACTGAATATACACTAACCGTCGATTATTAATTAATAATTAACGAATGTAATTATAATGTAATTATGCAGCCTGTGATTGACCGAGACGTCCAGCCGAAAAACTCAACTCTCTAAAGAAAACAAAGCAATCAATGAGTGTATCATAGTTATAATTAATCATGCGTGGCTATGTCTTTTCTTTGTTCATTTAAATGTGTGTACGTATATGCGATATAACCTACGAATGCATTGTTATATCCATATATGGTAATTCACTTAAACAGGCAGCACAAATCTCTGAGCCAAACACCTCGCAAAGAAAGAAAAAAGAACATTCAAAGATTTGTTTTAATTCCATTTCTGATTAGATATAGTGGCATTTGAGAGTTTGAGGAAATCGTGCATTAACCATCCGATCAGCATACGCCTGTATGTATTCATCCCGAAGGCAGACAGAAAAAAGAGGAGAATTACGACCCCCAAAAATCACATCCATCCGAAATAATCCGGAGCGACATAATTATAACAAACCGATTCAATTAATTAGATAATTGTCCGGTGCTGCAAAATGGTTTGCGTTAAATCAACAACGTCGGAATAATGCGCGATTAAAAAGGCACGCGCATTTCCGTGCGTTAATAAACGGGTGCGCACGGCCGACCGGGCGAGATTGCCACATGGCGGCGAGAAACAGTGTAGAAATGTACAATTATACATTATTGGATTAGTTTTGGTTGCAAAACGGAAAGTGTATTCTTTTGTATTATATTATGACAGAGATTTAGAAATATCCCCTTCTCCATTTGTTTGCTTTCATTTTGCTAATGGTGGCAATGTGCTTTATAACAATACTAGCAAATTACCCGTCACCAGATCTTTGAGTAAGATAATGTTGTATGTTGTATTTTTGTATTTCGTTATTTTTTGTATCTGTCCTGTAAAAAACATTTGGTCAATTAATGGAATCTCTGTTTGAATGGTTATGATATGATTTAATAAGTGTATAATTAAAAATACAATCTCATATTCACAGGCATATGCGTACACGGGGGGGGGGGGGGGGGGGGGGGGGGGGGGGGGGGGGGGGTGGGTTCAAATTCCACTTTGATGAAAAAGGGCTGTTTTGGGGTTTTCCCCCCCCCCCCCTCAAAAACATATTCACGGACACCATGAACCCCCCTCACAAATTCTTCACCGACACCCCCGCCCCCTTTTGAAAGAATCTTCACCAGTACCCCCTCTCGAGAAAATCTTCATCGACACCCCCCTCGCGTCGAAAATATTCACCGACAACCCCACCCCCCTCGAAAAATCTTCTCCTACACCCCCACCACCCCCCTTCGAAAGAATCTTCACTGTTACTCCCTCTCAATAAAATCTTTACTGACACCCCCCTAGAAAATTCTTCACCGACAACCCCCCCCCCCTCAAAAAATCTTCACAGACACCCCCCCTTTCAAGATTCTTCACCGACACCCCCCCCCCCCCGGTGGTGATTCAATCTCATATTCACAGGCATATGGGTACCCGGGTGGGGGGGGGGGGGGGGGGGTGAGGGTGTGGTTCAAATCCCCCTCAAAAAATATTCACGGACACCCACCTCCCTTACAAATTCTTCACCAACACTCTCCCTCGAAAATTCTTCACCGACAGCCCCCCCCCCCCCTCCCCACTCGAAATACTTGACCGACACCTGACCCCTCAAAAATGTTGGTTGAGGAAATAACCACCCCCCCCCCCCCCCCTCAAAAAATATTCACGGACACCCACTCCCCTCACAAATTCTTCAGCGACACCGAAAGAATCTTCACTGGTACCCCCTCTCGAAAAAATCTTCACTGACACCCCCCTCAAAAAATCCCCCACCCCCCATCGAGATTCTTCACCAACATCCCTCCCCCCTTCGAAAATTCTTCACCGCCCCCCCCCCCCCCACGAAATATTTGACCGACACCACCCTCGAAAATTCTTCACCGACACCCCCCTCGAAATACTTGACCGACACCCCCTCGAATTACTTGACCGACACCCCCTCGAAATACTTGGCCGACACCCAGCCCCTGGAAAATTTTGGTTTGACGCAATAACCCCCCCCCCCTACCCCCCCCTACCCCCCCCCCCCCCTTGTAAAAACCCTAGGTATGCTGCCAGCGATCACATGTCAAACAATAAACAGTTTTAATTAAATCGTTGTCAAGTAGATCAATAACCCTAATTCCTTGCTCTTCTTGTTTACACATTATTACAAAAAGCACACATTTTTTATACTTGAGTACAACAAGGTATGCACTTCGAGTAAACATTTACAATTAGCCTTTATTCAGAAAATTAAACCAGTGACAGAGGGAAACCTATTTTGGTAGCCGTATACCCTGTTTTGCCAATTTTGCGAATATCGTGTTGAAAATGTGAACAAAAATCACCGATCAAATTCAGTCATGCATATATACGGACATGTACAATCACACGAATGTGTGTACAGTGTAGTAGATTGTGCGTTGACAATGCACAGATGCCGGACCTACAATATTCCGCTACTCTGTATATAGTCTATGCAAATTCCCCGCCCGACGGTCGCTTTCGCTTTTGGAATGTACCGTTACCGTAGATTGTCTGAGCATGTAAGACATCAATGCGATGTATAATTCCGCCACAGAATCTGGCTGTACCCAGCATGTCTGTACGCAGTACTATATACCAATGCAAAACAGATCCCGTCCCTCCCGTTTAGTGGACCAGCGAAATTTTCTGATATATCGCGAAATATAGTTAAAAAGGATATCGCACAGCTTGCGTACAAACGTCAGATCCATCGCCCAGCTAAAAATATACGCGAAAACTACCGTGACGGACAGCAACACACGGACACCAACACCGTCCTCTTATTATAATATAGATTTTATTCTTCTCAAATTCAGAGTCTGGAAATTCTATCTTCCAATCGAAAGTTATATCCCATGTCTATGTTCTTTGTAACTGCTATTACTAGCGCAAACAAGAATGATTGTATTGTTTTGTTAACAAATATCACGAATAGTGATCTAGAGACCTTATATTATTTCTTTTGTTTTGTTATCAAATGAACAAAAGTAACATAAGCTCGATTAATTGGGAAATAAGGAAATGTTTTGACGCCAGTTTTTGATGAATTTTGAAATGTTTTTAATTGTCTATCTTAATTAGCGCATAAACATCATCACCATCATCACCATCATCATCATCAACGTCATCGTCATCATTATCATCATTGTCATCATCATCATCATCATCATCATCACCATTATCATCATCATCATCATCATCATCATTATCATTGCCATCATCATCAGCATCATCATCATCATCATCATCATCATCACCATCATCATCATCATCACTATCATCATCATCATCATCATCAACATCATCATCATCATCATCATCATCAACATCATTATTATCATCGCCATCATCATCATCATCATCATCAACATCACCATTATCATCATCATCATCATCATCATCATTATCATCATCATCATCATCATCATCATCATCATCATCATCATCATCATCATCATCATCGTCATTATCATCATCATCCTCATCATCATCCTCATCATTATCATCGCCATCATCATCATCATCATCATCTTCATCAGCACTATCCTCATCAGTGAGTACCTTAATAGATATTGCAACGACATCCACCACCAGCAGAAACAACCTCAATCTCATGGTGATCATTGACGTCCTTTCCAACGTATTTAGCAAAATCGTCGGCGACTGTATACATGTATATGGCCGAAACAAAGTCCGTATACCAGTACTACCTGATTAAGGGTACATTTGTTAAAAATAGGGTTGGATAGTGTGCATCCATCTACTACCACCAGAACGTGTTTGGAGGGTATTTGATCTCCATCGCAATGTCAACAGTAAAGTGTGCCACTGTGATTGATTCGCCTTCACTGGTGTTTCCTGATTAATCTACCAAATGAGCATTCATTCTTTACTTACCCAAGGCTTATTATAATTGACTGTTTAACTTTAATACACAATTTCATTTTCCCTCCCCCGGTTTATCAATCGTTTTTCATTTTTATAACTCGGAGCAAATTTGATTAACTCACTTAATTTGAAAGGCTTGATTTACCTACCAGTCGGGCAGCTAGGGGAGCTGATCAATACCCCGTTGCACGATCGGACAAATCTGGGCGAAATCTCGACAGAGCCTCGTGGCTTATTATACCGGCCGTGTTGGCTCAGACTTAAAGTCAAATGTGGGTAATTATTGAGCAAATATTGATGATAATCTCAACTTGAGCGTTGAAGTGGCCCCTTTGAGACGATGGAACGTCGTCTGTTACCCCGAAATCAAGTTGACATTTGGAACTTGGGGACTATGGGTCCTGGTGCGTTCCAATTTCTACTATGACGGCACACTTCCATACACTAAATATTGCTAAAGTTACCTGTAATAAAGTCAAGAAGTGACAAAAAACCCACCTCTGTATTCATTGGACCTGCTAAATCATACCCCACCACCACACCATGCAGCATAAGCTACTTTGTTACTGTCTCATTAAAGATAATGTCAAAATTAGAATAACTCCGTAATTTTGTTTTTCTTTTTGTGCCAGCTAGAAGGGTTTTCATGTAGCCCGTCACACGTGGACATTACAGATGAGAGAAATTCAGCACAGACTTGCAGTCCTATTACGAAGACAATTATTCAAATCGAAAGTGATCGAATAACATAATATCGTCCTCATAAAATATAATTTTATTATTATTTAAAAGTGCATCATTATTCAACAGTAGTCTTTCGAAATTAAATCATTAAATACAGTCAGTCATTTTGTTTTTGATATAATTAATCATTATATCGATAACGAAATGACTGACTTAAATGATACGTTTCGTTTCGTTTATCATGTTTATACAGTTCATCTGCATCAGCTTTACCTATACATTTACAATTAACATGGAAAACATGATAAAGTCATGAAGTTGTACCGACATTAATTTTCCCCCCAGTTTAACATTTGTAATTGTGTAACATGTGCGAAATAACAATCCTCATAGTCAAATAGTAGGTTAATGCTCATACCATGATCACAATAACTATACAATGTATTCAATCGACATGTCAACTGTAATATCACCGCGTGCTACACGAACATGAACTGCACATGAACATTACGCTTGTAACAATGGACATACTGAGTAAATAAGCATATCCCACTGGACGTACTAGGTTATCATCGGACCAGTCGGTTTGGGTGTCGAGTTGAGTTTCATCGGACCACAGTCGGTCGTCTCCCGGGGAAGTCTCGGCGGATCAACAACCGAGCAGATGGATATGATGATAGTAAGCTGCGCTATGTACCCGCCATGTTCATATTTTTTAAACAGCCTTCCTGCTCTTCCGATAATAGTGATACACTATTGTATCATAATAATCTAATCTGAAATATTCATATAATATGGAGTAAAACTGTGATATCAACTTATTTTATAGCATGTAAAGGGTTACATTTGACGTTGATATAGAAAGTTAATTGCACGACGACGCCGCGCTGTGTAAACTTGGTCAAATATAGATTTTAGGTTTCAAAAGGGAACTCGATAATTGCTAGTAAGCGTCAGATATCTAAGATTTCGCTACCACCGTCCTCGTGGCTTTATTTTTATTTATTTTTTACAGAAATACAGTTTCGTAAAGAGGAGCACGTTGAGGATGTTGAAAAGACGAATTATGTTGACAATTGCTTGCACTGCGACGCCGCGCCGCTGTGCCGCAAAGTAAAGTTGGTCAAATATAGATATCAAGTTTGGACAAGAATCGATGGATGCTATTAAGCGGCCGATATCTCAGATTTCGCTACTCACATCCGCGTGATTATATAAGATTTAGAGTTCGACTGCCGGGACACCATCGATCTGGTGCGTGTTGACATTTCGAAGATGCATTTCACCACGATGTTTGAATAAGGTTGGCACGGTGCGTGCAGAATGGTCGATGTCGTGACGTTAACGTTGGATAGCCCCCTCTCGAGTACACGCCATGTTATATCCGTAGACCCCTCTCACACGGAATCAGGCGTATACATGTGCTGACATGGTCGAGTGTCCATGTTGGTTCCTGAGTCGAGTGCTAACTTTGGTGTCTAGTTGGTGACATTTCGAAGATGCATTTCACCACGATGTTTGAATAAGGTTGGCACGTTGCGTGCAGAATGGTCGATGTCGTGACGTTGGATAGCCTCATCTCGAGTACACCCCATGTTATATCCGTAGACCCCTCTCACACAAAATCAGGCGTATACATGTGCTGACATGGTCATGATGGTTGGGTGTCCATGTTGGGTACTGAGACGAGTGCTTACTTTGGTGTCGAGTTGGTGACATTTCGAAGATTCATTTCATCACGATGTTAGAATAAGGTTGGCACGGTGCACTGCGTGCAGAACGGTCGATGTCGTGACGTTGGATGGTTCATCTCGAGTATACACGCCATTTTACATCCGCAGACCCCTCTCACACGGAATCAGGTTTGTGTGCAGACATAGTTGTCGATTCGAGTGCCAAATTGGTGTCGAGTTAGATGCCGAGTCTAGAGCTGAACAGGTGACGAAATCGGTGCCTAGTCGGGACTGTCGGGTGATAACGTGGGTGTCGAGTTCGGTGCCGAGTCGGGTGTTTGAATAAGGCTGACACAGAATGGTGCAGAGTGGTCGATGTCGTGAAGTTGGGTGGCTCAACTCGTACACGCCATTGTACATCCGTAAACCCCTCTCACACGGCTGGGAAATTAGGTTTGTGTGCCCACTCGTGTATTAGCAGATCAGTGCCGATTGGGTGTCGAGATGGGTGCCTAGTTGAGTGCTAACTTTGGTGACGAGTCTTGTACCGAATGTGTATTGAGTAAGGTGCCGTGTGAGGTACTAACTTTGATTTTGAGTTCGTTGAGTTCGCCGAGTCCGGTGCCAAACATCCAAATGAGTGTCGAGTTGTCAAGTTGGGTACCGAGTTGGGTATCAAGTTGAGAGTCGAGTTGGTTACCGATTCGAGTGCTAACTTGGGTTTCGAGTTGGATGTTTAACAGGGTGTTAATTTGGGTGTCGAGTTCAGAGTCGAGTCTAGTGCCGAATGGTTGGCTAGTTTGATGCTGGGTCGGGTGCTAATTTGGGTGTCGATATGGGTGCCGCGCAGAGTGTTAATTTGGTTGTGAAGTTCGGTGTCAAGTCTAGTACCGATTGAGTGTACCTAACTTGGGTTTTGAGTTGGATGCTGAGTCAGGTGCTAGTTTGGGTGTCGAGTTTGGTACCAAGTCAGAATTATGCCAAGTTAAGTGTCGAGTTGGGTGCCACTTTGGGCGTCGAGTAGTGTACCGAGTTCTGTACTGAATGTGCTAATCCTGAATGGGTTGAACTTTTAAAAATATATGATGTTCGCACAAGTGTGATACAGGTCCAATGCAACTGTGAATGACACACGAAGTATTAAGCCCGGCGCAGACAGAGCCGACCCGACCCGATCCGACTGGTTTTCAGTCAGGCTAAAGTCAGTTTTGCTCAGTCGGAGCCGATCCAACATGTTGAATCAGCCTCGAATGACCTCCGACTGGCACTTGACTGGAAAGACCGGAGTCCTGAGGCAGCGCATACTGAGTTAATCAGGCTGACAACCAGTCGGATCGGGTCGAGTCGGCTCTATCTGCGCCGGGCATTAGTCCGAGAGTAGTTATTGCAGGAAAAAGAAACGTCCAGAATTTTTCTTGTGTCGGTGCAAGGTTACTTTTCATTCATTGATCACATACCTTCATGTAAAAGACCACGAGACTAACGGGGTTTTCCCCTCTGACCATCTGGCCACGATACTTGTATCACATGGTATTTATCGATATTGGACTTCCTCGAGGTTCATTGGACGAATAACCACCATGTTGTTTGGGGGGTTTGAAACTCACATAATGGCTTGGACCCCTATGAAAAACAGCTGTGCTGACTAAGGTGCTCCGCCCAATTTTGTGGAAATAAATAAATTAAGAAATAATCCGCTTTAGTGTGTGCTTGTTGTTTGTTTGTCAATTGGGAAAACTGATTCAAATTAGGGTATGAACATGTTATTCATTGTTAAGTCTTTAATAAAATGAAATGAAATAAAATTGATTTAGTGTCAATAATAATAATAATCAGTTAAATATTTACAATTTACAATAATCATAGTACAGATTAATGAAACATTTTGAATTATTAATACAGTAAAAACGAATTGACAAAAGGGGCTAACAAAATAGCACTGTGCTAATCGATGATAGTCCCGAAAATAGTGAATTAAACAAACAAAATACATTTCAGCTCAACTAACTTATTTACACTATATACATAAATTGAATTTGAATAAATTAAAAGGATAATTAATATATATACATACTTATATACATATACAATATGTATAATAATAATTATAATAGATAGGCAATTGAACAAATAAATGTATATTAATTTAATTATACTCGCTACAAATATACTGTTTTAGTGCTTGGCAAAAGCTTTTCCGACAATTATTTTCTCTTATATTAATCGGTAGTTGATTCCACAAATGTGGTCCTGAATATTATATAGATTGTTTTCCAACGTTTGTTTTAATTTTAATAACGTTTATATTACATTTCCTTACATTACATCAATGAATCTATGAGGTAGATTATTATTTATCAAATCATGCATGAATACGCAAATCATCTAACGGTATTGCTTAAAAATGTCTAACAGTTTTAATTCTAGAAATAGTGGACCTGATGGATGTCTATAATCTTTAAACGCTAAGACCCGTGCGATTCGTTTCTGAAGCATCAGCACAGAATTCAAATGTGTTTAATTTGCTGCACCCCAAACCTCTAGACCATACGTTACAGTATGTGGAAGAATGAATGCATTATAAAGCATAACCAACATTTTTCTCGAAACAAAATGTCTTATTCTATATAAAATTCCTATTTGTTTACTGACTATATTGCACACATTATTAACATGTCTTTTCCAAGTTAAATTGTTTATCAATAATGATGCCAAGAAACGATGTTGAATCCACAGATTCTAGAATATTTTCATTTATTAACAACTGACCCGATACTACGAAATGTCTTCGTTTATTTTGAAATAGAATATATTTAGTTTTGTTCACATTGATTGTCAATTTATTGGCATTGCCACATTTAATATCCTTCATATTCATATACACTTCTGTCAAATCAATGTGTCTTTCATCTGAATTAAACGTATGAAATAAATTAGAGTCATCTGCAAATAATCTAAAATTAAAATATTTTTACGACAATTGATATATGTTATGTAGTATTGGTGAGAATTGTTGAGGTTTGTTATTGTTAAAGGTTATATGTCGTCAGTAAAATGCACAAAGGATCATTAGTGTTGGGTAGTTGCGTACATACAATATTATGTTTTTGTTGTTATCTGATATCTCGTTCTAAAAAAAGAACGGTATAAAGAATTAAAATGGTTTCAGTTTTTTTTTTGAAGGGTGGGAGTCGAAAATGCGATAAGTAGCTCGACTTTGTGTCGTGCTAACACGACAATTGGTGTAATAGAGCTATATTCAACCTAAGATTTACTCGCTAATTTCTCCTTTAATTCTAAGTCCCTCGTCAATGTTTGAGGTTGAATTCCAGTGTTTGTGTGACGATTGGATAATGGGGAGTGACTAACGGTGGTTAAAGAAAAAGAAGACAGACTGATCGAACTTACGGGGCGTAACCAAGGTAAGTCCGAATGGGGTGAGGGGGTTGGGGTAGGGGTGCAAAGATACACATGGTGGGAAGGTCATTATGTGCTACAAATTATACAGTGAGAGTCAGTAGGAGGCTAAGGTTTCTATCCTAGCAGAATTTAAGTCAGAAGCTAAATGTGTATCTTATTTCTTAAACATCATGTTTATTACCAGGCGATTTGTATTAGCTTTGATTGATTTGATTAATTTATTATTGCAACTGATAAAACATAGTTGGCTTGATACAAATTAAAATACAATATAATATAATATACAAATATATGAAACACAATTCAACAAAATTTAAAAGGCAAATAATATTAAATGACTAAATGAATCTTATATATAGTTTTCAGAAGTTGTTTATTTTTATGTTTATTCCAATACAAACTAAACAACACAAATATTTTCTTATTTCATTGTTATCTCAAGCGCTGAGGAGGGGGAGGAGAAGGAGGAGGAGGAGGAGGAGGAGGAGGAGGAAAATAAAAATCACTACTGTCATGGCAATGAAGCAAGTAGCAAACTGGGGCGACTGTCTCACTTTGCCCCAATCCCGCCTTTACCCTATACCCCTCTTTTTGTTTCGCTACGCCTCTGATCGAATCTAAAGGGTATAAAGGGGGAGAGTAGAGTGACAGACTGATCGGATGATAAGCACGTCAAATTAGGAGCTACCCGTTATGGCTTCTCTTCTTCCACAGATCAAATAATAGTTTAAAGGATTAGTGCAACCTCACACTGAATGACTTTCTAAATGGGGATTTCACTTGAGAGTCAATTACGAGAAGAAAGGGCGAGGGGCAGAAATCGGATGGTACCAACACCGGGCTTGTTGCCCCATCTCTCTGGAGATAATGCACCCTGATTCTTATCACCCAACTGTCAAAATGGGGGGTAGGCATTGTCAGCGGTTGTTGAGAGGTAATGCTATTAGACACGCATTGTCCGCACTCAGGTGAGTTTGTAGACACACCGGGAGCTGGTAGGAATGACAAGGGGGGTAAATGTTTACCCCTCCTTGGGTCGGAAGAGGGGCTTAATGCTGTTAATCACCAGCCAAGCAGGAAGATGGGCGTGATTGTTGGCTGGATGGCTATTGTCAGAGAGGACGAAAAGGCATAAAACCATGGTTTTAAATCAATACAAGATCATGGAGACCAAAGCTTCCAGTTTTGTTTTACATTATGGGAGTTTCGTTTGAAAGGTTTTTATCTGAGTTTTGATTTCTTGACAAAAGAGCTTAAACGAATTTAGGGACCCCACGTGTTCATTTGCAGTTCTTAAGAAAACATTGAAAGTGGGATGTTAAAAGGGGGTATCAATCATTCCATTGTGGGATCGTGAAGGGATTACAAGACAATAGGGAGGGGCATGTGGTGATCTGCTTCAACATGTTCAAGGATAATTCAGATATTATATCGTGTCTCGTTTGTAATTATTGAACAATTCTGTTTTATTATAATCATCTTATTATATATTTAGTAGATAAAAGATGTTTTTGTTTTTTACACAAGTCCATAGTCAAAAACGGTAATTTAATTGTGTTCAAATAGAATTATTGATGTATACTTTGTATTGGATATATTTATATTAAGTGTTTTGCATTATTCTAGTTAACCAGTAATTTGTATAAAACGATGCTTTATTAGTCGTCCTTATAACGTTGCATTGTCACAATGTCTTGTATAGAGGTGTTTCAAATGCCCCAAATCTTGCAAACATAACTTAATTTTAAACTAGGTTGAATCAACTGTCCTCCTGTATGATGACGCAGTTTGAAAATCGCACTATGTTCATGTGAAACATTGTAATGCATTATTTTGCTTCTAGACCGTCATGGTTCTTCACCATGTATCGTATGTAATTTACTGATAATGAAACGACTATAATTAGTAACGGGTTTCGGTCTAACAATAGTTAACGGTCCATCAAATACAGTGTATATTGATAACATGGTACCACAAATGCATGAAGGACACACACACGCATACACACACACGTACATATACGCACAGACACACATACAAACATACAATCAAACACCATAATTGCATGCATGCACGTAAATCACCCACATTTTGTAGTAAAACAAACACAACGCAACACACAGACACACACACACACACACACATACACACACACACACACACACACAAACAACCACCAACTTATGTATCCTTTATTTCAATATCCGTTTCTTCATTATGGGTTTTCTCTCTGTCATGAAATTAATGAAATGTTTTTACTAGCTCTTAAACTTAATTAACATTAATGCAAAGTTATCCTCCCAGTATCATAAGGTACGTAGTATGATGTTAAATAAATATCTCCGCCCCCTCTCTCCATGTATCTATTTTGTATAATATCCCCCACCTCTCTCTTCGCTTCTGCTTCCCCCACCCCCTCCCCCTCCCCCTCCTTTCTCCCTAACACATTCACCTCTCATGCATGACTATGTTTGTATCATTTTTATGTTTTTGTTAAAGGTTTTGGGTAATTGAATGAGTCTATTCAACTTTGTAATAACAAAAGTGTTATGAATTTCAAAGTGGTATAATATATGAATGTGAAATTAATTCATAGCTACAGTTAATGTTTATCAGACGAGCTTTGGATGAAAGTCGGATAGTTAAGAACACGAACAAAACTCAAATGAAAGCATAATTTTGAAGATATCTTACTATAGTTATTTTAATCTAAACTTCTTTGTAGTTACCAGCACATCGTACATGTTTTTGACAAATATATACAATTATCAGCCTTCTATCATAAATTATCAAATATTTACAATATTTTCAAAAGAACATCAGCAAAAAGTTACATTTATCATGAAACGTGAACAAAATTTAGAACGTAGATCTATAACTACTGATTGTAAATCTCAGTCTAACACTATGCATTTTATTTAACTAAGTTTGTTTCTGGTTGATCCACATTATATTACTCACAATCATATATATTATATTGAAATGTATTTGTTTGAGTTGATATTGTTGTCATATAATTATGGCATTCTATCTAATTTTCCATTAAAAGAAAAAGTTTTCCTGAAAATACCAGTTAGATCGTCATCATCATAATCGTAATCATGGTAAGTGTAAAGCCACATGCAGTTGACACTCATTTATCCTAACATGTTCTTGACAAATAATAAAGGAAGTAGAAACAAAGAAAAGCCGAATTATTACATTTTAAAATACCTGTATCTCATGTTTATATAATGTAATATAAAACAAAAATGCTAAATGAATTTGTCCTCCGAGAACGATCGGTTATCCAGAAATATGTTCTTTAAAAAAATGTCGATACAAATTCAAAAGATAACCATCATATGAGATACATGTATAATACATTTCAGTACTTTCTACAATTAACAGTGGTATATTTCCGGTGATAGAAAAAGTACTTATTTTAAACACTTTTAAAGTCATTAGTTCGCATGTCATATGCTATTTGTGTAAACTTTTTGGCGGAGGCATACTACACAACAAAGATTGAAGCCAACGTTGAAAAAACAATCTTGCTTCTATAATCATTTTCATAAAATTTGAATAATTTATATTTGAGAAAATTATGGTGACACTTAAAAAGCACTAATCTATCTTAATTATTTCTATTTCATATCATTATTCAGCTTGACATTGTCTTAAATTTAACGCTAACATAATAATTAAGGTTGTCCAATGTAGGGCGCAAACTATCTTCGATGCATAGATCAGATAGGGTACAAGACAAGCGCAAAAGTAGCATATATTTTTCCACTCCTAATTAGGAGTGGTTTTTCTTTCTTAAGAAAAAAACACAGTAATTTCATTTTAAATAAAAGTTCTTCCAGTCATAAAATTAACGTTTTTATTCTGACAAGTTCACTCCGAGAGCGGCCGCATGCTGCTTTGCGCGCATGCGCAAGCTTTCGATGCTACTCGCGTGAACGCTGCTACCGTTCAAGGGCGAGGAGACGGCTGAGTGCAGCACGGGAGATGCGCCGGGCCAGTTGAGCGCGGTCGGTAGGTGATGCGCGCTGAAGAAAGGGAGCATCGAAGCGTGCCTTTCAAAGCCGGGTAGATAACCGAGCGGGGCGCCGAAGGTTGTCCTCGGGAAGAATCCGGCCGAGCCGACGTCCAGGAAAGGGGGTCGGAACGCGGGCAGCTGACTCAACGCTGACTTCGTGGAGATCGTTTCTAGATCGGATGTGGAGCTAGAATCGAACTTGTCCGACGGTTCTGGTGATTTTTTAAAAAGGCGAAAACAAAGAAAGAACAATTAGTTTATCGTCATGATAACAAAATGCAAAATTACTGATAAATGGGTGTATATTATCCTTTTAGTTATTTGCATAACATACATAGACAATAGATTGAGTTGAAAGTGTTTGCTTTAAGGGCTTCAAATCATATTTTTACAATAGCTTCTCTTTGGATACTGCCGAAAGAATTGTGAACAATACAACATTGAAACATGCACATATTGATATAATTGAATATTAAAGGTTACTCACTTTCTTGCGAGGTTGAAGTTGGTGATGATATCGAGTACGAATCAACGTCCTTCTCGTCTCGGTGCGAGCCGCTGCATATCGACGACCTATCGACGTCATCGTCGTCTTCGTTGTGTTTCGATAAAAACGCTGTCCTCTCGAGGTCGCGAGACTTATCCATCCTTCTTTGTCCAACGGTGTCGACGTCGTAGTCATCCTCCTTCTCGCTACCGTCGACATCAACGTCCGGGTCGCGCGAAGATAGAAGTGTGGCGTCGTCGGAGCGGGGTGAGATGAGCTTGGAGTGGAGAAAGGGATCCGGATGGCCGAACGACTCGCTCGGGTGACTTCGGCAGAGCTCGTCTCGTCGGCAGAGCTCATCCCGCTCGCTCGGGTGGCTTCGGGAATGTTCAGTTGCGTCTCGCGACTTGTCGTCCAGCTTCGTGGATTCGGGTGCCATCTGCTCGGCTTCGGTCTTGTCCTGGTTGCTGCTAGTCTCGTCATCGCAGTCGTTGATGGACTTGTTGCGCTGCTGCTTCCTGAACTTGGCGCGACGATTCTTGAACCAAACCTGGGTTTAAACAAAAGTGGAAATAAAGAGCAATAAAATAATTATATAGCTTGATTCGTTCGATATTCGTCCGTCTACATAAAAAAACATCTAAATTATCATCACCCTTGTTTTTATAATATCGTCGTCATTATCCATGTCATCATCATCACCATTATTACCATCATCATCATCATCATCATCATCATCATCATCATCATCATCATCGTTATCATTATCATTATCATCATCTTCATCATCATCATCATCATCATCATCATCATCATCATCATCATCATCATCATCATCATCATCATCATCATCATCATCATCATCATCATCAGGATCATCATCATTATCGTCATCGTGCAGCAACATAATCACACCATAATTATCACCAACATCCCCACCGTCGTCATCAACATCGGAATCATCATACAAAATAATGATGTCTCACCTGTATGCGTGCCTCTGGCAGGTTGGTGCACATGGCCAGTCGTTCCCGCATCACGACGTCCGGGTAGTGCGTCTTTGCGAAGGTCTTCTCCAGAGCGGCCAACTGTTGATTGGTGAAGGCGGTCCTGCTTCGGCGCTGCTTGCGATGCGCTCCGTAGCGCGCCTCCAAAATGATGTCTGCTTTTGTGGGAAAAGAACAGAATATGAAAGAAAGGGGAGACATTATTATAAAGTTTCAATCGAAATAAATTATTCAAAAATGTCAAACATAATTATAATAATCAGCTTTCGCAAAGGACTATCTATAGAGTGGTCAATGCGCTCCATAGCGCGCCTCCAAAATGATGTTTGCTTTTGTGGGGGAGAGAAAAGTATTTACTATATTCCTACATTTCAGACATAATTATAAGCAATTTTTTTGCGAAGGTCTTCATTATCTGGGGCCTAATCTGTCGCTACTTATGATGCGCTTTCGAAATGATGCCTGCTTTTGTAGAAGATAGAAGTAATCATGCTTATATCGTTTAAGTAGGAGAGACGGCTGGGGTTTAACGAATATAATTATGTTACGATATAAAATGGTTACGACAGTGAATAACTAACAATAAATCATACACACAGTGGCTGATAGTGGTTAGTTCTTTGTCATGCTTGCAAACGTCTTTATCAGCGCCATCAACTATTTGTGTTATCATTCATATTTATTACTTTTAATAGATGATTTTCAAAGTATCGATCTCTATTTAAATGCTCTCTTGGAGTTACATAAAACATTAAATAATAATGTGTTGATTGACGTGAATGCGATTCTCGGAGTTACTTGAAAAAGAGTAAGCCTGTTATCATGATAATAAACTCGTTCCCCATCGACGAGTTTATGAAATCCCCATAGACTCTGTACACAACCCACTCGGTTCCCGTGGTCAAGGGGTTTAATGAAATCATAAGGGTCTCCGGAAGACCATTCTCGTTTACAACTTCCCACTGAGACCATTAACATTTATAAGTCATGTTTATTGATAGAACCGATCATGAGACGGGGTACTTAACAAATCCACACGAGTATCGCATCACAATAAATTAAACAGCTATCACTTTCGCCGGGCTGGCGCTCTAAGACTTTGATTTTAAATGAACTTGTTCGATCATAAGTAAAAACAAAAAACAAAATCAGTTTTGAGCTCGAGTCGATTATAAAAAAAGCGTGGTAGTGCGTATGTAATAAGGTTATACTTTTTATGAGCTTGTTAGAGCTAAAATTAAGTTGTTTCCCCATTTATCATATTAATTGCAAAGTAATTAACTTCTAGCTTCTGCTGATTAGTACAAGTGTGATGGCTCGCCCGAAATTCTCTTCCTCACAACGACGTTTACACTGGTGTGAGTAATGCACCGTGTCAGCAGACAAATACAACAATATTAATTAATATAAAATAATGCTCTTTTCTAAAAATAAGCCCAATTTCATCAAAATGTGTACGCTGTATTTTAAGAATTCGTTATAATTTCATTTAGCCGGACGGTAATGAAATCATCGAACCCGTCATCAATGTAGAACCTTTTAAGAAAAGTATCCAGTACTGAATGAGCAACTTAGTAAAAACAGAAAGAAGAGTTAGTAATTAGTCGCTCAAAGTTACCGCATCGAGCATGAGTAGATCCGTATCATTCTCAGTAACACATTGATAACAAATCTGAATAATTGTGGGTAAATTATGATATCTAAAAACACCCGGGTCAGACTGACCCGGAAAAGAGTCCGTTGGGGCCAAACTATATTCCGGGTCAAAAACTGACTCGGAATGGGGTCAGATGTGACCCCATTCCGGGTCTTCGTGACCCTATTCCGAGTCATTTTTTGACCCTCAACGGAGTGTGGCCCCAACGGACTCTTTTCCGGGTCAATTCTGACCCGGGTGTTTTTAGAGTGTATATCAAGCCCTCCTTTGCTATACTTTAAGGTGTCCGCCCATATATAGCTATATGCGTGGCAAACCCGGTTCCAGTATATAAGTAACGGGTTAACATATTGGCGGAGACCAATGGATGAATAACATACAGAGAAGACAATAATAATATAACGGATATCTACACACTGTTTCCCGGGTACTTTCCGGCGCGGTTGAACCGTTAAAACGTGCACAAGAAAGAGCGTGCTTTACTCACGGCTGAGCGTATTAAAAATCCCGCCTAATTTTGATAGGCGTAAGATTGAGGCGTCGGTTTAACGGCAAAACGACGATGAATATGATGGCGATTTTTACCGCTCATCGATTTCTCAAAAGGCTTTTTTTATCTACCAATTGCCTCCCATTGGTCCGCTACGTCATGCATTAACCATTGGACTAATCCTATCCAGCATGTCACGGGTTAACATATGAAGGGATTAAATTCTGAGCCGGATTAGGGAAGGATTAATGAGATGCTAATCCCCCAATGGCGGTTCATATTTCATGTCCCGCACTTGAACGTATTGAGGAGCCCACCTGTCGAAATATTGCGGCATTCAACAGGGGAATCGCACTCCTTTGTCCTCGACAAGGGGAGGTCAAATACCTCATATTGAACACAAATACACCCAGGACAACATGTTCTAGCTTACATGAATCATAAATGATATTTATTGCACTATCCAACTCATAGCAGATTTCGTATTATTACGTTCAAGCTATGTTTTGATCATTGTATACTTTATTGCGCTGTTAAACACAAACACAGTCATTACAAAGTTTGTTTACAATTAATTAGCAATAATTTTATGAGAATTGAAAGTCGATTGGATCAATTAACGCAATCGTTCTAGATAGTACTCTGAATATTGATGCGACAATTATTGTCTTAGTAATGTTGAGAAAGTGAATTTTAGATGACTGGGTTTGACTTAACTTCATTGTTTTGTTAGTAATGTGAAATAATCCTGAAAACGATATTATGTTCATAAAATAGATGTTTTCTTCCCAAGTTTCCATTCAGATTGTTGAAGTTCCATAATTCGATTTCGAAAATGTTGAATTATTTATTTATTGATTAGTCTAACCCATCTTTGTTAAGTTTTTAATCAACATTTTAACATAGTACGAAACTGGTGGAATGATAACCGATTTCGCACTTTTATACTAGCTTTGATATAAGATAAACTTTATTATAATTCATGTTAGTCTGAAAGCGATATTGAAACTACAAAATGCTTTACCGTGAAATTATTCCATGTGGTGCAAAATTACTAGTTTTGGACAAGATTTCGCGGGTTTTCCCACTACTGTAGATTAAATGTTAGTTGTTTTCTACAATTGAGTATCGAAATGAATTCGTAGAAAGAGATAAATAATGATTTCCTTTCAGGAACTATTTCCAGGTAAATCTTGGATGGGTGACTGTTTGTGAATATGAGATATGGTACGAGTAAGAAAAAAACGAACAACTCCCACTTAACACATCCGTGAATGTTTTATCAAACAATCAAAAACCAATTTAATAGTAGAAGGCAATTTGAAGGGGGTATATGTACGTATTACTAAACGATATAAGCACAAAATTGAGAAAAACATTCGGTTTTGATAAACGATTACAGAACTAAAAGAGTAAAGAAAAATGAAAGCGGAAAACGCGAACGAATAAGAGTAAATATTACAATAATCTATGAATTATTAATAGATTATTGTCTTACAAATGCACGAGTAAATGAGAGAAACGAAAATGTATATTAATTAGTTTACAATAAGAGGCGACGAACAACAAAAGGCCAAACGGGTAAATAAGGGTTATGCCAACACAGCCAGACAAGGTTTGTGAACAAAAATGGTCATATAATAATGTACGAGAGAGTGGGGGCAGGAAAAAACATGGTCGTTTATCAAAACGTTTGCGGATTTGGAACATAATTAGACAAGAAAGCGGAGAAAAGAAAACACGAATGTGTTTTATGTCTCGAGGATTATCCCATTGAAAGACGAGGGAATAACGAACATGGGGGGAATGTAAACATGAGCGAGAAAAATAGAAAAACAAGACATGAATAAAGAGTTTCTAATTTGGGGTTGCGCCTCACCTGCAAGCCTTTCAGCGAGCGACAGTGCGTGTGTGGACGGGCGGTAGCCCGCCTGCATCTGCAGCGCCTGCTGGTGCATGCTGTACATGGCGCCCAGAGCCGCGGGGTTGTATCCACCGAAGTGCTGCATGATGTTGCGCCCAGAGCTTTCCCGGTCCCGTTCGGTTAGTGATGCGTTGATGGTGAGGCAAAAGTGCTCGTGCTCGCGTTTCCTCGGGCCGTTTGCGTTGCGCTTCTGTAGCCGGTAGTTGTGGCGTGTAGTGCTGGTGGCGGTAACCCGTAGTGTTAACTGTGTGGAGCAATGGAAGAGATGAAAGTTAGTGAAAGGTTCTTATTTAGATAAAACTTTGGGATTTGATGTGAGGTCAATGATGCAAGTTATAACTCCAAATTGACCTTGACTTGAACTTGCTCGTGAGGAAAATACATGTGTTGTATATCATTATTTTTAATTTTGGTAAAGGTGAAATCCACAGAATATTATTATACAAGTACACAAGAAGAAGTTAATTTAGTTTGAACGCTGCATATACCTACAAAGGGATTAATGAAAAATGGTAATGAATGAACTTGAGTTGTGCAAAAACTAGGGTGAACTGATTGCGAACAGCTGTCATTCAAAACAATATTACAAACTATAAATATATTAAGGAATTATTGTTTCAACAAGTGCGTGAGTAGACGCACAAGCTGTTGATTATGATGAGGATTAGAAAGCATAGAACAATATTTATTTGACTTATTTTGAGCCGTAATTTTGTTTGACGACTCCTTAACCACCATGCGTCTCTCCAATTGCTTCCAAAGCCAATCAATGTTAAGTGGATTATGCGCCTGGTTTTGTTTGGAGAAAGAATCACTTTTATTGAGCGATTGCAAATGAATGGTTTATGTGAGAGAGAAAAGCTATTAAAAAGGGGGGGGGGCAAGATTAAGTCCATGGAATCGTTTGTTACTCTCTCAAGATATTAGCCATTAGATTAATGCCCCCTCTCTCTCTCTCTCTCTCCCTCCTTCCCAAAAAAGAAATACAAAATCATACTTATAATATATACATTACTTTATAAAAAGAGACTTCAAAATTATTACAATTTTATTATACATGTACCCTCTTTCTGTATGTGAGGGGGTGTTTCGGAAGCCCCACTATACAAGCTGCATACATGTAAACCAGTATTAAATACCCTAGGGCATACAAACTCATATATTTAGACAGTTCTATACCGCTAATGGTATGTGTTTACATGGCACACTCTGTGATTGTATTGCACCCGGGGCCTCCCATCACAAATATCAATTTTCATCTCAATACAGCTCGTAACATATCTGTTCACATTTCTAAAAATCGATTTTCTTACGAAGGTAGTTCTCTGTCTGATTCGACAAAGAGATTGTACCCTTATCATGTTCTCTATATTTGGCAATTAAAATGTTCATCATAAAATCATAAGTTGATGCATTCATTACCAATATTTATAGTTCACACCAGATATTTGGAAATAGCTTTATGAAAGAAAACATATAACTCGTTAGAAATATTGCATTTAACTTTTGTTATACAGTAACACAATGTAAAATGTGAATGATATAACCTTATTTTAGTAAATAAAATACAATGGTATGTGCAATAACAACTTGTATTAACCATCAGATATTTCAGAATCAATGTTTGTGATATCGGATAAGATTTTACAAGGTATGATTATTATAAATGACAGGTTGAACATTTTAAACAGGTGTATCTTCAAAAGCATTTACACAATTCATATGATTAGTGTCAAGTTCCATACTTTTCTATGACAATTCAATAAACATTTTTCTACAAACTTAGGACGAATGCTGTCGATACAAATAATTAAACAATTGTGACATTGAATTATGATTATATTAAAGAACATCGGAGAATAGTTATGTGAGCAACGTGTTTTGACTGTGTGTTTTTTTTTTAACAAAGAGGTAGAAACGAACAAGACTTATCCAAGTTACAGTTCCACATGAGATGAAATAATTGAGATCGAAGATGTAGTATTGTTTCATTTAGCTATAATATAAATTAAGCGGGACTGACAGAAAAGATTATTAGATCTTAGGCGCTAGAAAATTTGAAATAATGTTAGTTTACTACCATAAAATGCGAGTCGATATCTACTACTCATTTGATTACTTCTTCCGAAAATAAACATTGACTGCCCTACATCCAATATGAATTATATTTAAATTGCAAATACAATTAATCTGGTATTACTTACCGATCAAAAAATCTCTTGAAGAGGGAGAATAAAAAGCTCGGTAATAGAAGTCCAAAGGCCGCTGTATCTTGTAAAAACTTATCCAATATGGCAATGAATTCAAGTGAGTCAAGCCGGTGGCGCCGTTAGAGAATTTCGGTAACAACACGAACTGGTGGTTTGGTGTTTACGCCGTGAGAGTTCAACTTCAAGTGAGCTTTTCACCGAGCGCTCGCTTATTTTTTAGCCGTGCCTACCGGTTTGCAATTCCACTGTCTTATCGCACTCGAGTCAGCTGTTCTCACGATCTATTATCATGATTATTGTGTACGCGCATGCGGCCAAGTCAAATGCCAATCAAAAGTAACTGCGGTTGGAGAATTGAAAAGGGGTGGAGTTGTGGCCATAGCGCCTCATTAGCCCCCACACCTCGATTCAATGGAATGATCCACTAGTTGGGTAGGGGTAGCTGATGTGGCGGATGATGACTCGTACAATTAATCCTGAAATTAATTAGAACTGTGCGCTTAATAAGAAGATACACTACCGCAAAATAGCATTTACAGGTAGAAAGGGCATATTTGTTAACCGTATATCACTTGTTCGCAGGGGTTTTTACCATGTTTACTTGGAACATTTTGTTTTATGATAAGGAAATTGACCCGTGGTGAAAATGAACGAGTCCGAGATCCAAATGAATCTTTTGTGTCCACTGGTGGCTAAGCGAGATGCGCATCCGTCAATAATTCCACCAATCACACGACAATTTGGCGACACAAGCCTGTCGCCGACCAATGGCGTAACAGGGACTACCAAATATGGGGTTTGGGGTTCGGTAAATATTGTCCAATGTATTAGAGGGGTAGCAATATGCAAAACGTTGAATGGCGTGATGTATTTCTGATTGAATTGAGATGGTGAGGCGAGGTGGCCTAAATTTACACAGGGGGGTAATTTTTCCCCCTATCTCCCCCTCCGCACCCTTGGGCGCACCACCGTCGCCAGTTTTTCCGCCCCTTCCCATTCAACAGATTGGAGAGTATTATTACAAATCGAACATAAATCAAGCCAAGGATATGTATCATCGTCTGGAATCGTGTGATCTTACGGATATTTTGATTTATGTTCACACGCGGGTTTTGTTATGTGTATTTTAGTTTTATCTTGAAATATATTGTTATTTAAACGTTATATTTGAATCGATATTCAAAGGAATATGTATTTTGTTTTATCATAATCGGGGAAACATTATCATAAGATATTGCTTCGACTATCATGCATGTAAGACAGCCTGAAACCACATGTTTTAAATGTTATTTAAAAAAAGACGTATCGATATTTTGTAATCATTATAATATATTATTATTATTAATGGTGATTTGATTCAATGCCAATTTCATGGTATTCATTTAAAGAAACAAAACACTACAGACTTTTTTTTCCTCATTACGATTAAAATTATGGACCAATTGAATTAACAATAATCGTCATAATGATAGTAATTAGATACAAATACATAATAATGATTAAATCAACAATAATTAAAGTTGTAATAACAATAACGAAAATAATAAACAAAAATAATGGCGATAATAACAACAATGTGATATTCGCGTTCGCCATTATAAATGATGATCATTTCTAATTGAAATCCTCAATGATTGCTTATTCAAATCTCAAATTTACAAAAACAAGGAACTAATATATTTATAATATTATATTACAAAAGTCACTCTAACTTTTAATTTAAATATTTCGATATATATCCATCTCTTCTTGAAACAGAGAGCTCAGTTTTGGTTAAGAGGGCGCTTCAATAACTGGTTGTGTGAGGTAATGAAAACCTAGTGTAAAACTTGAAAGAGGACACACTTTTAAAGATAAATCCACTTTGATCAAAATCGGTTCAGAAGCAACTTTTATCCAATAATTTAAGAAAGTATTTAGAAATCCTACACATTTTTCAAAGTATACCAAAAAGATTTCACAATTGTTTTTTGATGATCTCTCTGTTAAATAATTATTTTAACCAAACATCACGTTCACATGTTTTAATTTAAAACGGTTTAAACTTGATGTGTCTGGAGGGTGCCCTCTCGTGTTAACAGCTGCATTTTTAATGTAAAAACAGCCCTGTTATTTAACTTTTTATATTTATGTTTTACATTGAACTATAAATGTTAGTTTTTAATGATAACTTACAAGTTTCAGTTACTAAATTTATGTTTGACCAAAACTGTGCTCGGATTGTACTTCTATATACGTTACATTTTCTTTGTAAGCATATCTGAAACATAACTAGTTTTATATTTATGGTATATTTTTATCAGTAGTACTAAATGTTTCTTTTGTGTGAATATTATGGATTTTGTTGATTTATGGTATCGTTTTCGTGTGTGTATGTTTGTTTGTTTTGGACTCCTTGGGAGATCAGTTTATATGTCTGTTTGTTTGTGCGTTTGTTTGTATTTATTTCCGAATTCCATATAATACATACAAATGTTTAAAAAAACATACATGCATAGCACATTTCAAATGAAAAGAAAATAAGGAAATATGTGAAGTATAGGCTAACGGTTGGAAAGCCCATTTTTAGGACCATTTTCAAAATGGTCCTGTTCTTCCATGGGGGGTCCAAAAAACAGTGTTTCACTGAAATGGCAATCCAGCTTTGAGCGCACACATACAAACAAATCTTCTTTATAGTATAATAGATTCATGATTATGTCATATGATTTCTTTGAAATTTATGTTATTATTTTGTTTGTCTTAAATGTTGTTTTATTTTCACATGATATTCTTTTACTTTGCCTTTCACGCCTAGCTGTCATAGACATGATAGAGATGTCAATAAAATCATCTTCCAAATCATAAATCTTTCTTTTTCTTTTTGTTCATAAGTTGCGTCGCCAACTTTCTGTTGATTTTTTTCTTTCTCTCCAGACATTATTTTCATCTTGTTCGCGAATCATCCTCATGTTCTTTGTCTAAAGATATGATTCCTTTTGGTGTGATCTGGTTTTGCCTTGCTTAAATACGACGTGATTGACAGTGGGAATAACTGTCAGGAATATAAAGGAGAAAAAAGGTCTGCGAAAAGAAAAAACAAAATTATGATAACAGGAGTCGAGACGTTTAGCCTCCCTTTTCTTTTCCAAAATCTGGCAACCAAAAACAAGCGATTTGACTGGTTATTTCACACAGGAGAGATAGGCCTATTGTTCAGCGGGAAAAGATCGGAAAAGAGGACAATAAACATTACTATACATCCCAGTTTCCCACATCTTTCTGTATTGTGGTTAGCTTTTAACAAAAAGAACCGTTTTTTATTGTAAGGGAGATAAAACATCGAACAAACCTTATACCATTGTTAAAGAGGCAAAACAAAAACGAAGGTTTTGCCCTTGTGTGATTGAATAAAAGAAACCTCAGCCGAGTGCATCAAGTAAGGAGATATATCTCGCACAACACTGGCAGCCAAAACACTTGGCAAAAGGCTTCTCTTTTCGCCTCCCATTATTTACGTTTACCCTAACTGGCAGGGCGAGACAATAGGTATTGATAGCAGAGGTGTGGAACAACCCTAATCCTGTCTGCATCCGCCCCCGACGGTCCCGGCCAATGATACAAGGTCAGACCCGCTCAGACATCGTGAGACAAATGCCCACGGTACGCGTAACACATTGTCAGAAGCTCTAGCTATCTCTTACAATAATACGGGCTATCTCTAAGAATAATACACCACGCACCCTATTGGCGACTCATCTTCAAATACGCGAGGTGTATACGGGTGGGTTTGCCTTGGTGGGCGTGTCAAGAATATCAATGTCAATTACCACCATTATTTGTATTTCACTTAGCTTTCTTTTTACTAACTTACTTCCCAGTGTCTTTTTTTGGTCTCCTTTATGCGAGATTGGCCTACAAAATAACACGCATCAACATGTATTTGTTTTGTTGACTAGGTTACGAAAATGGACTTGAATTCTGCTTTATTTCTTGGTTTCCTCTTTTCCATATTTTTAATCTCTTTTCGTATGTATAGGCATACAATAATAAACATAAACGGAATTGTTTGTTTTGATGACAAAGATACCAGAATGGTTACCATGATATCGCTCCTTTTTATGTCACTTCTTTGTCATTCTTTATCTTGTCTTTTTGCTCACACATAGCTCAACAAAAATAAAGACATTAACACGTTTGAGTTGTCACGCCCTCGGAGACGAAGCATTGTCATGTTTGTAGCACACGTTTTATCTAACACAACTTGTGTTAACTCTTTCAGTGGAATAACATCGCGATAACTGCAGTCTGTGGGTAGAGACAAGATTCGGATAAAGTTTTGTGTCCGTTTATTCTGTATTATTTTGTTTTCTTCATTTTTAGATAGACTTTTTAAATAGACTTCAATGTATGTTTGTTTTGTTGACTAGGAAACGAAGATGATGGACTAGAACTTTACTTAACAAAATTGACATTATAACCCTAACATCATTTTGCTTAATGGTCAAATAATGTTAAGAAAATACCATTTTTATTCTTATTTCTATTTGTGTCATATGTCATGTTTCTTTTTTCGATCGCCCTAGAAAATAATAAGAGTACTGTTAACACTGCAATGTACGTGTTGTTGGCTAAGAGATGAAGATGAAGAAAACACCAACTTTATTCGACAATTAGCCATAACTCTGTAATGTTAACACTGCAATGTACGTGTTGTTGGCTAGGAGATGGAGATAAACACCAACTTTATTCGACAATTAGCGATAACTCTGTGAGCATGATGAAGGTAAAAATATCGCAATTACTGTTTGTTGGAATATTACATTGTCCAAATCCTCAAAATCCAATTGAAATTCTAGCGGTTCCCTCATACCTTGTTGTATTCTTATTAACAAAAAAAGCATGGGACAGGTTTCGGTTTTTCAAATTTCCCTTTCATTACAAAGATATGTACGATCGAAGTATTCAGATAAGAAAAACTCCGGTGGAGTTTTGAAACCGTGTACAAAGTGAGTGCAGTGAGTTAGTGAATATCACTTTGCATTTTCGCTCATTACTTGGCCATGCAATGTCCATTTGACTTGACATGTTCACACAATACCCTGTGGACATATGAGATAACAACAATATACATTACATCAACCATTCATCACTTTTTGCACATGTCAACAAAGTTACTAGATCCCTTTAAGTCTCATCATAAATTATGATTCCTTTCTGATGGTACCGGTATAACTAATCAAGGCAGGCTTATATTTTCTGGCCTGGTTAAACAATAATTATTTTGGAACTAAGTCATGTTTTACTTGCACGAAGACATGGATGATAGTGATGATAATGATGTTGATGGTGATGATGGTGATGATGATGATGATGATAATGATGATGATGATAATAATAATGATAATGTTTTAGATGATGATAATGATGTGATGATGATGATGGTGATGATGGTGATTATGATGATGAGGATGATGATGATAATATTGTTTTTTTTTATTTATTCCTGCATGTCTCACAGTAAACAATTTCGTACATAAACATAAACTGTCATAACATCGAAATAGAAAGACACAGAGGTCGGCAATATAAGCTAGAAGCTTGAAGTGATGCCATACCTAAGATTTTACAAGTTTTAAATATTCTTAAAACATAGATAAACATAAATTAATACATACAAGAACAAAAAGTAATACTGATAGTAATGATGCTGTTGTTTGTGTTGTGGTTTATGTTGTTGTTGATGGTGGTGGTGTCAGTGGCAATGATGTTGGTGGTGGTGGGGGTGGGGTGGTGGTGGTGGTGGTGGTGGGGGTGGTGGTGGTAGTGGTGGTGATAATATTGATGATGATGTTATACATTTGGTGTGTATAGCATATATAGCGTATGTGTGTGTTTGCATGTTCTATTTGGATGTGCTTTAGCAGCTGAACTATAATAAAACAAATATCACAACGAATGTGAATTAGAACACATACACGATTGATTAATTAGTTGGGTGACACCTAGCTATAGAAATTAATAAGAATTAAGCCTTGCTGATACACATAATACAATGTAATACGCGCCGTATAAAACAAAGGGCACACACATGTCGTTCGAATTGAGGTTAAGTGACGTAAACCATGTTATTGAAAGTGCAAGGGAATGTTGCAGGGTGATCTCATTAAATAAAGTGATGTGGATGGTTAAGAAATAAAAGAAAGTGTGAGTGATAGAGATTATACAAAAAATAGCCATTCCTTATTGGATGTGGTGTAAAGACGCCATACTCGCCAGAAAGTGTGTCCAATATCGTACACACATGTGGATGAGATGAGATCAAGTTCAAGTTCAAGTTGATTTTATTGTCCATAAAGAAATTTGATGCGTTTCTTGCAATAATCGGAGAAAACAAAATATTTACAACAATATATACATTTACAAAAATCATAGGTCTTTTGATAAATTCTTTTCAAATTACCATTAGTATATTCATGAATCAAGGAGGGTGCACACAAGTCTTAACAAATAATGTTTACAAACAATATTAATATATATTTTGATTGTTTTGTAATTGTGTGTGTCCAAAAAGTATATCCATATATCGAAATTTATCATAAAATGATATCATATCATTTTATATTATTCCATAATCAAGTATAATTCCATGCACATGTATTTCCAAATGGCGGAGTAAAAATGTGTATTTACGGTGTATCATTGTTATGAACATAAATATTGTATGAGAGAGTTAGAAGAAAGGGATGTGAATATAAGAGATAAACAAAAAGAAGATACAGAGAGAGAGAGATGGAGAGAGGGAGAGGGGGAGAGATTGTGTTGAAATAGGGGAGGTCAGATCGGACCGGATCGGCGGATCGATAAACTGGAACAAAAACCAACCTGAGACCAAAAGACCCACATAGTTTCATTGAGAAGTGTCAAGCATTCGTCATCACCGGAGACATAAACACTTTCGTCACTCATTATCAATAATTATACGCAGAAAGGAATGTGTTATATACTAGTGGATATAAATTTAGTTAAAGGCCCAATCATGGTTTTGCATCATTATACAAACATGGAAAGGCCGTGAGACAGTCACCTGTAACGATACAGCCAATACAAATGGGGTTTCGATAGCTCTGTCAGTAAGGGATATAACTATAAAGGTCGAGTCGTTATTTCAAATGTTTTATATCACTAAACATACATGCTGTTTTCAAACATTGTTGTCTTCATCGCAAAAATTAGAACTGTACATGTAATAATGTGAAATTATGAGAACAAATTTATTTGAAAAATCCTGGATATTGCTAGTGTTGAACTATGGTTCCACCCCTCATTCGAGGACCCTTTTGCCCACTCACGGGCAGTGCCCACGCCCTCACTGTTTCCCTAACTGTTGCAACAGCAATGTTCATCCACTATGCACACCGCTAATTGGAGTCGTTTCGCACGTATACGCCAATGATATGCGACTTATTGGGGGGTGGGTGGGGGGGGGGGGGGGGGGGGAGGCCAACTGCCAGTTTGCCCCGAGCTGCCCCTACGATCCCCGGGCCCCTTCGTACCCTCCAATGGCAACACGTACACTTCAGCTTCAACGATGATTCCACAATTTGTACTGCTAAATGGTGCCGTTTCACACGTGTATATGGTAAACCAGAAATGGAACGTAATTGCAGCTCGTTTGTCGCTGTAATGCCCCTCTTACCTCACCCCTCTCCCCCCCCCCCCCCCCCCCCGCCCTCAATTCGGTCCCTATATCATGCCTATTGCCCTATCACCACCGCAACAGCTACGATCATTCCACTATTCACACCGCTAATTGGTGCTGTTTCGCACGTCTATATATATACACCAATAATATGCGACAAAGGGGGGATAACTGCCCTTTTGCCCCATATTTTCCTCTTTTACCTCGCCCCCCTTCCCCACCCCCCCCCCTCCCATTCAGTGCCCCTATAATCATGAGCATGCCTATTTGTCCTATCACTACTGCAACAGCCACGATCATTCCACTATTCACACTGCTAATTGGTGCCGTTTCACACTTCTATAACAAGAATTAGGTTATCACACCAAGTTTCAGCCAATTAATAACATTTTTCCCATCATATTTATTGAGGTGACGTCTATTTTTATTATTGGCAATGTTTGGAGTGTGGGAGAGTAGCGATGCTAATAGAATGCAGTAATAGAAATGAACAAATGTTTGATGTTGATGTTGAAAATAAGTGGTAACAATCGCAACAGAATCGTCGTGATAACATAGCTTGATTCTATTTATACTAAATAGCAACAGTGATATGACCTCCATTATGAAAATGACCAATAACACTGAGTTGAGCATACAATTGATATACAATCATACACTTTTCAGTGGTCAGTATCAATGACTCAGCAGATTTAAACTGTTATCCGTTTCAGCAGTCTTTATAAAATAAAAAGGTTAGCATAATTCATCATCGTTTTAGCATACTTGTATTAAAAGTTAAGAGTATGACCTAATTCAGACGGTAATGTTACTTAACCCCGTTGACTGCGAGATATTGTAATCTCTACCAGATTCTAGTTATAAATAGTGAATTGATTAATCATACGGTCGTATGACTCATCACCTTGGATCTTTATTCCCTGACAATTATTACATGACATTGTATGATGCACCGTCGCATGTCTATCTGCTTATAATCTAAGAAATCCTACTTATGATATTTGCATGCCACTCTACCATATTCTCGCTCCATTCTTATTTATTTGCCACCAAATTAATGAAAACCTGTATGTACACGGGACGTTCCCCCAAACCATGCCAATCGAAAATGGCCTCCAAGGACCAATAAATTAGTCAGAGAAAAAAGGGCTCAATCGAAAACGGAAATGGGGGACTCTCAAGACCACATCGATACTAATTTGGTAAAGTTTACTTATAGCACTTAGACTCGTGAGCCGGGCTAATAGCTATTGTTGGAGCACAGTGCGCTAATATTTGCGATATGATATCAAGCGCGAAATAAATTGTATTCCTCTATTCATTCTCCACCTCTTTCTTCCCTTTTTTTCTCTCTCTCTCAATTTCCCTCTCCAAAGTTTGGATTGCACATATCGGCAATATGTGTGATATGACATTACACGATATTATAGTAATATCATTCTCCCAATCTCTCTAGCTCTATTTAATAATCAGTCATTTTCTCTACCCCATTATCTCTCTCATTCATGTCGTTAGACCCCCGATATGTTCCGTTTGATTGCGTTTGCTTGATCAAACTGTTGCGGTTGTGCACGATGAAGAAAGGGGGAATATTTGAACCGATTTCGTCGCCCTTTTGTCAGATCACCGTGTATATATTATGTCGAAGCAAATTTGAATTTCCTCTCTATTATCGCAATTTGTAAGAGAGTGCGTGGACATGGCAAATGGTGCGTACTGTAGCGACAAATTGCCGGGCATTGTGTCGACAAGTGAATTATGCTATAATATGAGAAACGCTCAGAGTTTCTATAAAGCGGATATAATCTGAAAGACTAAAATTAGTATACGCTACAATGGTATAATTATAGTCCGAACTAAAATGACAAATGTTGGGATTTTGATAGTTTGGACATGCATAATTATATATGCTTTCATTAACACACTGCTTTCGGGGACCTAGTGGGCCCTATATCAACTCCATGAGGACGTCAACGTCTTGTTTGGAACAGATTAATGTTTTTTTTTTTTTATAACCGCTGTATTCGATACCGAGATACAGTCTGATTATTGGAAGTGATTTTAAACGCTCTATTTCAGACATAAACGCCAGCTGTGAGAATTGTATGGAGGGTTGCAGTTAATTTGTATGTTTCATGTTTAAAACTTGAAATATCGTAATATCGACGAACTAAATTGCAGAGTATTCAACAATTTACGTGAAACATTCACACAATCCCGACTTCATCGGCATCGATTGATTTCGAACTCGGGATCCTATTGATTGGATGTCAGGCGCCCATTCGTTCGTGTCACAACACCTAAGATTCTAGACGCTTTAAACATGTTACAGGCATTTGTCTAGTAACATCGTCAAAATCATCAAAGCTTACTTGGAACTCTAGCTGTTCTATCATACCATGTAATGTTCATTATTAACAATAGAAGCATGGATAAGAATTCGTTTTTTTTTCTCGAATTTCCCTATCGGTAACAAGATACTTACGATTGAAATGTTCAGATGTTAAACTATCCACTTGATAGTCGTAACCGTGTACAAAATCAGTGCAATGCATTAGTGAATATCACTTTGCATTTGCGCTCATTACTCGGCCATATTTAACGTGAAATGTTCACACATTACTCAGTGGACATAGTTATCAGATCACAACAATACACATTGTACCAACCATTCATCACTTTTTGCACATGTCAACAAAGTTACTAGATCCCTTTTAAGGGCATGAAGGAAGTATAAAGTGGTCCGTGTATACTTCAGCTGTATGTATATAACATGAACACTAAAATTAAAGTCAACATTTGTCACTTCTTAAAGGTTGGTTTTAAAGCCAAATAACCATATCAAGTTATTTGGAACGTTACCGCAATCAACTACATTGGCCAAACTAATTGATCAGCATTGTGTTGTTTAAATATTATTAAAAAAAGGTTTGTGTAGTAAAATCCGAACCTTATTATCGTTTAGTTAAATGCAGAAATGTTCGTTGAAACTTCCAAGCACGCCGCCAGCACGCCGCTGAGATTGGGCCAAAATTCACCGCCCGTTCGCCCCTCTCCGCCGGGCTGGGAATTGGTGGTTATACGGTCGACAAGCCCGCATGCCGTGCATACGTGCGCTTGCATTACTTTTTTCTTGCAGCGTGTGTGCGGTTGAATTGAATCTATGGTAAAAAAGATGTTGTAATTACGAAAATTGTATTGCTCAAATAGTCTTTAATCTTTGTTGAAAGATAAGTTATGATATAATATTATTCTTTCACATGAAAGCATATTTTGGATTGATTGTGCGTGGGACGATTCCCAATACTGTTAATTGGCTTTTTAAAAATTCAAGTAATTATACTGCATTTACATGTTATTAAGGGGGCACAACCCCCTAACCCCATCCCGTCTGTACGGCAATGCAGTGATTATGATCTCGTTCGATCTAGTTCGTGTGATACGATGTGACACTGTTCATTAGTTACACAAGTTGTGTGATATCGCGTAGGAGCTGCGCTGCCTCATACGCAAGAAGAAGAAGATACCAGATATGATGTGAAGCACTGACCTCTACTAGTAGAGGTCAGTGATGTGAAGTGATGATATTGACAGGCCATGTTTGTCTAGTGTTTCCCCCGCCCCTATTACACGCCTCTGCTCCGACCGCCTCTTCTGCGCGCATATGATCCCTACTATCACCCAATTACTCATCCAAGATCATTGGGGATGTCATAGCGCAACGTGCGGAATTACAAGCACAATCAATGATTGCAATCGATGTAAACACAAGCCCGTAATTACACAGCTCCGTGCGCCCATTCACCGCAAACCGCCCCGCACAATGGATTCTCACACAAACACTACTGGTTTCTTGTTTCATACGTTCACCCTTCTTTCAATAGACGCTCTTATACAAGATTCATATCCGTTGGCGAGTTTGTGAGCTCCTTTTCGTTTAGCCTATTATTAAATTGAGCTTCTTTGGTTGGGACATATTAAATGTTATGTTATCGCTTTTCCGTCGAACCCCCGTCCCACAAATAAGACCCCTCCCTGGTCCCTTCTACCCCTCTCACAACTCCTACCTCAAATAATCTAGATTTGTTTCTCTGTCCCCCTCTCTCTGGTTCTTTCTATAAGAAAGGCAAGATGCATCAGAACATAATACTTGAATATATACTAAAAATGTTAAATCGAATCAAGAAGATTATCTTGCTCTCTTTCGCACTCACTCCTCCCACCTCCAACACATGTACTATACGCTCTCCTTATATTCACTTCTAACCATAACCCCCCCCCCCCCCCCCCCCCCCTCTTTCATTTTCTTACTCTATCAACATTCTGGAACAGTTCCAGTTGGTGTGGTCTCCAGTGCAAGCCCGAAGGCAGCGCAACGCCATCGTAGCTCTTCAGTTCACATACCGACCATCGCTTACTCTGTATCACCACCGTATCCCCCCCCCCTCCCCTCTCCCCGACCCCCTCTCCTCCGTCTGTCCGCACAGTCCCCTTTTCAGAAGTAATTTATTTCTCTACTAACATTTGGAGCTGTCTGTAGTAGAAGGTGGAAGGCAACAGCGCATCCGTTGCTCTACAGTCCCACACACCGTTCTTCAATTACTCACCCCACCCCCTCCCTCCAAATGCTCCCCACCCCTCCCCCTCCTTCCATCTCCCTCTGTCCTCACCCCCTTCCCCCGTCCAGTCTGGAACCATTCAATGTGGTGTTGTTTCTAGTGGAAGGCACCAGCGCATCCGTTGCTCCACAGTCCCACATACCGATGTCCCTGTCGGGTCGTCTCACCGCAGCAGGTGTGGCATAGATCCGCTGGCTGCGATGGTGAGAAAATCCCCACCATGGATCGATAGGCATGGGACTGGGTCGCGCCAAGCGCCCATTGTTCCCCACACCTAAATCCGTCAGAAGCTTGGCATTACGATTCCACCATGTCTGCGCCAATCCTCTTGTCTCTGCTCAGATTGATTTCTTCTCACCATTCTCAGTTTGGTTCTCCCCTCTTCTTCTCCCAACGGAAATGATTTTTCATTGTACTTTTCCATGATTTGTTTTAATGATGATCAGTGTGTTGTTTGCGTATTTTGTCCGGTTCATGATCAGGATGATGACGTGATTACACCACTGGATAGAATGCGTAGCCAGTGGCGCAGCTACGGGGGGGGGGGGACATGGGGGCCCACGTGCCCCCCCCCCCCCCCCCCTATAATTTGAAACAAAATCCCTTTACAAAATAAAATAATAAATATAGAGTCTGCCCCCCACCCCATAATAATAGTAATAATTTGCGTGCCCCCTCCCCCCACCCTCCCACCCGAATCAGTCCGCCCTCGCTGCGCCACTGTGCTAGCCATTAATTTCGAAACGATTATATTATATTGCAGATACGAGTGCTGCGAACAATTGAGGAAATGATAAGGAAACACAGACCATAGTTTTCAAAGACACTCACGTCGCATTCACGCTGTGTTCAGTCGCAGAGCTCTCTTATATAAATAATAATAATTGTTAAAATACGGAAACAAGTTCATTCATGAAGCAAATTGTTTAGGTATAATCCTAGATGTAATTCGTGCATCATCTACCATGTCTACAGTCGGATTAAACAGGAGAATGAACATGGTGAATATACGTGCGACGAAATCTTAAATGTCCTTATTTTTTAGCGACTTTGAATTACAGTATTCATGCACTAAACACACTATTAGTTGGACATGCATTTACATACGGAATTTTTCGTGTAGAAAACAGTGGCTGGAATTTACAAATATTGCCTTAATTTAGACCTGACGTTTCTAAATGCCCAATGTTGCATTAATGTAACACATGGAATTAATTGTCATAATATGACATTACTAACAATAATATGTTTGATCATTATTTTTTTAACGTAACAATAGTCAAATTATCATATGACATACAAGATGGAGAGATAACAGCCTGCCATACACGCCATTAAACAGTGGTCTAAACTGAAGCGGTCTAACACTCTGGTTTTAAATGACATTATATATATTAAAACCATGTATTATACAGGTACAGTTTTAGATTCATATTCATTTTGTCATAAAAAATAGACAATGTGACTTCAGACTCTTGAAACAATGCACATCTAAATGCATTGGAAATTGTAACATTTATAAAATAATCATTTAAGCGCTGTAGAGTATATATTTATAGTCTGCGCTATATAAATGTTCATATTATCATTATTATTATTACACGGTATACATGTACATGGTATAGTAATTACATAGAAATATGAAATTAAATATCACTATACTAACAGTGAAATTAAATATCACTATACTAACAGCTCGTAAAATGTGTAAGCTATTAGCAAGCTATTCAATTATCATTAATGCTGCGTTAAATCATCATTAACCATCTTAGCTAAAATATTTACAATATAATAATCCCAACCTATTTGTTGACAGACAATGATTGTTATCTTCTTTAGATCGAAACTTGTTAAGTCTGATGTCATTCCTAAGCCAAACAATTCTCCATAATTGGGACGATTTTAAGAATTGTTTATCGTTTTTAAATAATTGCTATCAGTCAACTTCATCCCTCCATGTACATGCATGATGTATCCCATTCGTCCCTCATTACATGTCTTTTCCTGGTTGTACTCACTCTCCTTACCTTTTGAATTAGTTAAATATTATGGTTACTTCTTTATTATAATCTGCCAATATATTTTTCGTTTATTCTAGATGTCTTTTGTTGTTGTAAAGTTATTTCCTTCATAATATACTAAATCTTAGTGTAAACAAAACTTATTTCAGTTCATCAACTGCTTTGTTTTGTAGTTTACATGTATGTTTTCTATGTATCAATAAACTGAGCTATATTATATACTCACTCTCTTTCTGAATTATATTGTCCTTCTCGTTCTACTTGCTCTTCTTTTTAATTGTGTTCTTGATGTTTTTTGTTTGTTCCCGTTTTCTCGCTCTCTCGCGCTATTATGTATCACTATCTTCTCCCTCTCCATTCCCCCCCCCCCTTCCCGCTCCCCCCCCCCCCCCTCCAAATGAAGAGCTCACTTCCAAAAGGCGCTAAATCAACTCTCCATACAAATTTAGTTAACGATAATTAAATCTACATTTATAAGCTACCTAGCTATCTAGGAATCCACATTGTACGACAAATTACTCACTCAAAATCAAAATATAAAAGGTTCAATGTTCATATTCCCATAGGCACGTGTACAAAGTTGGGCAAAGTAACCTGTTTTCCTCGAAAGTTGAACAAGTGGATATGGCGCCTTTTGGAAGAAAGCTCTTCAAATGTATAGGGCCCATCTGCATCCCCTGTTTCTCTTCTTCTTTTTTTTTACCGAGTTGTCGATATACAATGAACCTGTAATTCAAGCAGAGTCCTGGTGTCGGATGCGCGGCGTGGAAAGGCGTGGAAGGCGGATCAAGGAGCAGCGGTCCTTATTAACCCACAGTCAACGTGGTACAGGTGTAAATAGTGGTTACCCAATAGGAGTTACACTTTGGGGGTAGTGGATGGGGTATTTTATTGGTGGAGGAGTGAGCGATCAGGTTATGGGTTCGATTGTGTAGAGGTGTTGATACAAAAGCAATGGCGGTCTCTCTCTCACTAAGCCCAGGTATACTAGTAATAAGGCATATGACCAGCGATGAATGTGAGAAGAAGAAGTAGAAGAAGAAGGAGCTAGGGAAGCGAACAGGGGGCGCCATCCCCCCCCCCCCCCCCCATCCTTGAATTCTTGCCTCATATTCGCTATCCTTCTCATTCTGTAGACCAATAAATACAATAAAATACAAATCGCATTGTTATTTATAGCGCAGGGCCATATTGCCCCATCCCCTCCCCGAACCCATCGAAAAAAATAATGAAATCCTAACTACCCCCCCCCCCCCCCCCCCAGTTTTGATTGATCCCAGCTACGCCACTGATAAGTAAAATAAGTGAAACGGGAAAGAAAAGATATGATGTGTATATATGAGGTTTAGAGTTGACAGTGGCCCGGGGCAGGGGTTTGGATTATAGCTCAAACGTGTTGTCCCAACGCGCTGATCGGATTAAACTATTCACGCGGCTTTCAGGGAATCAAAATGGCATTTTGCTGGGTATTTGGCCCTCTTTTCATCTGGCTGGGAACTGTTCTAATGCCGGGGTCTTTGCTGGGTTTAACGCTCGTTTATGGCGGGATATCCCTTCAGATGGAATACTTAGTCTCGGGCCACCTTCCAGACTTAAAGGGGACCACCAGTCAAAGAACAACACATAATTATATGATTTGGTACCGTTTTTTGATATACGACTGTACGACTGTATACGACTCTCATTTTACCACATTGGCGATTTTTTAGTAGACAAGCAGTTTTCAGCAGTATTTTCCATATTCGTTTTTTGATATCAAATAGATACCAAACATTTTGCAAAAGGTTGTGTAATTCATAAACAAAGCAATTAATTACCACCACTTACGGAACCACTATTATTTCCGGGTTCCGTATGGGCCAACATTTGCGAGTGCGCCAATGATATTCACGCGTACGTTTGGAGACAATATAATTCCGGACGATTCGTTCGCTCTGGACGAAGTAGTCTTCGTACATGCAGACCCATGAACGCATGCTTTAGAATGGTGATGCGATTTCCAATTATATTTTTTTTTTCTGGAAACATATTTTTGTGAACTTGTTGGTGGAATGGACCACTAAAGATGTTACCTTTAATTTATAAGAATATTATTTTGGGGTGATGGTACCCTTTAAAGGTACATTTCACTTATCAGAGATCAGTATAACTTGCTCATCAGATCATCTGATTAGTCCACTAGACGACGCAGTGATTGTCAGAACTAAACTTTCATCGGCGATAGTTTGGTGACAATCATCAATCTATCAGTGTAAGACTTGAGGAGATGTGAACATCATGTGACAGCCTTAGTCATCGCACTGTCACGTGACTCTCACATGATTGTAATTCACAGTTCGGATGTGATGATATTGATATCACCACGTGATTTTGTTTAACATACTGATGTACTTACTTACATCGTAATCATCTTCACTTTTGTTTTTGTAAGGGTTTAACAGACATAACACCGGCAATCACGTAAAAGGCTACAACCATGCAAAACTGTGTGATAAATAAAGAAGACATTACATCATTAACGTACACAGTTTTTGATTGATCATAATGTTAATTCATTATCAACCATTTACCATTATCAAATGGTTCAATGTCCTTATTATATAGATATCGTCTTTAAACTATTATTAATCTTTATCATAATGTACATCACATGTTAACTTTTAAAATAGTTGCCACTTTCTGTGTGCGGTGTATCGAAGTGAATGACCTATAGGTGACCTAATAAAAACATATTTCACCATTCTACGCAAGAGTTATTTAGAGCTTATATCTTCTCATACATTTTTGGTTTTGGCATCCTTCAAAAAGAAGTTTGTCCTCTGGACATGTAAGATTGGAATATTCACTATCACGCCATAACCAATAATATTGCAATACGTGTCATTTTGTTTTATATTGATGTCTCAACATCACCATAAATTCAATATCACCATCACAAGCATCACTTCCACCATCATCACCAACACCATAATCACCACGATAACTATCACCACTAGCGTCGTTGTATAATCGTCATCATCATCACCATCAGCACTATCATCACTGTCATCATCAAAATCATTATCATCATCATCCTCATCATCATCACCATCATCATCAAAAATATCATCATCACCATCATCATCATCATCATCATCATCATCATCATCATCATCATCATCATCATCACCATCATCATCATCATCATCATCATCATCATCATCATCATCATCATCATCATCATCATCATCATCATCATCATCATCATCATCATCATTCATTCATGCAGTCATTCATGTTTTCATCCATTCAATATCGTCAAGTTCATCACTATCATGACCATTATGGTCAGCAACTTCGAGATACATGGTAGAATTGTTTGTCATTGAATTTGAAAACCCGTATAAATCCTAACGAAAGCAACAAAAAAACGTTCAGCTGTATATATAATCCTCTTAAAAGTCTTGGTTATAAAATGCTATTATAAGTATCTGTATTCGTTCATACAAACTTGCAGTAATTCGCTCTCTTTAAGTGTAACACTGTATTGAATGCCCATGGCCATAACAGTTTCTTTTCAATTACAGTTTACCACAATGGTTCCCCAATAAAATTGGGGAGTATTGGGTATGTTTTTCTAGGCCCTAATCTCCCCTCAAAAGTCTGGATTTTGGGTGGGCATAGTTTTCAATTTCTCCCCCTCATAATATAATTCCTTGTGATTTGTATTACATTTCGTATGCCCGACGGTAAACTTACCGCACATTCCAGATCCCGTTTTGGTTTAATCTAATACCAATTCAGAGAGGATCAGATCTTCAATGATCACTCGCATGGACTGGTATATATTACGGCTATTGGCCGCAACTTATCATGCTTATTGATGATTATTAAAGCCGAATGAGATAATTATGAGCCAAATCATGTTGTTTGTAGGGGCCTATATAGCAGGGCTACCATACGTGGTGTAGCCTCAATTTGACAATTAGGGAAATACTGGATGGCTCACTTCCTATAAATCCCAATAGTATAGTTTTCTTGTGTTGCTATCGTTAATTGTAATTTGTTTCTGTTTTTGTGCGGTTTTCATTGTTTTGTCACGTTTGTCTTGGCCACATTCTGATTGCGTTGTATTATTCTTTATAATATTGAAAGTCAGGCTAGACCGAGAGCATGATTCAAACCAATACGACTGTGAACGTGGCAATGTTGTGATTTATGTTCGACGCACGTGATCGTGTATGCTTAATCCAGAACTAATGGTAGTTAAATGCTTCTGGTAAACATAACATGAAATGAACACAGGCGAACGCAGACGCAGTACTAATGAGGCGGACGCACACGCACATCCTACGCGCCCATCACCGTTTGAGACGCCTTTTTTTTTATAACGGCACCCAGTTTCTTGTTCTTTTATCATTGTTTCAGCGAATCTGTCTCTCCGTGTATATTTTTTTTCTCCACGCTTCCACACATTTTCAAAACAAACAATGAACAATACAATGTGATCAAACTTTATTATAACCATATAATAATAATTATACTATATCATATTTTGACCTCATGTCATTCAATCTCTTTCTTTATTTCCCCTCCCTCCCTATCCCCCTCCTATCTACTCGCTACATCGTCATTCTCTCTCCCCCCCCCCCTCCCTCCCTATCCCACTCCTATCTACTCGCTACATCGTCATTCTCTCCCCCCCTCCCTCCCTCCCTATCCCACTCCTATCTACTCGCTACATCGTCATTCTCTCTCCCTCCCTATCCCACTCCTATCTACTCGCTACATCGTCATTCTCTCTCCCTCCCTATCCCACTCCTATCTACTCGCTACATCGTCATTCTCTCTCCCCCCCCCCCTCCCTCTTTGTATCTCTTCTCGCTATGTATCTCGCCTGTATTATGTTGTCATTCCCCCCTCTCCATCCCTGCTTATTACCATACATTCGTTCATGATTTCTTGAAGATTAATTTCCTTGAACTTTGAGGTCGATAGAAGGACACCCACGTTCATGTAAAGCATCAAGTCAATGTGTTCTTATGCTTAGGGACACACGTTCATCTCTTTATGTAAGAAATTATATGAATGAGATGGGTTTAAGGAGAGAGAGAGCTAAAGAGAGAGGGGGAGAGAGGGGGAGGGGGGGGGGGGGGGGAGAGGGGGAAGAGGGGATTCCGTGAACTTGAAAACATTTTTTGTGTATTATCACTATATCCAGGGCTTCGCCTCTCCACGTTCATCTTTGTATGTAAGACATTACATGAGTGAGAAAAGTTAAAGGTAGTTCAGATTCGTCAAATGAGATGCGCGGCGCCATCTTGCATGCGCGTTGCGCACGGTGCGTAATGCACGTTAGCTCAGTGTCATGCGGTGCGCGCAAACTAACCCAGTTCAAAATGGCGACCCGCTATGTAGCATCCCCACGCTTGATGCCCTTTAAATGAGAGAGAGAGAGGGGGTGAAGGAGAGAAAACGATTTAAAACCACTTTGTTTTCTTCTATCTAGTTATTACCAGGGGCTTCGCCTCTCCACCCCTCGTCTCATCCTGAAAGGTCGCATAACCTACATCATGAACATGACCTATGTTGTTTTCAAGAAAATGTGCTGCGACCTGACTATTAAAAAAGGGAGAAATTGTGTTGCCATGGTTGTAGTGCCCCTACGTCCCTCGCCCATTCAATAATGACGCGTGACGCATTGTTTGCGGCTGGCTAGATATTAAATGGATAGGACAGTTTTGGTAAAGAGGGCGCTTGTACAAAAGTTGTTGTTGTTGTTGTTGTTGTTGTTGTTGTTTTTAAGTAAAGACAATTATAAGAATTGCACAACATTTTTGTCCTTCAAAACGAAACATCTTGTGATTGGTCGAAATCCGTCCAGAAACGGTTTGTAAGTGAACCGTATAAAGTCATTCTAACGTCGCGGATGTTGCCTTTTATTCGCGATATCACTATTATGAACTGTATTATTGTAAAACCCAACCATTCGTGAATTTGTTTTCACCAAAATTTGCCCTAGTAGCTGTTCACTACACAAAAGTATTAATGGGGATAATTATCATTATCGATGATATGATTATTAACCATTATCATCATCATCATATTATCACCATCATCATCACCATCATCATTATCATCATCATCATCATCATCATCATCATCACCATCATCATCACCATCATCACCATCATCATTATCATCATTATCATCATCATCATCATCATCATCATCATCATCATCATCATCATCATCATCACCATCATCACCATCATCATTATCATCATCATCATCATCATCATCATCATCTTCACCATCATTACAACCATCATCACCATCATCATCATCATCATCATCATTACCACCATCATCATCATCATCATCATCGTCATCATCATCTCCATCATCATCATCATCATCATCATCATCATCATCATCATCCTCACCATCATCATCATCATCATCATTGTTATTAGTCTCACTCACCTTTGCCGTTTCGCGACACACCTGCCCTAAACGACAAAACCTAGACATGCTAGACAGTATATGGCGTGTACACTTGCCTTTGTCATGCCCCGCCCAAACCGTTTAAGGCCCGGTCACATTTCAGCGGATAGCCTAAGCGGAACCCCGACGAATAGAACATTTTCGAAATCAAATTATTCGGTGGTGAAAGTCGTCTCCATTGTTTCATGCACAAAACAATCCGCCAGAAAGAACAACATACATCGCCTGACAAGGAACGGACAAGAAACGTATACAAACGGAGACAACCGGATTGACAATTTTACTCTCCGTCGGGCATCCGTTTACGCTATCCGGTGATATGTGACCGGGCCTTTAGGAGCGAGCGGAGGGGGGGGGGGGGGGGGGGGTGAACAGGTAGGACAGGGGGACAATAGTGTGAGCGAAAGAAAGCTCTCTGATAACTGGGGCATACAAGCCCACCAACAGTGGCAGAGCAAATTTACATTTGGTTTTAAACTTCTCTGATTGACATTTTGTGGCGTATACTTATCCTAGTTTACCATTAAGATTTTACAATGCAGCGTTGTGTTTGGTATAGATATGGTGGTCCTAAAATGCCAGAGTTGTATGTGCGTTGGGATGTGCTTTACTAAAAGTAATGTTGTTTGTTTTGTTTCTCATCTGTTCTATTATGAGGGTCTCTTAATTCAGCTTATAAGTTTGACATAACATTAACAGGATTATACGCCTCTATTTGGCAACGGATATGGCCCATTAACGCGCCAAAGAAAATACAAATCATTTCCAGTAATAAGACAGATTCAGTCATATTATTTGTAATGTTATTATCTCACAAGTGTACTATTGCGACGTCCTCATCCCATTACCTAATAAATGAAAATATAATTATGTTATTGTCAAATAAAATTGTCTTTCTTGTAAGTTGGTTGGGTATAAATTATACGCTTTGTAACTTTTTTTGTATTTATATAATTTACTTTTACTTTCTCAATTTTAATTAAATGTTTTATTTTGATGTAATGTTTATTGAATGGTTAATTTATGTTAATTTGTATTGTTGTGTTTTTGTATCATACACGACTCCTTTGCATGGAGAGCAATTCATTAACACTATACTAGATACCTTTCGAACAAAAGTAAACAAAATAATAAAAACAAAACTTATACGAGCCTGTAATTACAAGCCCTACTTTGTTAACGATCATCATGATGATCATGTGGTTTTAATGTGATTTGAATGCTCTTCCAATCTACCCCATCATGCCCATGATGCGCTCGAGGGTTTTTAAGTTCTATTCACATGACTTTTATATTCTGTTTTGTCATTTGTCATTCCAGGATCATAAAAACGGGGAGATCCTCTCTGATCTTGAGGCAGTGGTGCGGGCCTCATTCGAGGAATAAATGCATTTGGTATGCAAGGCATCGCTTGCCTCCGCGCCACTCGAGAGCCAGCGAGATGCGGTCGGTCAACGGCCAAGCGAGAGAGAGGGAACAGCGGAGAAGTCGCCGCTTGAAGCCGGAAAGAAAGCAGCCATTTCACGAAGAGCACGGTAAGGAGCCCTTGAGAAAGTGATCCTCGTACCGGCGGGCCGGGAGCGGAGCTGACAGGAAGCCGTAATGGCTCTTTAAGTGACAACCGGGCGCGTGTTCGGGCGCAGTAATGGCGATCAAGGAGCGTAATGCGTTTTAACACCTGAAAAGTGAGACGACTGAAGAGGGTGGGTGACGGTGTCTGACGGTGTCTTCACGGCACTCATCCCGCCTCTCCACACCGGGGCCCCTCTCTTGGCTTGCAGCCATGCGCGCCCAGCCACTCTCACCGCAGCCCCTCTCAACAACCCGACGCCATCTTGCTTCCTATCTTCCCCTTCATCCAGTCCTCGCTCTAGTCCGTCTCAGATTTACAACTAACCCGTTCCGCCATCTGAACAATTCGACGCTTCGATAACGTGTGCGAAATGCCAGAGTACCGGAGCCGGTTTCATATTATATTTATTTTAGTATTTTGGCACTCTTATACAGCAAGTCGAGATTTAATTTAAATGCGCCAAAGAGGCCTCCAAGTGTCCTATATCCCATTATCAATGCGGCACTAATAGTGTATGTATATAACTGTAATGTGCGCCTCACCGTGGGGAGTATTTAATGCGCGCGATATTAGAAGGCAATAGTGTTTGCTTTGAGTTACCTCTGAAAAGAGTCGCGATAGGGCAAAGAAAACTAGCTAGGGGTGAGGATTTGCCCCCATCAAAGGAATGGTAGGCATGGTAGGGGTGAGGATTTGCCCCCCAATCAAAGGAATGGTAGGCATGGTAGGGGTGAGGATTTGCCCCCCAATCAAAGGAATCTGTGAGCCCGTCTGGGGGTGAGTGACAGTCTCATATTTCTCGGCCACACCTGCACCGAGACGTGGTAGTCATTGTATGGGGGGTTTAACACCTAAACAACACAGCCACTAAACGACCCCAGGTCGAGATCAACAACGAAATAAAATGGATTTGCGCGGGTAAACATTTACAGCCACTCGCTGGCCCATTGTCAGGACTTTTCTCAAGTTCTCTGACAATTCCACCCCCTCTCCCACAAAAAAGAGGACGGTTTATCGAAATCATCAGCATTGAAGAACTATTAACATGATAAACTAAGCGTAGTAATTCTCATTCGTTTTGTGTAGTATTATTCTCTACATTCCTCTGAGATAAAGCTCCTCCTCCGCTCCGCCCCATGTCCCTCCTCTCACCTCACACCCCTCCCTCTAACCAGATGCTCACAAATGTCTAATCTCTAATGATTGTTTGCTTATATCATCATAAAGAAATCACACATCCCCAAACGTAATAAGTTTTCTAATTAAACTTATGTTTATATTCCCTCGCTTCCACCCTCTACCCTATCCCCCCCCCCCCCTCCCCCGCGCCTCCCTCCCTCTCTTTCTGCATTTTCGCAACTTTGTTTGTATCATCATCGTGGAATACCCCACTCCCTCTAACTCACTAGAGCTCCTATGAATATGATAAAGGTAGTTCCGATTCGTTTATCAGACGCGTGGTGCCATATTTCGAAAGCCTTGTGCACTTTAATTTGCTCAGTCTTAAGCCCGGCGCAGACAAAGCCGACTCTCGCCCCGATCCGACTGGTTTTCAGTCAGGACAGAGTCAGTTTCGCTCAGTCGGAGCCGATCCAACATGTTGAATCGGCCTCGAATGACCTCCGACTGATGCTTGACTGAAAAATCGGAGTCCTGAGGCAGCACATACTGAGTTAATCAGGCTGAAAACTGCAGTCGGATCTGGTCGAGTCGGCTCTGTCTACGCCGGGTATTACTCATTGCGTACACACTAGCCTAGTTCAAAATGGCGAACTGCGCATAGGAACTCCACGCATGACAATCCTTAAAGGGATATAGTAGCTTTGTTGACATGTGCAAAAAGTGATGAATGGGTGATAACAATGTATAATCTTTGTGATCTGATATGTCCGCTTAGTAATGTGTGACAAATTCACGTTATTAAATGGCTTTTTATATGGCAGAGTAATGAGCGAAAATGCAAGTGATATTCCTAAACACATTGCACTGACTTTAGCACAGTTACAACCGTAAATAACTATTTAATTAAAGGAAAATTCGAGAGAAAAAAAAACTGTTCCTTCCTTCTTTTGGGAATAGGAATACAACATTCTGAACATGGCATGGGCGTCGATACTTACGTAATACCTATTCATCAGGGGGGAAGGATGAATAGATCCCCCCCCTGATGAATGGGTATCAATGACAGATCGACGCCCATGGAACATGGTATATGAGGGTTGAGGGAACCACTAGAGTTCTAAATAATTTGTGTGGATTTGGACAATGTTACGTGAGGATGTCGCACTATATACAACTGCCTGATGCGCCATCAACGTCCGATTCTCATCAAATTATGTTTACATCTATTTTAAATTATCAAAAGCACATCGCCACGTTACATGCACGCAATTAAACGCCCCTGGGTTTTTTTTTTTTCATGCTCACTTCGCCCCTGTTCAGTACTTCTGTGTTTGTTATAGGATGTATTTATCCTGTTTTATTCGTTGTGCCGCGCCCGTCTGTTAGATGTTGGTTTACATATTATTTCTTCATTTTGACGGTCAATTGCGGGCCAATTATCGGTGCTTAGGTGTAAGATTCAGTATAAAAAGATGTTTTCAACTTCAATCGAAGTGTTATTGTAACTGGAAGGTCAGGAACTTGTGACCGTTTGACCATGTCGATGTGCGTAGTAAAAACACCATGATAAAGTAAGAACATATCACCTATTTGTCGTAAGCAGTAAGCATGATGATATTATGTACGCACACGTTGTTATTTTTTCTCATCTTCACCGCGATATTTTTACATGATTTAATGAGGCTACGTGCATTATACTATAGTTTTGGATCCTCCATATCCAATTAATCACCATTATGTTTTCTTTTTTTCATCCGATATACAATAAAAACAGAGCTCCAATTCATGTGCGATGTCATAATTGCTTTTCTATATTTCCGACTTCGTATACCTTGAAAAGTATAGTGTTTTTGTGTTTTTTCTTTAAATCTGTTTTCCCTAGCAAGGTTTTATGTAAACAAAAAATCATGGTTATTTATATCAAATCGTATGATTCTAATTTTGGATTTTCCATTATATCCTCCTCTATGCTCTTGTATAAGTATTTCCTTGTTTTTCTGCTATCATCCACTCTTTATCTCACTTACCACCCCCCCCCCCCCCCTCCCCCCTATCAATGCCCTCCCCCCCCTCTCTTAGTCCCTCGTCCAATCCCCCCCCCCCCTTACTTGTCCGTCTCCTTCCCTCTCTTATCCCTGATTCTTCTCCCCATTCTCTCTCTCTCTCGCTTCCCCCTCTACCTGTTTCTCATCCTCGTTATTATATATCTATGCCAGGGAGAGCAGATATATCCAATACTTATCGAAAGTGCATCGACTTCGGGCACCAACTATCACAAGCCGATTTCTTGAAAAACTGCGCGCGATAATTCGGTCCCGAGAGGACGAAATACATCCCACTGTCAGACCGGGACCGAGCCATCCACACCCTCTATTCCTGCTTTATTAGCAAATCGTCCATTATTATATTATTACAAAGATAAACTATGTCAATCCGTCTAGCAAAGACCAGATGAGGTCCGAATGAATAAGCGTCCCATTTGATGTTTGGACGAATTGGATGGGGCTTCCTTTTTTATTCTTGATTCTGTGCGTACACAACATTTACTCGGGAAATATTTGCCGCGACCTCGATATGTTGTATTTTTTTGTTCATTCTTTCTTCATGTTTGGCCTTGAACGGACGGGTGTCTTACGTACGTTGTCCTATATCTAGAAGCTTTCGGGGAGTGGGGGGGGGGGGGGGGGGTACTGTGATGTGTTCAATTAGAAATAAACAGGTTAATCTCGAAAACTGCTCCCAAATCATGATATCTTCTTTTTTTTTCACTTTTTATATCATATTTTTAAAAGTTTTAGGGTGAGTAATATTATGCCACAAGGAAAGATTACGATTACTGTTTACACGGACACATTCTTTGTGAAGACAAGTACATTCAACATGTGAATTAATATATTTCATTCGATATTATTGCATTTATATATTTATATATATTTATTTGTTCGGTTCATTTCATTAATTCCATTTATTCAATATGAATCATATCAAAATAAATAACATAGAATCGTGACTGTCTTCGCCCCCGTTTGCAAAGTTAGGTTTTTAGAAAGAAAAGGGTGTGGAGTCCGAATTATAATTTCTCAGCTAAACTTTCGCTGAACTAATTATTTGTAATGTTAGTTTACATAATAAACGCCATTTAAATTGACAATAAGAATACAGACTGCACCGATTCATCAACACATCATAACCATCCCATATCCCTATGCAAGAAAAAGAAACTCTCCGACCCCCCCCCCCCCCCCCCTCCCTACCACACCCCTTATTTCCCTTCTCTCCTCCCTTCTCCATCACTTCAAAACTAAAGTAAGAAAACAAGAAAACATAAACTTCCACCTCCTCGAGTCCGATTTGATAGCGGTTTCTCGCGATGAGCCCCTCCGGGTCCTCTCCGCGGGCCGACCAGCCAGCGTGCCGCAGACCGCAGCCTCATCCCGCCGCGCGATTTACCAACATATTTAGCATGTTTAGCGCCCACTTGAGTGGCGCTCGAATAAATTTCGCCCGCTCTCGGATCGGCTTTTAGAATCTCATACAATGCGAATTTGGGCATCAAGTGACACCACTTGTCCTGTGGAGCAAGATCATCAATGGCGTAGCTACGGGTGGGGGAGGGGGGGCTAGGAGGGGGCGGTATTTGCCCCCAATTCATATTTTTTTAATCTGTACCTCCTCACTCACCACTCCTCGCGATACAAATAAGAAAAACACGATTTTAGAGATTGTAATGCGTAGGTATCGTACTGTAGAATCTGTCCGAACCTTAATAAACATGTCCGAATCTTAATAAAAACCTGTCCGAACCTAAATAAACTTGTCCGCACATCGTAACCAGGCTAGTTCTGTGAGCACTACATATTAACAATAAGTCAGTGTATATTTTGCACCATGCGCAAGGCGTTCGCAAGATGGCACCGTGCGTCTGAATATTTACGAATCCGAAGAACACTGTTTAACCCCTTGCCTACGGGAACCTGGTGGGCTATGCATGATGTCTATGTTATTGCGGAAGCTTCTAGAAGGGAACAGGTTATTTGTTGCCATAATACATGTTATGCCCGGCGCACACAGAGCCGACTCGATCCGATCCCTCCGACTGGCACTTGACTGGAAAAACCGGACTCCTGAGGCAGCACATACTGAGTTAATCAGGCTGAAAACCAGTCGGATCGGGTCGAGTCAGCTCTGTCTGCGCCGGGCTTTAAGCCCTCTCCATACAGAGCCGACTCGACCCGATACGACTGGTTTTCATTCGAATCGGCTCAGTTTTCAGTGCCTCGCGACACACATTTTGCCAGTCGAGAGACAGTCGGATGCCAGTTGGGGCCGATTCAACACGATGAATCGGATCCGACCGACCGGGCCCAACTCTAGCCTGATTGAAACCAGTCGGATCGGATCGAGTCGGCTCTGTGTGTGGAGGGCTTTACAGGCTGCTGCCCCCTCGTGTGAAATAACCCCCCCCCCCCCCCCCTTGTTACTGGCTACGCCACTTGCGTGTGTCGTACCTCGGGGACTGCGATGAGGGACAACAATAAGGTATCTCAACATCGACAAGTGGGATGTTTTGATGATGTTGATCAATGTGAAAATAAACTCACGATTTCAACCGCTTATAGCGTAGAGAGCTAGTCAAGAATAATTATGAAAACATTTTTGTAAGATTGAACCTCATGCGATTCTTATTTTAGGGATCAAATTGCACCGTATTTGACAACACTTGTCCTATTCAACAGAGGTACAATCATTATTGCACCCCACACGGTCATGCCCTAGGCCAATTTAAAACAAAAGGTTTTTCAACATTCATGACCGATATTTCAATGACTGTGAATATGAGATTTCATCCGCATTAGTTAGAGAGATAGAAGAATTATGAAAACATTTTCGTAAGAACCTCAAGCAATTTTTCATTTTGGGGGGATATTTTTTTGACATCACTTGTGTCCTATACCAACAGTTTTGTACCCCTAAAGCTAATAAAAGGTTTGTCAACATTGCACGGTGTTCTGATAAGTGTGATTCTGAACTCACTATTTAAAATGCTTTATTTAAAGAGACACAGAGAATAATAATGAGAACAACAAATTGTAAGAATTTCACGCAATTATTCTTTTAATTTAAGGGATCAAATTACATTTTGACAACATGATCTTGTCCTATGCAAGAAGAGCATCGTACCCCTAAAACCTAAAACGAACAACAAAAGATTAGTCACAAATTATATTCTTATAAATAAAAGGTAAAATTGTTTGTTGTCCATGCCACCTACAAATTCTGAAAAATTATATAATTGGAAAAAAGCATTTCCATACTACGACAAGTGTTCAAGTGTCTGCATACGAAGACTACCTTTTGTCTAGAAGCATCGTCCGTGATTCTATTGTCTCCGAACGTACGCATGAATAATATTGACACACTCCCAGACGTTGGCGCGTAAGGAACCAAGAGGCTATAATGGTTCCGTAAGTGTTGGTAATTAATTGCATTGTTTATAAACTACACATCTCTTTGCAAAGTGTTAGGCATATATATGATATCACACAACGGTACCAAAACATATAAGTATGTGTTGTTCTTTGTCTGGTGGTCTAAACATGATAGATACTATGCATGAATGACTTTGTAGATGAATTTAAGCGGTTAACAATTTAGTGAGAAATTACTGAATTATTGTTATTAGAATAGCATACATAATTTTGTTGTGACCAAGACACTTTTAACACATTACGACAACATGATATATACCCCTAATTCAATGAAGAACAACAAATATCTGTCAATATTACAGAGGCGATGTTTTGATGAATGTAAGCACTTACTTACACTTTGAATTATGTCATAACCAAACTTATGGTTATTTTTTATTAGATTCAATACAATGCGTTTTATGGCAAACAAGTAACACACGATTTGCGTAATTCATACAGTCGTTCTCTCAAAATATTGCCCTGTGACGTAGCTTCGTGGGGGGGGGGGGGGGGGGGGGTGGCAGAATGGGCGGTGCCCCCAAAACCAATGCAAAGCATATTATAGAAAGCATGAAGAGTGTTCCGAATCATTCAATGCGATTAATGTTAGAAGGACGCAGAGGCCTGTACCCAGTTTCAGTTTTAGTTTTAGTTTCAGTTTATTTTTTTTATTTCCAACAGAAAATCAAATACATAAATTGTACAAAACAAAACAAAACCAGCGGGGTTTTAGTCCAAAAGTCACAAATTAATAAATAGAGTTTGATTCCGCTTTGTTTTGAAATTCTTTCTCATGTATACAAGTGAAAACTTATAGTAGCGCATACATCATTTACAGAGCTATGTTTTTCAACAATTAATTGCTGTAGTCTAAATCATAATCATCAAGATAATTTGCCTGCAAAAGTCACATTTTACATCATAATTATAATTATATAATACAAAATCAGACAGAAATGTTGTCCAAAGTTCAGAAAAGTTGATTTACTGCCTACTGGCACTAACACGTCAAACTATGCTCCCCCGTCACGTAGGGACTTCGCTCGTTACACGGATATCGGGCCCGAGATCGAGGGTTGAAGAGGTCGCTGAAGGGGGCTCGAGCCCGAGGTCGAGTGTCCGGAACACGGTTACGAGTACGACATCGAGAGCGGATGGAAGACATCCCTGGAGGTCGCTCGAGTAGGAGGGGTGAGAGAGATGTTTGACAGATTGGCGATTACTTTCTTTGAATCTCCAACTTATTTCGACATTTTGGCGTAAGAATAAAAGGACATAAGTAGCCAGTGACGGACTTCATCTCGTTCATTGTCGATTATACAAAACTTCCTTCAGCCGCAAAGGACAGACCTTAGCGAACGTCCCAAGGGATTGATCGGTAGGAGGTGTTTAAACTGTCTATTTGATAAAGTTCTTTTTCTTTCCTTCCAAAATGTCGATGGAGAGAGGGGGGAACGCCATAGAGTGTGTGGGATTATATAAGGATCATTATTAGAATATGACGTTGCAGAACATTCTTTTGAAGTACACTGCAGCAACGTTACAAAATTAAATGAAGTAGAGGTCAAGAGGTGACAAGTATTAGACCTTTGCTTACATATAAAACATGGAAAGAGCAGACTTCTTATATTAAATGGCGGGGAACGTCCCAGTGCGTCCAGTTTCGATAATGATAACATGGAGGAGAAGGGGGTGAAAATAAATAATTCCTTTTTCGAATCTCGACCTGACTTTGAAGAAGGAGACGTAGTAGCATTCGAGAATAAAATGCAAATTGCATCATAGATCAGTGGACCTGCGGACCTATGCCTAATGGACAGTCGTGTTTTGTTTTGTTTTGTCTTGTTTTGTTTTGTTTTGTTTTTTTTTTTTTTTTTTGGGGGGGGGGGTTTGGGGGGGTTGTTTTTTTGTTCGTATATTTAAATATTATTTATATTATATTTATATGATATTTTATATTATTGATACATCCCTTGTTACGATGCAAAATCTTGGCCCCTCACCCCCCCCCCCCCCCCCCCCCCCCCCCCCCCCCTCCTCCTCCTCCTAACCCCTCTTTCTGTTCGTGCGTGTGTTTCCTCGTCTACACCATCGGCATCGTCATGTCGTCGATGCTTTCACCGTCGCTGTCGAAGTCCATGGTGCATTCCTGGGTCTCTGTTACATCCAACTCGAAAGAACTGCAACAAATCATAATATGGAGAAGGGAACATTACATGATATGGGACACGTATGCAGAAAGAAATACAATCGAGTGTAAGTTACAATCTGATTTGTTGAAACGAACACATTTTCTGAGTTACAATTAATTGTAATTTACAATCGATTGTATCTCTTTCTGCACCGGGATCATGATATGAAATAATATATCAAGCAAATCTTTTACATCTGGATAATTATGTTTTCTTCTTGACATTTAAGTATTTTTCCTAACCAAACCGTATGTTTTTGAGGGATCAAAAATCATCAAGTTTTTTTTTTTCGATCTCTCAATTGCAATATTGTTGTCAAACAAAAATGCATTTGAATTTCTTTTGTGTAACTTATTTTAATCTACGAATGTCATTCTAACTTAAAACAAACAAAAGGTTTATTAAAGAAGTCACAGTCATGAGTTCTAATAGTATTATCCACGACATGAATTATATTGTTTTTGGTATGCCATTACACTTCCTCGTAATTTTTATCTAAATTACGTTATTTTAAAGTACTTTTATATTTTTTGATATTATCATTGTGCTACTATTTAGAGAATTTATTTTATTAATCAGGATCAACTACTCTTAGGAACCAAACTTCTTATATGAAACGCCCTTTGTTTGGTTGCCCGTTTTTCACATGACGTTGCATTGTTTGTTATTGATCATGTTGATTGATAATAATAATAATAATAATTTATAAAATGGGTAGAAGAATCCCTGCATTCTGATTGGTCAATTAGCGTGTAAAAGTTTTTTATTGATGCATAAAATAAAATTTAAAAAATAAAATAAAATAAAATAAAATTTATGTCATTTAAAAAAAACAAATTATTTACATTTTTTTGTTATTCTTTCATTTAAAAAAAAAATGATACAAAAAAAATCATTTAAATTAAAATTAAACAAAATTGATATAAACAAATCATTTAAATTTTTTTTGTTTTTTTTTAATGTGAAAATCAAATTTTTCTCCAGTCATATGCGTCGGTAAATTAGCCATGGGTACTTTTGCAGCCATGGGTCGGTACTTTTGAAGCCATGGGTCGGTACTTTTGAAGCCATGGGTCGGTATATTTAGCCAATTTAACCATTACTGGGAAAAAGTCTGATTTTCACATTTTTTCGCGCCCATTTTATAAAACAAATGCTGCACAGACATATTTCGTGGATCGGTAAGAATTGTATGCACACTTTTAACTTTGGAAATGGACTAAAACCCACTCGCTGCGCTCGTGGGTTTAAACCATTCCAAAGTTAAACTCATGCATCCAATTCTTACCGATCCACTCATGCCTGTGCATCATTTGTATAATAGAGCACGTATAATGCGCCATGACTCTAGTATACTATTCTCAGGTGCAATAGAAAATGAAAAAGAAAGGAAAGGAGAGAGAAAGAGAAATCTAGTCCCTAATCAAATGCTAATTTAAACAATAGTGTCTTTATACATATTTTAAATGACTCAATTGATGTTGCATTTCTAACATTAACTGGCAAAGAAGTCCATAATTTTGGTGCTGAATACAAACATGACTTTTCACCTGCCAACGATTGAAGTTTTGGTACTGATAACATATTACAATTCAGGCATGTCAGGGAGCGAATATTTCTATTTGATACATATACACTAACAAATCTAATATATATTGAGGAGACCATTGAGACCTTTCCATGTCATAAGAAGTATTTTGTACATTATTCTTACATTATGATTATGATTACATAATTTACATTGTTTTATTGAAAAATCATGTACATGATTATCCTTATGTTTCTTATTATGCATATTTTAATACATTTTGGATAATGCCTGTTATTTTAAATTTGATTATGAAATTTACATTAGTATGCTACAGTCAAATCAGAATTGGTACTTACTGAATGCTTGCCTGTATGTCTTTATCGACATACGCGGTCTCTTCATAATGTGCATACATAGGATTCCTGGATAAAATAGAGAAAATTGTTGTGTTTGTTAGCATGGAACACCCTTATCATGCGTGCAGTCAATGTAGTTTCCAAAGCTATCTAGAACGTGACGGAATGGTACGTTCTGAGGTCATGATAACGTTCACTCCCCACCTGCCTACGTTCACTAGCCGCCCTCTAGCTGAGGACGACGCCAGATAGATCGATATACAGTCCACGTTGTCGTCACGTAGATAACGTTCACAGGAAAGTTCACTAGTTTCACTAGTTACAACCCATCAAGATAAACATGCGTATAGACATGGTATTTTCCAAATCATATCGTGACGGAATGCCCTACTGGAATGCACACAGTGTGTAACAGTGCGAACACACTATGTTTCACAATGTGGACCATAGGCATAGTGTTAAATTGGAGCGTTTTCAAAATGTGAAAGCCAACTCACACTGTGAACACACTGTAAAAACTCTGTGAAATTGCTGAGATACATAGTGTGAGCGCACTATTTTACATTTTACACTGTGGCAAAAGTGCACTCATAGTAGGGTCACTGTGTGTATCCACATTGTGAGTTGGTTTTCACGCTGTGATCCACACTATAACACACACTGTGTTCACACTTCACACTGAGGCAAAGTGTGTTCTTTCCAGTATGGTGGTACGTTCTGAGGTCGTGCTAACGTTCCGTTCCCACCTGCCCACGTTCACTAGCCGCCCTCTAGCTGAGGACGACGCCAGATCGTTACAATCCACGTCGTCGTCACGTGGTTATCGATGACATGAAAGTATTATGTTCACTAGTTACAACCGATCAAGAGAACAGCCATTATCATGCGTATAGGCAAGGTATTTCCAAATCTTTCTATAACGTGACGGAATTGTACGTTCTAAGGTCATGATAACGTTCATTCCCCACCTGCCCCTGTTCACTATAGCCGCCCTCTAGCTGAGGACGACGTACGCCAGATAGATCGATACAGTCCACGTCGTCGTCACCCTCCCGTAGATATCGTTGACAGGAAAGCTCATCTGTACATTAGTTACAACCGATCAAGAATGATAAAAGCCCACCATGTGCTATATTGTCATAATTGTTTGCTCTCAAACCTTGATTCGAAGTCCAAAATGTTACAACCAATCAGACAATCTGCATTAAGCTAAAAGGGGGAAACATTTAATTGGGTTCTTACTTGTGTTAAATGATCACTATGGCTGAGAGCTTAAGCGTCCGTCTCATTGCGGGGGTGTGGGTTCGAGCCCCAGTTGCGACCGGTCATCCCAAAGACTTTACCAATGCTACAGTCCAGTCAATCTAGCAAATATTAGGGGGTAACCTCGGCAAAATTGCAACATGGGATTTTTCTTCGAATTTTTGTTCAGAAAACTCCCCTGAACAACATACTAATAAATCGAAGCTGGGGAAAGTGGTTTAATTTGCATTATAAAGATACTAAGCTTATTTGCATATTTCTGAAATGTGGTCAGGGGTCAGTTTCTATCTAGGAATAGAACAATATTGATTACAAAAAAGATTATTCTAGGGTAATTTGGGGCAAGGAATCCATTTACGGTGCTCATTTGCATGTGCCGAATGGGCAACCCCCTAAAAGCCAAGATGGCTGCCCCTAATTTGCATATTTATTAATATTATTGGTTTTCAGTGGTTACAGCCTGTACTAAGCAATTATTGCAGGGTTTCTGATCAATCATGTTCTAAATGTGTATTAAAGATATTTCAGCTTGGTTGCCGCTTTGGCAACCTCTAGCAATGCATATAATTTGCATAATTAGATTATTTACACAATTTGCATATTCCCAGAAATCAGGTAAAATCGTGGATATTGTAAACCCAGAAGGTAAACAAGACAAAAAATACCACTTTTCCAAGATTTTGGGGGGCAGCACTTCATTTATGATAACTAATTCTACGTATCACCTTGGAAACCCACATAAATCCAAGATGGCCGCCTTTGCCATTTTAAAGGAGACAATGCTTGCCAATTTAACGGCATGTATTTTATAAGAGTATAATTTTTTTACTGTTAGCAACCAACTATATTGAAATTCAAGTATTCTAATTGCTAAATCCAATAATTGAGAGTCCACAAATTATAATATCGTTCTAATTTAACCAAAAGAATGAAGTCGTGTATCATTACATTGTGTACTCTGGGAAGCAGCCATCTTGGATTTAAGAAGGTTGCCATGGTGATATATGGAAATAAGTATTACAAATGGACTTGTTGCCCACCAAAACCTTGGAAAAGTGGTATAACTTGTAATTTTTACTTTTTGGGTTCCCAATAAACTCAATTTGGGGGAATATGCAAATTAGGTAAATAACCTAATTATGCAAATTATATGCATTGTTAGAGGTTGCCAAGGTGACAACTAATCTGAAATAGCTTTACTACATGTTTAGAACATGAATGAAAAATAATAATGTGGAATTATTGCTTATTAGAGGCTGAAACCACTGAAAATCAATAATATTCATTAATATGCAAATTAGGGGCAGCCATCTTAGCTGTTAGGGTGTTGCCCATACGGCACATGCAAATGAGCACCGTAACTGGATTCCTTGCCCCAAATTACTCGAGAATAATCGTTTTTATCAATATTGTACTATTCCTAGATAGAAAATGACCCCTAACCACATTTCAGAAATATGCAAATTAGCTAATTATCTTTATAATGCAAATTAAACCACTTTCCCCAGCTTCGATTTCTTAGGACTTTTATTATGTTGTTCAGGGGAGTTTCCTGAACAGAATTCCGAAGAAAATCCCCATGTTGCAATTTTGCCAAGGTCAAGACCCTATATTGACTAGACTGTTCTAACAGTCACTATGTCATGTGCGTGTACGTATTTGTCTAGGCTGCTATTGTATGCTTGTATTACATCTTCGATTGGGTGGTGATCACAACCAATCCCCTTTTCGAGGTATAACCTCTCATATAATGTGTTCGCAATGACTTGCAACAATATAATGTTCTGTTTTTGTTTAGAGATGAGGAAAACTTGAGTTAATTTGTTCGACTTTGTCCCTCCTCCTATAGTAACTATTTCGTACACGTATAGCGAGTGATAGATATGAGCTGGCTACTTCAACTATCGCCATAGAGGGGGCTCTTTGTCAAAGACTCGAGTCCCTAATTGAATACGAGAGTGCGTTGATTGATAGCAATCCTAATTATGGTGGTGATCAGCTGCAATAAAAATTCCGTTTTAATACATAACATAGCACAAGCTGTACTAGGTACGCGATGAGACTGGAGTCATTATTTAGATCATGCATCAATGACCTGATTCGATAATCAATATAACGTGATAATTGTCTATAAAACTTTGCGAAATTTTTTCCTTTTTCAATGATAGTGTATGACACGTTTACATTTCATGCGAAAACATGTATTGATTGGAGAAACATTTAAATATAACATCGATATCAAACCATATGAATAATGTAATCATTATATGAAGAGCTTAATTCCAAAAAGCACTAAATCCACTTTTTCCAGCTTTGGAGAAAAACAGGTTTCTTTGTCCAAATTTGTACACATGTCTGCGAACAGAGGAAAAAGGGAGATCCCATTATGTTGATTATGATTGTGTAGTATGTCCTAGAATGCTAGTTAGCTACGTAGCTTATTAGTGTACGGATATCATTAACTAAATATTTATGGAAAGTGTATTTAGCGCATTCTGAAACTGAGGTCATCATATTCAGATTAGACAAACTTACTTCTCCTCAGCATACGAGTTTGTCTCCGAGTTTGTCCCCGGTGTCTCAATTTCATCTTGTCCCTTCTTCATGCTCTTAGCTGGTCTGGGGATTAAGTAATATAATCATTTTTATGTTAGTATGAATTGTCATGAATCAAAAGAAAATAATGATTTTTTACCGTTTGCCCAGATGTTACAATAATAATAATGATAATATAACATTTATAAAGCGCTTAATACAATGTTTATAAGCGCATTATTATTACCCTTGGTCATCAGGTACAGTTCAAACCCGCACAATTAGCATGCGCACCGTCTCAACTCCCTGGGGAGCATACTTGCCCAGCTGCCCAACGTTGGCTAATTAACACCCGACCAAGTACCCATTTTATACTCCTGGGTAGAGAGCAGCAATGTGGATTAAATTAATAATGAGTAATGGCTTTATATCTATCCCCATGGAATTAAATGAAATTAGATTGAATTGACGGTTTGATTTATTGTCGACAAAATGCTGATACATCTGAACCTGTTTGGCGTACATTAAACATAAATTAGACATTATCTTAAGCTATACAATTTTCAAACGCTACAACATGTAATAATATTCCTGTATCAATACTTTAAGATAATACAAACGTAACCACACGAGGCAGGGCATAATTATTCCTATATCTTGCAATTTAAACGATTTCATTAATAAACTGTCCAGTAATATTGATTCAATAAATGTAAAGGATATATTTGCTTGTTTTCATAATTCAATAAGATTTTGAACTAGGCTTGTGTTGGGAACTACATACCACTGAGCCAGTGTGTGGTGTATTAAGCCCTCTGCAGACAGAGCCGACTCGACCCGATCCGACTGGTTTCAATCAGGCTAGAAGTGGGCCCGGTCGGTCGGATCCGTTTCATCGTGTTGAATCGGCCCCAACTGGCATCCGACTGTCTCTCGACTGGCAAAATGTGTGTCGCGAGGCACTGAAAACTAGGCCGATCCGAATGAAAACCTGTCGAATCGGGTCGAGTCGGCTCTGTCTGCAGAGGGCTTTACGAATCGTGAACAATGCTTTCACGAGATGGTTCCGTGCAATTAATTTACGAATCGTGCACAATGCTTTCACGAGATGGTTCCGTGCAATTAATTTACGAATCTAAACTTAAAATACGCGGAATACCTTTTCATGCTGAAGAAGTAAACGACGAGGACGATGATGACGATGATTACCAGGGCATCGAGGGATCCGAAGACGATGCTTGCAATCTCCTCACCACTCGGGTCCGAGTTCGATAGAACCTCAATCGCCTGTTTGATCACGTGAATTTGATTGCGTAAATATGATATAAATATAATGAAATGTGCCCTATACGCCTATGTGTGTATATTTAGTCATGTGATTTAAAGGTATACATGTAGTTGAGTTTTGGTAGAGAGGGCGCTAGACTACTTTTTTTTTTGTGAGGTAATGAAATACTGAGTGTAAAATTTGAAAGAGCATAATATTTAAACAATAAAATCATCTTTGTTTGATCAAAATCGGTCAGAGACGGCTGAAATATCCATAAATATAACAATTTGTAATAAACCCGGGGCCCCGGGTTTATTAGAGAATTTTGAACCAGCCGTTAAAAATTCAAAAAAAATGCTTCCTCTTTTCAAAACGTTACAAATAGGTATTTAAATAGTTGTTCGTTATTTCTCTATCTAATCACTATTTCAACAAAGCATCACATGCACAATATTTAATTCAAAATGGTTGAAACCGATGAGTGTTTAGAGAACGCCCTCTTACGTTTTAACGGCACTTTTTGAATGATAACATGATCTTTACTACGTCATTTGTAATTTTTTGTTCCTTTCTAGTTATAAATATTAGTTTTTAATGTAATGATGCAGGTTTTGGTTACTAAAATTCAGTTTCACCAAAACTGTACTCTCCTTACCAGAACTCAACTATCCCTTTAACCATAATCAATGATATCAGAACATAGACCTGCTTGTAACTGGCACACGAGTATAATTTATATTTAAATATTGCATTTCTAGCTAAAGTTAAAACAAAACAAAATCAATCAAAACAAGATATACATTTACCTATGATGACGTTATTCTGATTATTATGATATCTTTTCCCCAATAGATTATTGTAACGATTTAGTTTGGATGATGACTGACGTACCATTTCCACGTTGGTCGAGTTCCAATCGACTATATACCAGTGCATACAGGGTCACTATGTGTGGCTGGAAAGAGGAAAGAGACGAGGTATACGTTAGAACTTACATTTATGAAGCTATTATATTCGTGCTTTGTCTTTTAAGCCCAGCGCAGACAGAGCCGACTCGACCCGATCCGACTGGTTTTAATCAGGCTAGAGTTGGGCCCGGTCGGTCGGAGCAGATTTATCGTGTTGAATCGGCCCCAACTGGCATCCGACTGTCTCTCGACTGGCAAAATGTGTGTCGCGAGGCACTGAAAACTGAGCCGATCGGAATGACAACCAGTCGAGTCGGCTCTGTCTGCACCGGGCATTACGTGCCAGTTGTCACAAATATTTTATTGAATATTATAATTAATATTGTTCAAGTTGTGGCGTAGCGTACTTGGATTGATTGGGGGTACATGAATTTTGGGGGGTAGGTATTTCTTTATTATGCTTTAACATATTTCCCCCGTATTGGGGGCACGTGTCATCCCCCCCCCCCCCCCCCCCCATCCTCCCTCCCAAAGCACCACCGTTAGCTACGCCACTGCACTCGATAGTCCAACTCAACCAAAATTGTTTGGAAGCTTTGCTGTTCTGTTGTTGTAAATTAGAGTATTGGTACTGCCCGAAATGCCCCTTGACACTTAATTGGTTTGTTATAATTCTATTTGAAAGGTAATTTAATAAAACATGTGAAATGAGAATCATTCCCTTTCGAATGCTCTAATAATTGTACAATTTGATTTCAAATTACTGTATTTATATATCGACTGGCAAGGCGATATCTTTATACATAAATGATCATACACTTCTTTCAATAAAATTGAAAAGAGGTTTTTTAAATAGGTGTTGATAATCTATTAATTTAATCATTATTTAAACAAAACATCACATGCACAATTTTGTATGAAAAATGGTTGAAACCAATGGGTTTTTAAAGAGCGCCCTCTTGAGTTGTAACGGCTCTTTTTGAATGATAACCGGGTTTTACGTAGTTGTTTGTAATTTTCTATACTTTTCGACCATCGTGTATAACTATTAGTTTGTACTGTCATGGGTTACTAAAATTCCGTTTGATCAAAACTCAACGTAATTAAAATTGAATAGAATTTGTCACAAGGCTTTTCTATCTAATCAAAAAATAATTGTGACTTACCTTATTTGTTTCCTTCCGTTGTCTTTTGAAAATAAATGAATATATTAACTGGGTAGCAATCTCTCTCCGCTCTTCAGCTCCAATAATCAACGCTACTCGCACATGACATGCATCAAATTCGAAAACTTGTATAAGACGTTGTCAAAGCCAACCCCTATGACATGTATGCTTTGATGAGATATGATTAATTTACGAGTTATGTTGTTGGCGTTGTCATCCAAATGTTTCCATTAAAACAGTGTCTCTATGAATTAGACTTTGGATATTGTTTCGATTAATGAAAAGCTTAATTCCAAAAGGCCCTAAATCAACTTTTTAACTTTGGAGTAAATCAGGATTCTTTATTAAACTTTGTACACATGCCTTCCGGAAAATGAAAATGAAGCGTTCCATCTTTTGATGTGTTTTGTGTAATTTGTCTCAACATTTGGATTCTAGATAGATAGGCTACATAGTTTATCAATGTACTGATATCGCTAACTCAATTTTTGTGGAAAGTGGATTTAGCACATGTTGGAACAAAGTTCTTCAAATATATTCAGTTATTAACTATTCGAGTGGCTGTTGGAGAATAGTAGCATCGTTGAACGAGAGTTGCAATACGTTTCCCAAAGAGAGGTCCTACTTAAAGCCCGGCGCAGACAGAGCCAACTCGACCCGATTCGACTGGTTTTCAGTCAGGCTAGAGTCAGTTTCGCTCAGTCGGAGCCGATCCAACATGTTGAATCGGCCTCGAATGACCACCGACTGGCACTTGACTGGAAGAAACGGAGTCATGAGGCAGCACATACTGAGATAATCAGGCTGAAAACCAGTCGGATCGGGTCGAGTCGGCTCTGTCTGCGCCGGGCATAAGGCCCGGTCACATATTACCGGAGAGCATACACGGATGCCCGACGAATAGAACATATTTTGCGAAATCAAATGATCCGGTGGTGAAAGTCGTCTCCATTGTTTCATGCACAAAACATTCCACCGGAAAGAACACCGTACATCGCCTGACATGGAACGGACAAGAAACGCATACATACCAACGGAGACAAACGGACTGGAAATTGTACACTCCGTCGGGCATCCGTTTACGCTATCCGGTGATGTGTGACCGGGCCTTTACGGGGTAAGGTATAAGACAGTATGACGTACATATTGATCATTACACTATCTTACACACCTTTATTACAGTTGGTCATTGTAGACTTGCATATAGTATATATCTACAAGGAAAGTACGGGGCGTAATGGATGTGATCGAAACGGTTACTCCACTGCACATCATCAATATTGCTTTGGTTTTACTCTATATGTATAAGTTGGATAATCCTTTGTACACTTTATTCCACATCGCTGAGTGACAAAAGAACTTAAATATTTGATCCTATAATCTGCATGTTCTGAAGATGTATAAAGTCCGGTAGTCTGTTTGTTCATCTGTTATAGATCTTGCATGCGTTATCAGTTAACATGGTCAAAGTAAAATTTGCAGAAGTCGATTTGTATACACAATTTTAACAACGCAAATGTGTTGATATTGCCGCATAGCAACTGATTACACTCGCTTGTATTTGTTTTGTCTATCGCATGATGCGGTATGTGTTGTGTAATGACTGATCATGCCCTTTTTCAATTCGACATCACACATTCTTAATCAAGTTTACACTCACTCGTTTTACTTTCACCTTGTTATAGAGAAGAAAATCACAACAATAAAACATTCAATATAATTCCATTGAGACATTCTAGGCCCGGCGCAGACAGAGCCGACTCGACCCGATCCGGTTTCAATCAGGCAAGGGTTGGGCCCGGTCGGTCGGATCCGATTCATCGTGTTGAATCGGCCCCAACTGACATCCGACTGTCTCTCGACTGGCAAAATGTGTGTCGCGAGGCACTGAAAACTGAGCCGATCCGAGTGAAAACCAGTCGAATCGGGTAGAGTCGGCTCTGTCTGCGCCTGGCCTAACTTGCTAAAACGTTTCCGACTCTCACAAAATACACTACATTCATGCGTGCTCCCCCCCCCCCCCCCCCCCAGACAAACCTCCCCCGCTTACACTACAAAACTTAATCAGTGGTCTCGGTATGGCCTCGAAAATGTTTGGTCACGGACATCCCCCTTCCCCCGTTTACACGACTCAACAAGTGGTCTCGGTCTGGGCCACGTTTGGTTTCGGTCCCCTTTTTGTAAATGACACCCCCCCCCCCCCCCCCCCTTGAAAAGAAATCCTGGCTACGGGCCTGTAGTACACGATGAACAGTTCGAAATTGAATTGAAGGTTTTGTGGATTTGGACAATGTTACTAGAACCGTTGAATCAGAAAATTGCTTACTATAGGTTTTCCCATCCATTTTTAAACTATCGTCAATCAAATTCAATCAATGCTTACTTCAATTTCGTCCCGATAAGTTAGGAAACTGCAATTGCTACATTCGATTTAGTCATTTACTATTCTAATTGATCAATGGTCATTCTAATTCGTCATTTTGCAATGGAATTCGTCCCGACTGGTTATAAGACGCACAATGTGAAGTTCAAATTCGTCATTGGTCATCCGAATTCAAGACTTAGTCGTTCAAATTCGTCATGTATAGTCTGGTTGCTCTGGTTCATATGTATTTTTCTATGGAAGCTCATACAATTCATTTCAAAAGCAATTAATTCAATAATAATTGTTTCTAAAACGATAAACTGATCACAAACAATTCATTTCGATATTGCAATTCACAAAACGATAATTGACCAAAAGTCTGATTGATTGATCCATTCAATAGATCTGTGTTGGGAGACACATTACCATATCAAATTAATGATATAAAATACAAAAATTGTTCAATAGACGATAGACTAAAATTGTATGAATTTCCGGGACACAAAACAAAGATAGAATCTGGGTTTAAATAAACAAAGGATAATAATGAAGAGATGATGAAACAAAGTATCAAATACAGCTTTCAATATTGTTTGACGAATTTGAATGGAAAATAACGAAATTAAATGCCTAATGACGAAATTGATCATCACATTGTACACCGGCAGGAGTGATTGGACGAAATTGAATGAGCTTTGACTAAAACGATCGGGTCATTGACGAACTTGGTTGCGAAAGAACGAACTTGTGTGATGAATGACGAAATCGAACATTACATACGATCGGCAAAAGACTTTCCGGACGAAATTGAAGTTAACAATGATTGAAATTGAATGACGATTGTTTGAAAATGGTTGGGAAAACCTATATAATAACAAAAGTAATACAGTTTTATTAACGTGTAAATAAAATTAGCATCGACAAATATAACTGTAGTGTAATTAATTATTTGGTTAAAATGTTGAGCCCTATATTTCATATCTGTAAATATTCCTTAAAGAAGTTATGTAACTTTTTTGAGGAATATTTAGAGTTATGAAATAGGGTTGAGGAGTAAACGTTTTGTTCGCCATCTACATGTGCAAAGCAAATCTGAGTAAACATTGTGGTTATTACAATTATTTTTGCTATATCCAAACATAATTATACCAACATATAGCCTGGGATAAATAAAAGCATGATTAATATTTTCAGCAACTGAACGAGTCAAATATGTTTGAATCAATCCTAAATTGCACAAATAGTGCAAACAGATCTATGGACAGACATTAACGTAGAGAAGTAAAATATAATTCCGACAACAGGACGGTGAAAGCGGTGCGAGATTTGTTTACCTGCTGCACTGCTCGCTTACACATTGATTTTCACTACAATCGAACAACATTCCGGGACGTGTTTGTAGTTCAATTATGAATATCTATATTATAATAAGAGGACGGGGTTGGTGTCCGTGTGTTGCTGTCCATCACGGTAGTTTTCGCGTATATTTTTAGCTGGACGATGGATCTGACGTTTGTACGCCATTGGTTGCGAGATCCTTTTTAACTAAATGGGATTGATACAATTTGTTTTGCCTAGCTATTACGGTAGCTGCGTACGGCAATGTTGCACCAAGGAGGATGTGCACACGCTGCACATGCAATTTGACAAGCCAGACATCATATGCGCATGCGCATATCGTCTCAGTTCAATACACA